>JACJUM010003237.1:11286195-11317787 GCA_020976665.1 Heortia vitessoides
AAGAAGAAAGAAAAAGAAGAAAGAAAAAGAAGAAAGAAAAAGAAGAATTGCCAAGAAAGTGGGACTTATGCCCTTAATTACTGCGCTGGGCGAGCGTGGTGGCAATTGTAGCGCAGCGTAGATTCGCGACAGGGATGTTGCTGCTCATCCCCAATCTCGGTATACCTGGCACACGGGGAGGTACTATTCTACTCTATTTGGAGTTAGTGCGTTCTTAATCCTTTTCTATAAATGTTCTCGATTTGGTCAAATTAGTTCCTTAAATACTTTAATTTTTTTTTCGATCTCAGTGATTATATGATATAATTTTACTCTTAACGTGCTTTTCAATATTTGCAAAATGCATAGACCAAAACTTGACATCTAGCAAACTGTTTTACATAAAATTTATTTACTCACAATGTTTTTATTTAAATATTTTTTTATAAGAAATCATGTTATTATTTTGTGCATATTTCACATCGTGTAGGCGGTACAGCAGTTCACTGCCCGTATCCAATGTCCATGCCTTAAGCTTCCTGTATGACCGCAAGTTATCGCATCCGCTCCATTCCAGTGATTATAGAAGCATGCCATTGTTATCTGCACAAGAGCACACCGTAAATAAGTTATTTTCAACAAAACAACTGATAAAACTAAAAAGTAGCTTATATTGTTCATTGATACTGGCAAACAAAAACTTTAATCGACGTATTTAGTATCTTTAAACAAATATTGTTCTTTCAAAGCATCACTGTACTGTTCATTACTGTCATCAAGATGGTAAGTATCACTGTATTTTTCATAACTAGAACGTCATCAAAATGATGACTTAAGAATATTTTTACATGAACGACTCTATAATTTCACTGAAATACATTTCAATTCTGGAACTCGAGCATTGCATGGCTATTTGGCGATAAAGTATATGAGAGTAGGATACATAAAAGGAGACAAGTACCTCGGACAAGGTATCTCTTGAAATCTCTATAAGCAATTTAATTTTAACATAATATGTAATTCAATTGTCATTTGATAGACATTATTAGTAAATAAATTATATTCTTTTAATTTTGTGAAAATAAATGTTTATTTTATCACTGAGTTTAAAACTATGGGGAATACATATATTAAAAAGAAACATACATTGATAATATTAAACCTTTAATAAAATTGAGTAACAATATTAGTGGGCATCGTTAAATAAAAAAAATATATGTCGTATTCTTAAATTAAAATAAATAACATGCAATGGCGAGTTATAAAAATAAAGATGTAAAATGTCTTCATCAAATATCTTCCTGAGATACTATTCAAATAGCAAGAGAAGAAACAATTAGTTTTCGCTTCACTAAAAATATCCACTACTATCATGCCGTTGTAATGGAAAATGGAAATTTAGTAGTTTCGTCTCCTAAGCGATCAACTTCAGTTATGGACCGAGCAACCGAGTTATTCTGAAGCGAGGTGTAAATATAAGTAGTATCATTAATAGAAATAAATTGGCAAGCTTCATGTAATTACATATTAGGAACAGGTCAGTTAACGCCGATGTCGCGTGACGTCACCGCTGTAGCCGTGCGCGTAGTTGTAGTTGTAGCGTTCGCGGTTCTGGCGGCAGTTCCCACTTTTCTGATAGTCGTTGTTGTTGTAGTTTTAGCAACACCACCGTTAGCAAGTTGTCGAACCTCGGTGCCAGTTCGCGTTTCCTCAGTAGCCGCTTGGGACTTTTCGTGAGCACTCGCATTTTTAACATTCTTCTGCACACTTTGCTCGAATCCATCCTTTTTGATTACTTGTCGAGCGCTCTCTTCGGTACAGGTTGCTCCTCTTTCTCCACTAGTAGCAACCCTCCTAACCCCGTTATCAACTGGAACAACTTCGTCGCTATGGTAACGTTCAGTAAAACCGTCAGCCTTGTCGATAGTGTACGAGCCACGACGAATGGGTTGTTCTGGTACCCAGACTATCTCTTGTGTAAGGACCTCCTGTACTGGCAACGGTTCAGGCGTTACCGTGGAACTCCTGAGCTCACTCTCGGCTCTAATTTGAGTTACTTGCGTTCGAGCATTATGGACGGCGTCGGACGAATTCGATTCATTTATAATCATACGTCGATTAATATCGTTTTCTACTATATCGTGGTCCTGTTTCACTACGATATCTTTGTGCACCTGTGTTACTTTATTCTCTGAAGCTACAGTTTTTACTGTTTCTTTTTGATTTGTTACTGTCTGGATAGACTGATGAGTTTCTATGGGCTTCAGTTGTCCCAATAATGGAGAATGCTTGATTCCAAACGTTATCTGTGGCGTTTTACTTAACTGCACCTGGAAAATTACAATCTCTTACTAATTCCTACATCTTTACTTTATGTCAAAATCAATAGACTGGCAGATGAAGTATCTGCTGTTTTGCTATACTTAAATAATAATGTAAGAAGCTGAATATCGACACCTTCTAATGTATAATTGGATAATAGTTCATTATTCTATGGTTCAATGTAGTATAAGATATAAGAAATTCAGCATATAACTACCTTTTCAGGAGAGTAGGTGCCAGGAGCAGGCACCCTGATACGGTCATCGACCGGCTCCTTGTGGCGACCAGTAATGGTGTAAACAGGTGTGTCTAATACCGACGGAATTCGGTACGAGTTGGGTGCTGAAAACAATAACACATTTCTCACTCGTTTTCCCAAAACAAAATACTTTCCACAGTTGAGGATTCAACATTTATAAATAGCAACTAAATTGTATTTTTGTAACATTATTAAGACTTAGCCTATTTATTAAATTACGAAATTTCACGCTTAGAAGATAAGCATTCTTTTACAGAATTTACATTGCCGGGTTGCCTTGTTATTCTTTTTAAATGAACGACAACGTTTAGTGGCGACCAAACGCTTAAGGTAGCAGCTCAAAAATCTCTATTTTTACTACGATGCAATTGGTGAAATTGTTCGTTGGTTTATACAAAAAAGATAAATCCATTCACTACAAACTTATTTGTGTGAAATAAAATGGAAACGCTATTTTAATAATTCGAAAGAGGAGTGGTCGGTTTATGGAGTTATATCTTACAATTTTACTCGCTCGCAATATAAGCTAAGGCAGTGACGTTATCTATTCTTATCTCCATCCTTGTCTTTTACTCTGTAAACTTTTTTCGGTAACTAATATTTGCCAGTTCCACTTGACCACAAATGCTTTAAAATGAGCAGATTAGAGTCTCATATCGATATAAATATTCACTTCAGGTAAAAGATAAATCTATAAAAGATAATCTTTTGAAAAATCTATACTAAATATTACTAATAGAAAAGATTTTTATTTTTGTTTGTAAAGAATGGGATCATAAACTACTGAATGGTTTTGGAAACTCTACTAATAGAAAGCTAGATTCTTTTGGAGAACCATAGTATATATTATATTTACAAAAAAATTGCGATTCCTCCCTAATATGGAAATATGTAGGAAACGGATTATTTATTTTTCTACGATTGCAACAACTCGACCGAATTAAAAAGTCTTCTCATGATAATAGAAAGTTTTATTAGCAGCGAGTAACATTCCCGATATTTTCGCGGAGCCCTAGTTTATAAAATATATGTCATGTCTATGGAGCAATATTTTATCTCGCAGTAAACTAATTAATTGTTTACATAATAAATTTATAATTTATAGAACATTATTGAACTTACCCGGTGAATCAGCATATTTATCTGTTTGGATTTTGATGCCAAATGTGTATTGGGGCGAGTATGTTAAAACAAAGTTATATCCTTTCTCTGGATTGTATGCACCGGGTGCAGGAACTTTCAGTCTTTCGTCGATCGGCTCCTTGTGCCTTCCGGAGATCGTGTACATAGGGGTCTTGATTGGCATTGGAATCGTATAGGAATTTGGTGCTGAAATGAAATACAGATAATTATAAAGCACGTATTTACAAGTACACTAATTTGTAGAAATGAATAGACTTTGATGTTATCAGATAAAAAATCATTACACACAATATTTTAAATAATATGTTAAGAAATATTTTGTGAGTAAAATAAAGTTTAAATAAAGCATTAGATCGCTTAAACAAACTTATGAGTTAAATTGATATTGTCAAGCAGCCGCTACCTATGGCAACATATATACTATCAGGTTTATATGATATCTTAAAAACTTAAACTTATAGAATACAAGATTAAAAATAAGCATATAACTTTAGTAAAGCTAGATACATAAAAACACATGGCATACCTGGTGTGTCGACTAGTTTTAAATCTTCTGTTTTAATCCTAAATGTATATTGTGGTGAACTATGCATCAACACTTTGTCAGCCTTATCGGGATTGTAACTGTTTGGAGCTGGCACATTGTCAGGTTTATGAGGTTTCGTCTTTATTCTAAATGAGTAACGTGGTGCATTATCTAGCAATATTTTGTCAGCTTTTTCAGGGTTATAGGCATTGGGGCTAGGTGTGTTTTCAATTTTACCATGATCAACTTTAGGTCTGAAGGTAAATGCAGGTGAAGTTTCATGCAAAACGTTGTCTCCTTTCTCTGGGCTGTAATAATTAGGAGCGGGAGTATCAAAGGCTTTGCCATCATCAATTTTTGGCCGAAAAGTGTAAGATGGTGCATTCTCATGCAATACTTTATCTGCTTTTTCCGGAGAATAAGCATTAGGAGCAGGATTATTGGTAGGTTTCTCAGCAGGTCCCTTAATACCAAAACTATATTTTGGAACTCCATCCAGCATGTAATCATATTTGCTAGGATCGTATACATTGGGGCCAGGAGTATCACTGGGCTTTTGCATTGGATGTTTGGGCCTAAATGTGTAAGCTGGAGAACTTTCTAACAAAACTTTATCTGCTTTCTCTGGACAATAAGCATTTGGCGCAGGATTATTTACTATTTTTCCAGGTTGACCTTTACCAGCAATAGTAAATTTAGGTGTACCATCCAGTAAGTGTGGTTCATAGGCATTAGGTGCAGGAACATTAAACATTTTTGCATCTGGTCCTTTTCCTGATATAGTATACTTAGGTGTCCCATTTGGTAAATGAGGATCATATGCATTGGGACCTGGAGTGTTCGAGGGTTTTCCAGAAGGACCTTTTCCAGCTATAGAAAACTTAGGTGTTCCATCAGGTAAATGTGGATCATAAGAATTTGGTGCGGGTACATCAGATATTTTCCCATCGGGACCTTTTCCTGATATGGTGTAACGTGGAGAATTGCTAAATAAATGTGGATCGTAGCAATTAGGGCCAGGTGTATCTGATGGTTTACTTTCAGGTCCCTTACCAGCTAAAGTAAACTTAGGAGCTCCATCAGGCAAATTCGGATTGTAAGCGTTAGGGGCAGGCACTTCCGATATTTTGCCGGGTTGTCCCTTTCCAGCCATGGTGTATTTCGGAGTTCCATCTGGTAGATGCGGCTCATAAGCATTAGGACCCGGGGTATCAGATGGCTTTGAGTCGGGACCTCTACCATACAAACTAAATTTAGGTGCACCATCTAACAAATGAGGGTCATAGGCATTCGGGCCAGGAGTATCCGAAGGTTTGCCATCAGGACCTTTACCATACATACTAAATTTAGGTGTGTTATCTGACAAATGTGGATCATATGCATTCGGACCAGGAGTGTCGGATGGCTTTGCTTCTGGTCCTTTTCCATACATGCTGAACTTCGGTGTACTATCCAACAAGTGTGGGTCATAAGCATTTGGACCAGGAGTGTCTGATGGCTTCCCATCTGGTCCTTTACCATACATACTAAATTTAGGTGTATTATTTAATAGGTGTGGATCATAAGCATTTGGACCAGGAGTGTCCGATGGCTTTGCGTCAGGTCCTTTACCATACATACTGAACTTCGGCGTACCATCCAACAAGTGCGGGTTATAAGCATTTGGACCAGGAGTATCTGACAGCTTAGTATCTGGGCCTTTGCCGTAAAAGCTATATTTGGGTGTACCATCTATCAAATGTGGATCGTAACAATTAGGAGCTGGTGTATCACTTGGTTTGTCAGAAGCATTTTTTGGTCTAAAAGTATATGCAGGAGAAGATTCATGAAGTAATTTGTCCGCCTTATCTGGGCAATACATATTTGGAGCTGGTACATCATACATTTTAGGTGTTGCACCCTTTCCAGACATAGTAAACTTAGGAGAACTGTCTAACATGTGAATTGATTTCTCTGGAGCGTAAACATTTGGTC
This sequence comes from Heortia vitessoides, assembly GCA_020976665.1. Classification (NCBI taxonomy): domain Eukaryota; kingdom Metazoa; phylum Arthropoda; class Insecta; order Lepidoptera; family Crambidae; genus Heortia; species Heortia vitessoides. The sequence continues at coordinate 11,292,399 of JACJUM010003237.1, forward strand.
CAGGCGTATCACTAGTGACAGTGACGTGTTCTTTGATTCTAAAACTATATGCAGGAGAGGAATCATGCAATAATTTATCAGCTTTATCTGGACAATATACGTTGGGTCCAGGAGTATCGGAAATTTTACCAGAAGCACCTTTTCCACTCATAGTAAATTTAGGAGCACCGTCAAGCATATGCATTGATTTTTCTGGAGAATAAATATTAGGAGCCGGTGAATCACTCCTTACTGTCACTTGTTCCTTAACTCTAAAGGTATATGCTGGAGAATTTTCGTGTAAAACTTTATCTGCTTTTTGAGGATTATAAGAATTGGGAGCTGGAGTTTCTGAAACCTTTGAACCAACTACTTTCCCTGAAATAGTATATTTTGGTCCACCATTCAACATATGCATAGATTTTTCTGGAGCATAAACATTCGGAGCAGGTGTATGTTCAATTTTTTCAACAACTTCCTTAGTACGCATTGTATAAGAAGGCGAACTCTCGTGTAAAATTTTATCAGCTTTTTGAGGATTGTAAGTGTTTGGAGCTGGAGTAATTTCATGTTTTTCAGCAACACCTTTCCCAGCTAAAGTGTATTTCGGACCATTTTTCAATGAATGGAGTGACTTTTCTGGAGAGTACATGTTAGGTGCAGGCGCATTATGAACTCTTACGATTTCAGTTTTAGTCCTAAAACTATATGCTGGTGACTTTTCTCTCAACAATCTATCTGCTTTCTCAGGGCAATAGGCATTAGGAGCCGGAAGTGACTCAACTTTTTCCATTTTCCTTCTGCTCGAAAAAGTATACTTATGAGATTTTTCTCTGATTATTTCATCAGCCTGTAAAAATAAAAACCTTTCATTGTCTATCAATTAATAAAACCTACTTCATAATAATTAAGTTAAAATAATATATATGTACCGTTTTATGAATATCTCAGAGCAGCATGCAAAAAAATATCTTAGAGAAGATTATGTAAAAGTTCAAAGCCGGTTAGTAGGAAATATTAATTTTTATTTACAATAAAATTTATGACAATTAATTTCTTTACAAAATTAAATGCACAAATCCTATAAAGCAGTGAGAATGTTAATGAAAGGTTTGTTACAAACAGGTTAGTTCGCTGTTATGCCATCAGGAGCGGGGTAGTATACGGGTTGTCCCGCAAACGGCGAATGTCGGATGCCAAACGTATGCGCAGGCGCCCATGGCAGGTTCACGCAAACCTGTCGTTGTCACACCTTGGGTTAGTAATCTGTGCATCTTTGTCAGAAGTAGTTAGTAGTGTGAAGATATATATAGTAGTATAGTATAAAAGTAATTTTCATAAAAATTGCCCAAAAGCGTCGTACCTCATAAACAAGAAATATAGTAAAGGTTAATTTGAACTATCAATAATAACATATATACTCATTACAAATATGTTTATATACATCGCATCCCTAAATGAAGATTGCAACAACTCCTCATTAAATTTAAATTTGTATTCCTTTTGTTATTAACATAAATGATTGTATTTGATTGATGATAATCTTTTCTGAACATATTGTTATTCAAAACTTCCTGAAAGAGTTCTATATTTCGTTAGAATTTGCGAAAGAATTGCTATGTATATGCTTTTTTTGATGATGCAGCAGTCTTCATTTAAGAATGCGATATATCTGTATCATAACCCAATAATGTATTAGAATCCATAAAATAAAGGATGACAAACATGTAAACGAGCTGTAATAACATTAGAAATATGCAATCAATAAAATATTATGGACTGTTCATAGCTTTCCGAGCATCAGTCGTCATTTACCTTTTCAGGGCAATAAACTCCTGGTCCCGGAACAGCCGCAGATGGATGTCTAAGTTCCCTTCGGGGAGCCATGGTGTAAGCCGGAGGCTTTTTTGTCAAGGCTGCAGCCGCTTTGTCTGGCGTATAGGTTCCAGGGCCTGGCATGGGCGTCTTGGACTCAAAGGTCTTGGCTCTGCCTGCGATGCTAAAAGCTGGTGCAGCTCGTTTACCGCCCTCCTTAGCTTCGCCCAGGACAGGGGGCATGGAGTATACGTTCGGCGCTGGAAGTGTTACAAAAGGGGTTATTATTAATGTGAACGATTAAAAATGAAATTATGTTACTAACATGCATGAGATAATTGCTTTAGAATTACCATGTTACTTCGCTCTATGAAACTATTATTGTAAATAACGTAAATAGATTGACAAATACAATGAATTAAATTAAATAGAAACATGTGTACATACATTACAGTGTTTATAACATGGTGATATCGAACAGTACAAGTAGTATGGACAACGGAAAGCAATAATAATAAAAATAATGATAACATGATCCTAGTATGTATGTATGTAGTAGTCCTGATGTAGTAAGATATTATATTAGGTATAATGATCCTTGTTTTTAAAAATAGTCATAAAATAAACAGGATATTATAAATAACTCGGTTTTAAGAAATAACGTAATGAAAATTACAAAACTATGACCTCCGTGGGTTCGTTAAAATAATTCATACCTTACAAATACTTAATAAGATAAAAGTAAAAAGCGTATGCAGTGATAGGAGCGAAGCAAAAGGAATATTAAAGTTCGTTAAGGTTCATTCATACCACGTAGCTACCGCGTCTTTTATAATGCGGTCTACGAAACGATGTCTATCCGTGTATAAAAGTACACGAATGATTAGTTACATTTTTCGTTTCGAGTAAGAGAAGCGAAAGATGTATGCCAAGATCGTAACAAGTGGAGATCCATAGTCTCTGTCTACCCGGATGCGACACAGGCATGATGTATGTATGTATGTACGTCCCTCCCAATGAGAATCGGACTAAATGAAGTAAATTAAAAAAGTATAACAATGTAATATGTAACTACATGACAAAAATGGAATGTGCTTAATATTCATAACATATACATGTTTGTAGCAAGTAGCGTATACCTGATAATTAACGACACTTGATAAATAGGTACCCAGTGAATAAATAGATCGGAAAACACGGAAGCTTATAAAACACTGTTACTAATATATGCCATGGAATGTGTAAATTACAAGCACTACGTAGTATTACTATCTTAAAGAGTACTTTTAATACAAACAAGTTTTTATATCATCAATTGTTCAATGATGGTTATAAAAATATTCAAAATAAAAAAATTAAGAATGTGAATGAAAAATGATATAAAAGTGAGTTGACTATTGATTTTGAATATGAATGCGTTTCTATTTTCAGGTACATTCGAAGTAACTGCCAAATTACAAGAACAGTCAATGTGCCCATTTCACATGCTTGGATATATTATGATGCCATGTACGAAGTATATAAAACGACATTTATGATCCTTGCTTTTACTGGCTAAACTAAGCTACATGCTTATTGCACCTGGCGTTTTTCCGCCGGGTAACGGAGGGCTGACGCGGATCCCGATTGAGAAGGCGGGAGCGTGGTCTAGGACCACCTTGGCCGCTTTATTGGGTTCATAGTCGCAGGGAGCCGGGGTCGGAGCGACGCGTGGGGGCGGCCATCGGCCGTGCAACGACGCAGCGGGACCCACTGCTCGTCCTATTGTCATATTAAACCTGTTGCAACTCAAAATATACACACTACCATTCGCGTTCCTCTCGTGCCTGAGCCTGTATTTTACTTTTAAAGGCTGCTTTAGATTGCTGTTTTCAATTTCATTCACTAAATAGTCGTACAGTAGAAATAAAAAAAGTCCATACGACGTATTTCCGAAAAAAGCTATCTACATTACCTGAATGCAGACATTTCAAACGAAAAGACAATCATAATTATGGAATAAGTTATCATAAAGCATTATGTATTTTAAAGCTGCATTTATTACAGTTTTAATAAGAATAAAGAAACAATGCCATAGAAGTAAGATTAAGAATGTATTATATTATATATTGTAGAAATAACTGACGGTAGTGCCTTATGCAACTGTCACAGAGTTATAATCAAGGTGAACGATTTGTCAGCGCATCTGCCGCGTGTTGTTGTTTCACATGTCAAGTGAAAAATTGCCTTCTTCCTACAAATCACTTCCGTATTAAACCGTGAGTGCATGCCTAGCAACAATACTAAGTTCATTAGATTACAACGATGCAAACGCAAAGCAAGCACATTGTTACTTTGGTCCTGTCACTTTTAAAATGTGAACAAATTCAAGGTAATTATTAGCAACAATTTTTTTTCGTTGTTCATCAAACAGAGAAACAGTGTATAGTCATTTAATATAACTTTATAAAACTGCAATGCTTCCTATAATTTTTAAAACAAGTTTTTCCTAGTTGCTCATATAAAAAACAATGTTTTTTGTTCGGAAATCTAAATCAAAGAGAAAACTACACAACATATTTAACATCTATTATATAACTAGCTATCCTGTCAGATGTTGTCCTATCTCAACTATTATGTTAATCATGAAAAATACTGCGTCGATAAATTTTTGCGGTTTAGTATTTTAGAAGTTTATCCCGGACATTTACCGTGACACGAAATGTTTATGCATATTCATAGATTTAATTAAATATACATACATATTTTAAGAAGGGAAGTGAGGGAAGCGAGAGAGTTTTGCCAAGATCGTAGCAAGTGGAGATCCATAGTCTCTGCCCACCCCGATGGGACACAGGCGTGATGTATGTATGTACGTTCAAAATCTTGATTTAGAATGCAAAGAGGAAGATATTTGAAGATGCAATCCCCAGTATTTGAAAATCGATGGTCCGATAAGCATACCTATTTTATTTGCCTAACCCATATACATAATACGAATCATTAATTGACTCTATGCTTTATTAAAGTTTTAATATTGAGTTGTAACTAAGAGACCCCTCCCAGTTTGTCTATCCAAATTTGCCTAAACGGGTTTAATTTTCTTGAATTAAATTATCGAATTATTACGAATGTTAAAATAATATGTGCATTTTCAACCACATATTTTAAATGTGTTCCGAAGTTATCGCTTATCAATACAATATTAAATTCCTATACATATTAGTATCTACGTATACAAGTAGTAGTACCTACGTTTATAACTATTTGAAATAAAAATAATATATTGAGCTAGAATTAAATCATTGCAGGAAAAAAACAAAAATAATTATTGTTTTGAATATGGGTAGGTCATATATATCAACTGTTTCAAGAACTTAAGCGCAGTTGTTTACAAATGACACCAATTAACATATAGTACCTTCGATATCGCTTCACCTCTTCTAGATAATTCACTGACACCGATATCTGTACCCACACACGGAATGATCTCACGAAACTTGCTTGGGAACAAGTTGGTACTCGCGCGGTGGTTCGTTGGCGTTGGACGTGCGACTGAGAGACTTCAGGCAGCCAGGGTCCGGGCACCTACACTGCCATACTGACTCATAGCCGATCACCTTCGTCTGTACGGACTTATTTGGCGACATCCAATGCATCTATACAAACGGTCACACTCCACCAATGTCGGCAACTAATATTGTCCAAGTATGAACGAATCGGCTTAAAATAAACAAGGACCTGCAAGGCTGAAGGTGATATAACATACCCATTCATATACGTTGTCGCGTATCACCATAGCCACAGAGATCTTATGTATTAACTAAAACTCAAATGCTTGCTGTTCGAAATTATAAACTGTTTGAAAACGGTATTAAACTAAGCTGACGTAACTACGCTAGAGGATATATATATACTAGCGAACTAAATAGTGAGGATAATAGCTTATATTTAGATTAATTTACAGCGTATAAATATGAAAAAAAGTAATTTCGTTTATTCTGTTTGATCCAGCTTAATTCTGAAATGACTGGACCATTGGACTCTTGCTTACTCTTACAGATAGCTGGTAGTATAAAAATTAACATTGTGATGAATTGGGATCTAAATTAAACCCATTCGACCCAAACAGAAGTATATCGAATAATGGAAATATTGCTCATTAGACTGAAACACAAAGAATACAAACTATTTGTATTCATAAAAGATTTCGAGGAAATATTCTAACTAGGAACCTTATAACCCTCCGTCATTATACTAATAGCTTCACGGGCGTGGGCGTTTAACTGCGCACGTATTAAAATACATTAAACTCAGGTAGCCACGGAGAAAATATAAACACTGCAGGCGACATCGCTTATGCAAATTTGACTGCAGTCATGACCCACTTGCACTCGAGTGTCGCAGAATGAATCACAGAATAACGTGAAAATATCTCCCATTTTGTCACAGTTATTTTGCCAGCATTACATAAACAAACATAGATATGTACGTGGGATACCACTGCAGGATTATTAATCACGTCTTCATTAAATTCATGATGCGATGAAACAAAGTGTGTAATTGCTTACAGACCGATTTTACCTATTAAAGCTAGCAATTATTTGCTATACGACAATAATGGAGCGACTACCCACGTTCCTATTATGGCAAGTCAAGTAAATTCGATTAGGCGATACGTCTACAGTTGTCAGCTTGATGCGCTTCAGTGGCCCCATGACAGACAGTGGGTGGGGATGTATTGAATAAATGCCATTCCATACCATACCCCGTTCTTCAAGAGCAATACGAGTAAAAAGTATACATAACCGTTAACAATAAAGTATATATACGTTCATTGCATTAAGCGACTAGTAATCCAAAATCGTTTAATCCAGATGTTTTACTATTCCCTAAAACATCGAAGTGATCGACTAAATTATGTGACTATCGTAGGCCGCCAATTTGGACAGACGATTAGTCAGAGAAAATTTCTGTTACACACGCAAACTCACTTATGGCGTTTCCTAGTAAAATCTTTATAATAACACCAGTCGTCTATTTTAGGGAAACGATTTTGATTCTTATCAGCCATTTGAAGTCGCCCTATGCATATGAATTGCACTGTTATGGATGGATATACCGCCATCTGTCGGTTTTGGTACCTTAGTCGCCTCTTACGACATCTGGTTTAGGAGACGGTACTATTCTACTCTGCCGGTAGCTCACGATCATTATTTTCTATGCGTTAGTAAAATACAATTCGTTTTTGAGCTTGTATAAAACCACAAAGCTTTAGCTGATGTCATTATGAGCAAAACATGTTTATTCTGATATAGTTGTTATCGTCAGTCAAGACCGACGTTCTAAAATGCCTATAAAACTGTTAATCTTACTCCATGACGAGCAAGTGGGACGAAATCTGGAAACCCTTGGGGCGCGACATTACCCATTTGTATAACGCACGTCTCTGTAAAGTATTTAATGAATTGTTATATGTTGTTTTTGCTTACCCTTAGCTGTCATTCCTTCTGTGTTGTAAGACGCTGGACCAGGTCCTGCTTTAGTTCCCGACATATCTAATTTATGGCCAAAAGTAAACGCCGGGGCTCTGGCTCTGCGTGACTCCTGGGGAGGTTTGCCTGCAATGTTTGAGAATTATTCGTTTATATTTTGAATAATGTTCCCATTATTGCAAAACTCTGCAATTGCTTAGTAAATTACTGAATTCGGTAGTGCGCACAAATATAGATTTTCAAACCATTTAATTAGTATAGTTTCAATAAATTCTATATATGTCAGTTCTATATATGCTTAGTCGGGCTGTCGCAAAATTAATTAAACAGCCCAACTGGTGGCCTATCGAAGATTCATAAAAGGCGTTAATTGTCCTAGCGTAGGTCAACTAATGAATAAAGTATCTCGAGCACTTACGCAGCTCACCTTGAGCAGGGTCAATGTTTCGCCCACGTCTACGGTGCTTACTATAATTGGTATAGATGGTCCGATCACTGATCACAGATGGCACGCTTCGCCAAACAATATCATGAACGCTCACAAGAATAACTCAAAGAATCTTAATATAAACTTATAAATATTATAAACCGGTATAAAACGCGTGCGTACGAGTAAAAGGTCAATAACGATTTGATTTATTTCAAAGTATAAAAGTTTTGCGGTGTGTTATTTAGCGCGAAATAATATGATGTCACGTTGTGTACCAACAAACGAGCGAGCGAGGCCGCTCTGTTTGTGAAGCGAACGATAATCTCACAACCTCCGATGACATCAGCCGCAGCGGTACCACGTGAGCAAAACCCAGCCGAAACTAAACGGGCCACAAAAGAAATGACCATACATAATCCACCAGAAAAAGACGAGCAAACATTATGCCTTAATTGTAACATTAGTAGCGAGCGTTTAATATTTTGAGTTTCTCTTTTGGAAACATAAATATGTGATTATGAAGTATATTCACACTGTATGTATTGTACAGGAATGTTATATAATAATAAAAAGCACTTGTATATCCAAGGTCAGTGTTATTCTGTGATCTGTATTCTGTCTGCATTCAAGTAAATTAATGTGACCCCATACGATATATTATGATATTTATAAATACATATATATTAAATTTAAATGAAAATTACAATATCGAAATAAAAGCAGTGGTTGCAAAAAACAAACTTTTAATTTGTATCTGTTTGTTCCGGCTAAAATCAGGAGCAGCGGCAGTAATTTTGACACGACCTTTCTTTCACTATTGAATGATGTTTAGGGTTGGCACTACATATGATCAGTAAAATAAGAGAGCATATGAAAACAACGTACAAATATAACTTATAGCTATAATCTCGATAACCTTAAAAAATCATACGCGTATTCATACAAGTAGGCAATGAAGCGATACTGTATTGCCTATTCAAGCGGAGAAGCGAAATAGCCGACTATTGTGATATATCCTTGCCTTGTTGTTGTCAGGCCGTAAAGAAAATATAGTGACGATTTAAGACTAACAATACACACACGCATATCAAGAGTCACTTCCCCGAGATTCTAGAATTTTTTAGTGCTTCCGACAATGTTCTAACCTGGTCAGAAGCGCGATAGTAAGTCCGTGAGTCCTTTTGTTAGACAAAAACAAATTGAAATTAAAGTTTTTTTCTTAGGACGTAACCTATTATAAATTATATTTTAGAGCGATGAAGTAACTGTTAATATGAAATAACTTCAAGAAGATTAAATCAATAACCACCTGCGAGCGATGGAAGTAGCTATTTAAATAGTTGACTTCCTAGTAAGTAATGTATAAGTAGCTTTTGGATTTGACAACCCGCCTATAAGACACTAACAGCTATTGCTACAGCTACAGCTAATGTTCTTTGGTAAATTAGAATTAAAATATTGCATCAATGCAAAGAGCCACGAAAAACCTTTTTCTCTGATAAATAAGTAGGTGTCATTTTTATAAGACAATATGTATGTTCAGTTTCAAAATACAAATAACAAAGTCCCCGTCAAACAAGGAAAGGATATAAATTCAACAACTTAGGCAAGGCAATAAAATCTGGACTTTTATTATTTCATTATGTGAAGCTTACACCGTTTCTGTTTTTTTTTCTTAGAAAAAGCTTAAAGCCATACTTGGATCACCACATCCTCTTGTAATAATACATTATTTATGGTAATAATTCAGAACAGTTTCAGTTACGCTCTGATTTGTTTTTTATATATCTATTTCGATATTGCACATGTATATTTAAAGGTGTTCAATATAAAATAGTGTGAGTACATGAACCTGCCAGGGTATCGCAATAACATAAAACCAATAATTAAACATGCATTCTACGTGCTATGAGCTTCCGTGAGTTTTTTTATTTTCCATCCAAGAATTCGTTACGTCCTTACAGTGTAGTACGAATTTTTCCTCTTAAATATTTATTATAGTTATTAATTAAATATTATTTATAATTATTTAATAGAAAGATCAATATTTACATTACTGTGAATTTTAATGGGTGTTATAATTCTATTATATATTAAAATGGATCGGTATAATGACTGTTTGTAAACTTTTCTAATTTAAGATGAGGCAAAATCAACAATTATTTTTTACCAATCACTGCATTACTGTTACACGAGTACGAATTAAGTGACATTACCAGGTAATTCAGAATTAAAATTATATGTCACCAGATTGGCATGGCTAGTGATTTTTTTGGGCTACCACAAGTGTGCATTCTGTAAGCTGTTTAAGAACCTAGAAATAGGATAACATTAGGAATGCGACAGTTTTTTGTGGCCTTTAATTTATACGTGAAAATAAGTAAATAATGATTATCACCTATAAGAGTTGGGAGGGATACCACTGCCGGTCCCGGGCTGGAAGTCTCAGCAGCGATGGGTCCTCGTCTCCTGGTCGGTGTCCAAGGGTTCTGGCGCACTCCCATGAGTGACTCACACGGGTAGATCTTTTTCGGCAATGACGTCGATGTACGGGCTAACACTGACGCGATGGTCTTTCGGGAACTGGCGACCTGACCAAATTAAGTCCTGACCTTAGTAAGTTTTAATAAAAGCATCATCGGCCTATATCAAGTAGTAATAGTCTCATATGTATCTTTTTTGAGGAACCTTAAGCAAAGTTACATGATATAATTTACTTAATAGTAGTTAAAAATTCAAATTTACCGATTTTGCTGTGCTCATGTTAGATTTTTGTACACTCATTGCATATCATACGAAAATAAAATCATTAAAAATAAATAAAATGTATTAAATTCTTATAAACGCATTTACAAAATCTCAAATGAAGTAATAGCAAAGCATTGTCAATTTCATGACGTCCACGTTGTGACAATATCTCAGTCAGATTTACAAGTCAATGTCAATATTTGTTTTTTTATGAAAGTAATCCCCTAGTAGGTTTGTTAGGCAAAAATAAATAAAAGCAAAAATTATTTAACTCTTAAGGAATTATAATAACCTACATAAGCCGAAAATAACGTCACTGTCGCAGTGACGCCATCACCATCGTTTGTTGACTAAGCTCAAGTTAATTCATAACGGTGCTTTAACATTTTTTAAAAGTCGGGCTACATCCAATATATCACTGCTTTTTATTAAATGAAATACGAACTTATAAGGGAAGAGTAATATTTTAACTTTGTATTTTATTGTTTAACAATATTTGCATCCTTAGATGAAGACTATATAAACTCAAAATAAAATATTGTCTGTCATGTGAGTCTATTGAAAGATTTCAATAGACTCACATGTTTGGAAAAGTTTTATTTTCGAATAAGTACATATATATGTCATGGACTCTAGTGCGGTCTTTACGTCAATTTTAAAATAGGTCTACATAAAATTACAGTATTGAGATGTAGCAGTCTTTATCTAGGGGAACTCATTAAGATATAACCAAATGAGATTTGAAAGAAACAAATAAGTTAAGTAAAACAACCAATTTTCTAAAAACTATACAAGAAAAACTGTATTGCTTAACTAATTACATAAATAAGTCGTAATTGTAAGCCAGAGGCCTAGACACACTGATGTCGATAACCGCTTAAAGACGGTTTAATCGTTTCGTAAAAGCCAAAGATATCTGATCGTAGAAAGCTGTATTACCTTTTAAGCCAGATGCCGCTAAAAACAATCTTTACCACTTTCTGAGAATGTGACGCGACCAATTGATATCATGTTTTATAGACGAGCAAAAAGTTTTAAATACTAAAGGATACTAATTTCATAGATTCACTTAACCTCAAATGCTTTTAAATAATACTTCTTGCCATTTTTCAACCAATTTACCAAATATAAGGATGTTTCTGCTTATACCTAATGCGTTTGTTATCACGTCAATAGTTCAATAATATGGTTTATTATATTAATGCCTACTCATTAAAATGACAAATAAATGAATCAAAGATGTCCACACTACTGCGTAACATTTTTTGCTAAACCTACTGATGTCATCGTAAAGTTTAAACTGGTTGACTGAACACAACCAGTTGAAGTGTAAATGAGCAAGTAATAATTCACACCTTTGGAAAGAACTGGATATAAATTTACACATAATTACATAATGCTTGGATTGTGTGCAGAATTTTATGAATATGTCACGTATAATTTGTTAAAATATGTATAACATTAACCAAAATAACCCCACTATGATGGATCCTTTTACATACGAGCATATTGCTCACGTAAAATTTATTTAGTTCCCGCTAGGAACAAAAAGAATACCGAGTTATATATGTACATATATTAAACACATTTTCAAATAGGCTCGCCTGTATTCATTAGAGTATTTAAGAATGGGCCGTTATTAACCGGAAGAATGAAATAGTACCTCCCTCTGTACGGAATATCTATTTATCCTAATAATATAGTATAACTCAAATGCAACAAGGCAGGTGTGCCCACAGGTGCTGCCCAGCACGTTTCTCGTCGTGAAGATGCAATCATTGGTACCACGCATCAATTATTGGCAAAACCCCTTGATAAATGATCCAATAGGATATTCTTGGGAGGTCAAAGCCCCGTATTGGACGTCCTACGGCACTTACAATAATTTCAAACTTGATAAATAAAAACGTTTTAAAGAAAATCTTAATGTTAGATGTATGTTGTGTTGTTTTCTTTCCTAGATTCGTAAAAAATATTGAAAAAGCTTTATTCATTTTTCAATCTAGACGTAAAGTATCAGATCTTGCTTATACATGACCATAATAGACTGTACAGATACAAATATGTATGGCGGTGATAAAACGGCAAATCTTGTTGTGCTACTCATTGATCCGCCCTCACCATCGCCCACGGCTCAAATGACGGAAAGTGATTTATAGTTTTGCACCTATAACTTCCTACACGAGGCTGTTCCTTGTCAGATACAATGATGCGGAGAAAATTCCTAACCACGCGGAATATTACTCTTTACAATAGCATACACAAAAATTCAAATATAAATAAGGAACTGTATGATTCATATATCACTTGCCTTCAACGCCATATACGAAAGCCTTTATCTTTTTTGCTAGCTTATCATATTCTATCATACCAGCCATTAATTTAGCCCATAATTGCCGGGCTGGGCAAGCGAATTGGTAATAGCAGAGCGCAGCTTTTGCTATGGGGGCACTGCTGCCCATCCCCGCCCTGTGCATATGAGCTGCGCTGTTAAGGATGGTTACACCGCCATCTATCGGTCCTGGCACCCCAGTCACCTCATTTAACTCTGCCAATACCGCACGGCCCATATCCTAACCAAATAAATTATTAATTACTTTGACACTAGTATTTCTTTCACTTAGGATATCCCTAGGATTGTATTAAACATTTCACACCAACTGCAAGAAGTATTGATTATCAAATATATGACTGAATACAATTTCACTAACTCGAGGAAACAATAAGGAATAAGTTTGCTAGTAGAAAAGCTTTGTCGTGCAAGTACTTTTGTTGTCATGGCATGAAAATGCACAAAAAATACGACTCGTGGGCGACTCGCCGATAAAAGAAAAGCCGATTCAGTGCCAGGTGGTGCGCGGCGCTGTTGACATGAAAAATGAATAAATTTCTATCTGGGCCATTCGCCGAGACTCGAATCATCGCGAATAATCTAACTTTTACCCAATAGATTTTTTCTGTAATAGTTTATATGGTTCACATATTTATACCACAAAATTCAACATCCTGAGACAATAAATAGTCTGATTATAACCTACGTGTCATATTGTTGTTCTATGTTGCACAGTGCTCTCATACATCGTATACCAATCTTCGTATCTTTTTATACCTAAACGTTTGTAACTTACCGATTATTTTATAAAACATAAACATTTAACTTACTCGTTAATAAAAATAAAACAAACAAAAGTACATACTTATAAACTTTTAAAATTGTTTTTACTTTAGTACGTTACATTTTGTTGCCAATATAACCTTCTACAAGGTTGAAACCAAACAATCAATGTAAGAAAGTGTGTCAGGTGATTCCCACCTATACAATAAATAGACATTTATCTGAGGAGCAGTTCCAACTGTTCAATTGAGCTCATTTACTGAGAACCCTCACCGCCGAGAGATGTAGTCATCGACCATTTTGGACGAATACATTTCATGGCTATGCAAGCAGGAACTATACTCGTATACGCAGAGGTCGTGGCTACACAACAAAGATGCAACTATCATCGTTTAATTACCATGTAACCTTTTTGCATGAACAGAAACTGGCTGTATAATAAAGTTGTTTAATTATTGTAACGATAACAAGCTCTATTTTGTGTGACCTTGACATTTGAAAAGTTTTGTCCGTGTTCGTTTTCGATAAATTTCTTAGCAGAACAAATTTCATATCATTCTGAAACCATTCATCGAAATAACGAGCCTTAAGCATTTTCGATTTAACAGTTAAAGTAAGTGTTTTAAAAAGATCGATAATAGTAATATTAAACGTATGTTGGAAACAGGTACATACATGTTTGCAACATACGTTTTATATTCAAGATATCTTACATGTTTTAGTTCTGAGACAATTAAACTCCATACTTATGTGCGTTGCTTTATGAAAAAAATTATACCTATACACACAATTCACTACTAATTAGCTTGTCTTACAATGGCAGAATTTCCTTAATTATGCAAATTCGAAATTCATAACAGATATCCCGCAATTTCAAGCAAACATCCTTTCTAGCTTTGCATAATTCTCCACTGCTTATTTACATAACACATTGAATTCGTGTACCTGCCAGCCCAAATGATCTAATTGTTGTTACTGGATTTAGTTCACAATAGTCACCGTATTTACATGAATGCCAGTTTTATGATTTGTAGGTATACTTAAGTAAATTTAAATAAATATACATAAGTTGAATAACAATACTGTTAAAATGTGTTCCTGAACAAAAATAATTGTCATTTTATGAAAGTAAATCAATTTTGAATAAGACCTATATTGATAAGTTGAAACGTGTTATTATCAAATAAAACACTATCATAATATTATCTACAACGGCATTTGTTTCTACGCGTAAAAAGTCAAAAACAATGTTTAAGTAACTAAATGCAATAACTCCCTTAGAAGTAACTAAAAATATATGCTGCATTGTGGTAAATAACTGAAAAATTTAATAAATTCCACATACGAAAACGTAAATTTCTTTCTTCTTTTATAAAAAGTCATGGGTATAAAAACATATTATTATATCCTACATTTCTACTTTACACTGAAGTCATATTTAATACCGCTATATAAAATCAATAGAAATGTAACCGGCTGAATATCGTTTAGATTTTAATACTTCAACTTGGTATACTTAATGCTTGTAATAGTTGTCAACAGAAACTTATGCTCTAGGAAACAGCACAGTGTCCTAAAAATATGTATTAATTGGCAAACGTGTCATAAATATAGTGATTAAATCTAGAATAGATTTATCAAAATCATATTTATTAGTCCTTGTACATAGTAAGCATTATCCCCACAGCCGATTCATGTTTTGTGTAATATACTCATGTATGTAAAATAAAATTCATATATTTTTTTACTTTAAGTTTTTATTATGACCAGACGATTTGACACAATAAAAAAATGTGTATTATGTTTTTCTTATTTTGGAGGAAAATTGAAATTGGAGATTTAGTTACGTCGGTTATATTTTTATAACATTGTCTACTTACTATCCGTGAATTCCGGAGACTATAACATCTACTTTCGTTACATTAAATTAATCTGATTGAGATCAAAGGATCGACTGTAACTAAGTTTCGTTTACTTTGATTTAAATATTTTATGTGGAATATAAATATATTAGGTACACTCGATGCGTACATTTTCGAAAAACATTTCTTTTAAATATTTATCTGGCAAAAGTAATATTTAAAACTTTATCGTGAAATGGTTAAACAAATACTCACCCAATCAAGTTAACGTTAGTCTTCAAAGGTCAAGATCAGTTGATTGGAGTTCTTAATGATAGTCGATTTAATTGTTTGTTTATTTACATTATCAAATAGTCGCGAAATTTCGAACAGCGTTGGCTGTCGTCGGGATCGCGCGTTCGTTTCTCGCGGTGCACAGCGGTCGAATGTATATCTGTATTGTGTGGCTGACTGTACCACATTCATTTGCGCTCGTGGGCGCTTCCCGCTAAAACCGGTTGCCTTGGTTACGCCAAACGTCAAACATACACGTTCCATTTTCCGCTTTATTTAATAAATTAATCAATATGTCAAAATATTTGCCAGGAGGATGCTTTCTGAATTAAGGGTTGATTAAATATATTTCAAAAATGTCGACTTCTTTGGGATTTCTTTGGAACACAAGTACATAGTAGAAAACTTTACAAAAATACCTTTTTTTACTTCTTTTATATGCACGCCTAAAACTTTTCCATATTAAAATTACCATAAATAAGTAGTACTAATAACATTAGTTTCCAGTGAAAGTCCCGTCAGAATTACCCCAGTCGTTTCGGAGCATTAGCTTGACATACAGTTACGCCTATTTCTCGCTGGAATAATGTGCTCGTCTAACCTTAGCCTCATAAATCACTTACATAACTCTATCTCCATCTATCCATAATGGATACCGTTTATCAATCTTAGTAAAAATAATATTACCACACTGTCTTTCTCACTCTTACTTTCCACCTTTCTGTCCCATATTTGTTAATAAAATAAATTGTATTGTAATTATGGAAATTGGCACGCTTCAGTGATTAATATTAGTGCCACTCCGACCCCACGTATATTGCGAGGACTGACTGACTGACATAAAAGCGCACGGCCAGAACTATAAAAGAGAGTAAGAACCTTGAAATTTTACACAGGGGTTTCACGTAGAGGAGCGTATGAAAGCGTATGAAAAAGGATGTTTGAAAATCCATTCCTAAGTGGGTAAAACGGGGATGCAAAGTCGGTATAAACGTTCTACATTTAAAGTAATGAAACGCGTGTAAACCATCGTAAAAACCATCCTTTAAGGATCATGCTAATTGGTCTATAAGTTCCTATGAACGATTAGTGCCAATATCTTTTTTTAATTCATTTAAATTTTTAAATAATCGGTCTTTCAATTGCTTATAGCTATTGTTGTAAGGAGTAACTTACTACTTTTATTGTATTTATTGTTCTACGAATAACCTATAAACTACGGGAACCGCGGGTGGAACCGCGGGACGCTGCTAATTTTTATATATAAAGATAACCATGAAAACATACAAATGAAGCCTTTGTAGTAAAACCCTCAAACCAGCTGTTTATATATTTATGTAAATAAATATCAGCTGACTTGTCGATTTAGTCTATGAGTAGAGCATGTAGGGGTAAATCTTTGATGATTATTAGTAATAGTAATACCTCAAAGATAATTTAAAATAATATGTGAATGCTACATACAAATCTACAAACCATAGGAATACAATCCAGTAAAAAAACATTAACGCAAAAAATTATTTTTATTTATTTAAACAAAAAAAATACAATCGCAACCAATATTTAGTTAACAAATTCGAATTTAAATTTAATAGAAACAGCTATATAACTCACCTACCTAATAAATATCACTTCGAAGAGTATTTAATTTATTTTGAGTATAAGCGTGAAATAGATTAAATATCAAGCATTTCCTCCATCCTAATGGAGTACGGTACGTCATGGACTGAGGTCCAGTTGACAGTGTTGGATCTTGCGATGACGTCATCGACCAGCTGCTCGCGGAACTCCAGCCAGCGGCGTTGAGACACGAAGTCTTTAAATAGCTGTTTCTTTGTCGGAATCTGCAAAAATATTTCTATAGGTAACTAATTATAAGTTACTAGCCAGATATGCCTTTTAACGAACCCGATGGCGCATTCAGCAGCTTTACCATCTTCGCGGATTCAATCCCCACCCAGAGAAAAAAAAATTGTTGAACATTTGTGTATGTTCTACGTTCGGATGTTAATCTTTGAATTGGCATTTAAATTTGTATGTTATATGTTCTATTTAATTAGCATTATATTTGTAATTATTGCGATGTCTGATGTCCGTAACATAAGTGATTTAAGTCGTATCTTAAAGACTTATCTGGAGTCAGGTCTATGTATGAGATGTTGTGTGAATTTACCTAAGCTTTAAAAATTATGAAGGGTATATTTCTATTTACTCTTAGTAAAACTGCGATATACATAAAAGTAAGAATTGGTATTAGGGTTATAAACTTTATTTATCATTTGGTACAATCTCAAGAATTCAATTATTATTATTTTACATGTATAGTATTTTACGTGTATGTACTATAACTATACTATTAGGTTGGCAAACACTCAAAGTTCGCGAAAGATACGTTATATTAGTAATCTTTACCGAGTAATCTCATTCTTAAAACTAGAACCAGGCTGCACAAGTATTGCTGATGAGCAGAAAAAAATCGAAGTTACTTATCAACTACCTCTCATAAATATACCTTCTTCTCAAGATAGTGCTGTATCCGAGACCAGATGTTGGCAGTGTTTCGTTGCAGCAGCCAAATTTTCGGCAGCAGCATACAATCTACGGGAGTCAGCGCCACGATTCGGCGGTCACGCATGTTCTCGCCAAATCCGAAACTTGATCCAGGATTCAATTGACACACCTAATAAACACATTTTTTTAATCGATATACAAAACGATATTTGATCTAAAAAATATTTTTCGTCGCTCAAAAATATTTTTTAACTCACAAGACAAAGCTATGTAATGGCATGTCAGTGCTCGACAAATCTAGCAGTTTTCACGCCTGCCCAACGCAGCAATTATGGGTTACATTCCCCCTTTCTTGCGGAGGCCTATATCCAACGGTGGACGGCTGATATGTTGATGATGATAAAGAGTTATTTAAAATTCACATTTCTACGCATTTATCAGTCATCAGTTACTTTATTAAAACAGCTACTTAGATACGCAAGTTGTTAAAAACCAAATCAAGACTTACCTGCATGAAATAGGTTTTCGGATTTACTGTAGGTATTATTTTGTCAGGTATAGCACTTAGTCTGTAACAATTGATAAAGTAGATCCGATTTAAGTTGTATGTTCTGAAGCTATACATACTAAAACGTAGGTACATCTAGACCTTTTATAAAATTTTACTCGATTTTATTATCTTCGACTTGATTCGTTAAGATTTCAGAATATTTAACTAACATAACTATTTTAGAATCAACATCAAAATAGACGCGTTTAGAAGTGCAAATCAATTTATTACGTAAATAATAACACTATCAAATATGTACCTCATCGATTCCCGTCCCGATTGTGCTGGAAGAATTATATCCGACCTGAGAGATATGGATCTCGATTTTATTTTAATTTCGTCAGGGACCTCGGTTATTTGGATGCTTTCACCTCTGACACCACTTACCGACTTTTTATGTTTTAAAATACTAGATGGCATGCTAATGTTTTTAGAAAACTCTTCAAGAGTAATTGCCTCTTTTTCAGAGGAAGCGGTAACCTCAGGGCGTGTATCCTTGCTTTCATTCCGGTTTTTGTAAGCGCCAAAGTATTTAGTATCAAAATCCTGCTCACTCTCTTCCTGTGGCACCTGAGGAAATAAAATAAGCATGTAAGATAAATAATCTTATTATAATGTGAAGACTTATACTTGGGCAGTAAATAAAACCTACGTAAGGATCATGAAGTGTGTAGTGATTCTTTCCTAAATGAGTAGTGACTATTACTTGAATAGATTCAATCATCTGGCAACGACCCGACAAAATAAAGTAAACAAAATTGGCCACACCCACACCGTCTCCGAGCAGGGTCTCGTTTGTTTCATACGACTTCATTTTAGCCACAATGCAACCTTCACGTCTAGCAACCTGTAAAATCAAAGTTTTTTTATAAGCCTACATACACAAGTTAGTATTAACAGCTGTCTGCGGCTCATTACTTGTAATATTTATATTAAAGAAAAATTTTTATTAAATAGTAGCAGTAATGTTTAAAATTAAAAGTGTACTTACCTCATCAAGAGCATCAAAATAAGTGAAGGCGCACATGGCTTCACGGACCTCATCCCATTGTTTTTGGACAGATGCTTGGAGAACATTTTTAAAGTCTTCTTTCATCACTGCCAACAGCTCACAGTGGTCTAGTTGACGGGTTGTTTATATTAAGATTGTATAAATAGATATTGATTAATCTTTCGACACTTTGGTAACCACCCAACGTTAATGTTTGCTGGTTACCATGATACAAGGTGCAAAAGAAACTACTCGCTAGGAAGTAGGTAGGCACTCGCATTTACATGCATTCCCTAGTATGTATCTAACATATAATTCTCGTGCTTAACATGTATATACTAAATAAACTTAATAAAAGTTAATGCTTTCTAGTCCTTTTCGCGTATATGTAGCTACACCTACCAAAATTTTCCCCTCTAAGTATTTATTAAAACTGACTGACATAGCACTTCACAAATGTAATTCTGAAAAGTGTCTCTAAACATGCACTTTTCACAGTGTCCCTATGGTCACGCAAACCCTATATGTTTGTTAAGGTAAAACAATAATTATTTAGATTCATTTAGGAAAAAATAATATTATTATATAGAATAACTTCTTATAAGTGTAAAAATAAAAGTTTTACCATTAGTAGTAACAGTAGCCGTTCTACATATATTATGCAGCAATGATACTTCTCCAAACATGTCACCCTGGTGCATAACCCCGATATCCACAGATACAAACTTCTGCAGCAGTTCATCAAACACCATCTGGCTGACTACGACGTCACCAGTTACAATAAAGTACAATGCATGGGCATCTTGGTGTTGGCGAACTATAGTTCGTCCAGGACTGTAATACTTAAAGTACGTAACAGCCGCTAACTTCTTTTTCACGTGCTAATGTAGAAACAATATTTTTATTATATCCACCTTAGTAATTACATTTAATATGTTTTTATTATTTAGTTAACTATTAAATACTTATTGAATAGGTAATTTCATCTTAAAGTGAGATATTTTCTTACATTAGGGTAACGTTTGAAACATTTCAGACCCCCGATAATACGGTAAATATACTTCTTTTCATGGTCTGTCCTATCATCAGCAGGTTTATTCAATAGTGCCTTGTCCTAAGAAAAACACAATAGAAGAAATAATTAGTAGTAGGTACCTTTTGTGATTTAAAGATCATATTGTGTATAATGGCTCCTCTACTAGGTTTATTGATCGAACGGATTTTAGGCACTAGGTACTAATGTACCTACGAAATAGTCAGTAAATACCTACATATGTACCTACATAATATATGAAAGTCACTACTATAAGGCACTAAATGTTAATCTTTTTCGAATGCCGTGAGTAATGTTGGACTTGTCAGAATTGCGTGTTACCTACTTTATAAATATAGATAAAGTGTTGTTTTAGTTAATTTGATGAGCATGACACAAAGTAAGAAAAAGTAACTATGATAAATTGTCTACTAACATTAATGCTCAATAATTGTTTCTTTTTACTCTTCGAACGCACTGCTTGCTCAACTCTTCTCTTGACGTCGTCTAAACCTTCATACTGGTCTACAGCCTCGGCCAGCCAGTAAATATTAGCCAAAACCAAACGTCCTAAAGCACGGAATTGGCATTTAGCGCGAAATTTTCGTCTCATTAACTCTTCGGGATCCTATAAAATGATGTTTATAGAATGGTTTTAGTATTCTTTTTTAAAATGTTTAACTGGTGTTTTACAGCACATGTTACAATATATTTACAATTTCTTTTGCTTTGTGTCCTCCACTTGCCATTTTGTATAATGCACTCGTACAAAAAACCTCTAAAATTTATTATTAAATAATGAATACATTCATTTTCGTCATAAGTCAACTGCTCAGTAGTCAACATAGGCAAAAGTAAACTGTCGGTACGCAGATATTTAACCTTGTTTGTTACAGTAATTTATTACCTGCCTGTACCTATTAGGTACTGTTACGGTAAGCAACAGATCTAGCTACCCAAACTGTAAATTTTTTACAGTGAAATTTGCTCTTATTTTGAGGAATGTTTTCTCTTCCAGTCTTGCCATATTTTTTTTGCTTTTTGTAACGTTCGGCTTATGAACATATAGTATAGTAAGTTACTAATTGGTCAATACTCTTTAGACTTGCTGTGTCAATTCTTTAAATTTATTTTAAATTCTATTGGTTCTGTGATAAGTTTTAACAGTGCCAGTAAGTTGCCTGATTTTATCTTTACATAAGTCTACGTAAATAAACAGATCGACCCACTTAAATTTGTCAATACTATGCAGTTGACATCTATCTTTAGGTGCTAGTCAGAATTTATTGAGAATTATTTATAAATTAAATAAGTTTATCTGTTGCCGTGTGTAGGTACAGAAAGCAACAAATATATTATCCAAATCTGTCAAAACTTCGCAACCGATATAAATCTATAAAAATGAAATGTTGAGTTCAAAATTGACTGTAAAATATGTCAGATTTGGTCAGGTTTATCTGTTACTTGTAGGTGAAAAAATAGATTTTTCTTTAAAATCAATGCAGTCAACTATTTTTATTCTTTGTGCCTCTTATTAATTTAAGGATACCTTTCCTTTTTTAATGAAGAGACTTTTTAATCGTATATGAACCTTATAATTAATTGTGGCAGTATGGTCATGCATCCTTAACCAGTGATTAAATTTAAACAAAACGTTATGTGACATGACTTGACAGATTTGTTCTTGTGAGAATTTGTCAGTGAATTAACTCTCCGGCGTCTTACAAATTTAACAAAATCAGATCTAATTTATTGCCTGTCCTCTCAAAAACACGAGCTTAGTAACCTTTTAACCTATTTGAGTTTGTGATTCCTTTATCATAATGGTAAGTCATAGGGTTATGTTTTCTAACAATGACTAGCATTTTCTTTTTTTATAAAACATAATTTTGTATTTGTTTTTTAATTTACAGAGTTTTGCATTACCTCCTTTAAAAGTTAAGCCAGAAGATGCGTGCACCTTCCGGCCCAAAGAAGGAACATTTGGTGTACCAGACCCTATGCTTGCAGGGATTGGAGCTACTAAATCCAAACTCGGCGTTTCACACCCATTACAAATATCTGAAAAAAATGTAAGTCTGAAATACTCATAGTAATACACATGTTGCAATTGAATTAAATATACATACACATGAGCTACTGAATTATCTCAACACAGCGAGTTAGTAGATGACTGGCATGATGTCTATTAGGTTACCTGGTTATGCAAATGTATGCAATTCAATTGATTGAGCTAATCTAGGATTTAAGGATTAATTTATTAAAGAGATATATCCTATGTTATCATGATTGCTGTAATTTCAAGATTGTTGAGATGTGTATTGAAACTGGTTGAGTATTTATTGCCTGCCTTGTCTTTTTCCTGATATTATATTATTGATTCTGTTATTTCACAAGCTTTGATTTGACAATTTATGTAACTGCCAGAAAGAAAATGTTTTATTTCTGAGAAAGTAAAGTATAAAAAATCCTAGATCAAAGCATACAGTGTAGTAATTTCAAAATAACACTATCAATAAATATCTGTTTATTAAAACAAATCTAGCTATCATTGATTGAATGATAGATTAATTTTCTAAACTATGTGGACCTAAGTTTACTATATAATACTTTTGTCTATTGGTTTGCTTGTTTAACCATTGTATTGTATTATGACTACTAAGAAAGATCTTTTAGAATTACATATATTATGGATACATCCAGATAATTATTATTACCTTTTAAGTACAATGTTTTATGTATCAAGGTATCAATTTGTGTTGTTAGGTGAATACCTTTCATGGGTCTGACTACCATTTGCTTATATTTTCAACTCTATAAATTTTAGTACCACTTAAATGAAGAAAAAATGAACATGGCAATGCTCCGCAACATTCAAGGATTGCACGCTCCCATGAAGCTCACTATGGAAATGAAATTTGCAAGCAAAGTGAGTACCAAACATTTATATGTTTAATTTACTCTAATTTCAAATGAAAAATGATTAATCTAACATTGTATAGTTAAAACAAATTTAAGTTAATTAGTATACCTTCTCTTCGAATACCCTTCGCCTTAGAATTGCTAAATGAAAGAGGTCCCCCCATATTTTTGTTTACTTGTTGGCATTGTCACTTACAACCTTACACTAGTGAATTTGTAAATGATGCGGTTGATTCCCTTACTTTTGCAATAATTATAACTAACTTGTGGGTTGTCTGCCCACAAGATAAAGTCTGATGGGTAGACAACCCAGGTGGTGTGGTAAGCCTATTACTGGAAGTTCTCCTGGACTAGAATGTAACAAGTGAGAGTATTTAGTGTTTTTCAGCATTAAATGTATTAATCAGGATTTAACAATGTACAGGTTCTGCCCTGTAAACTGTAACACCTGGTTGTGTCAGGACTGCATTCAGGAGTCATTGATGCGCAAATCTGCTATCGTTATTCCAGAATATGATAAGAAATGTGATGTTTAAAACACTGCCTAAGCTTACCCAAAGAAGCTTAGATGTTTCTTGGACAGGCAAACCAAATGGCTTTCTTTGGTCCTATTTTGCATTTTTTTTAAACTGTTGGCCCTATTCTGGCCAGCCTAGTTCCTCCAGCAAGTACTGCAATCCCTTATAGTTACTGGTCCCCTTCAGAAGTGACTTCCGATGTATCGCGCCCTGTACTCTGTCAGATCAGGACAATCTAAGACAACATGATTGACTGTTCTGTGCTCCCTACGCATGCTCTACATAGTAGGCTAGCAGTGATCCCTAGGGTGAATAGATATTTGTTCAGTAGGGCATACAAAGGGTATGTATGGTCCCACCAAATTCCGCAGCTGTGACCAATTCAACATCTTTAGCTGCAGTGACTGTTTGTGGCCTTCACTTCGTTGGAATAGGATGATGCCTATAGATGAATTGATTCAATGTCACTCTACAAAAGTGGACGAAGTTACAGGATGTGTCGTAACTTTTAAGCAGGTGATTAAAGATCTTCATACCAGGAATGCTTAATGCTCAGCTACAAAATCAAAAATCTAGAAACTATTGTTAGTGCCTTAATATCCAAGAATTGAAACAGGAAAAGCAATTAAATTGTTTAGAAATTGCTAATGTGCCCCACCATGGCAATGATAATGTGGAAAACATAGATATACAGTGTGAGAATTCAGGGAATCTGCTATTGAAGTATGGTTACCACAAGAAACACAATACTAAGGTATCCTTTGAATACCCAGGAACATCTCTGCCATGTTTGAGACAGAGGAAAGCTATCTTATACCAACTATATAAGTATGTAGTAAATCTACATTGAGAAAGAATAACTCAATTTATTAATCAAAAATAAAATAAAATGATTTATTCTTAATTTTACGAAGTGTATTATTAATTAAATTCCATTTTATTGTCTTGAGAAGGATCCCAATATTGTAACAAGCATCTTTGCTTTCTAATATACTATTATTCATTTGTGGATTTTATTTTAATTTTGTTAGTGGTAGCTCAAATGCGGTATGTATTTAAGTTCACGCAGTTAGCTCTACACAAGAATGAGCATATGACAATACGCATGATGACAGCTTGTAAATTTTATTGAAATAATTTGTATAGATAATATACATACGTAGTTTAT
>JACJUM010003237.1:11317797-11351429 GCA_020976665.1 Heortia vitessoides
CTTCTTGCCAACATATTTATCTAACTACATATTTATTTAACAAAACAATTAACAATTAATTAATTGTTACTAATACAATTATCAATTAAATAATTGTTAATTATATTTTTCACAATTACAATTGATTAATTGTTAGTTGTTGTGGTTATATTTACCAATTAATTAATTGTTAATCTTGAATTGTTCTTGCAAATTAAATCTTGCCCAACACTTAGCACTAGCAACATACGGACAAAGAGAAAATCTCAGTAGTAAACATATTATAATTGATCATCTTTAACTATATCTAGGATCCTAAGCCTACAAATTTTCTTGACTTCATTGATTCCTGTTAAAACTTCTTGTTCTTTAGTGCTGTTATATCTTTGCTGCAGTCCTTTTATAATCGATTGTACTTTGTTTTCACGAGCACAGATTATAAATGGGAAACCAAATTTGAGTTTGTATCTGTAAAAATAAATATCAAATTTAGAATAATATATGTATTGTATCTTTTTTTATAATATAAAAATTTCGTGTCACGATATTTGTCCGCGATGAACTTCTAGAACTGATATTAACAATTTTTTGCTTACTTTGACTTAAGTAATAGAATTAATTTAATTAATTTAAAATTATTAAATTATAACGACATCGTCTACAACGACCGATCGGTTATTACGACCAGATTGTAAGGTCCTGGCCGAGTCTACAGTAAACTGTTCAGTAAACATACCGCCTATAACAACATCGGATATAGCGACATATCGCTTATAACAACGAAAAGTTATTAATATTCATCGACAATAACGACCAACCGCATTTAGTTCTACCAAAACAAAACAATACAAATGATCTTAGATCTTATTACTAAGCATTGAAGTAATATTTAGGCGTATTTTTACCTACGCTCTTTCTCCCACCCTATTATTACCATTTCCCGGCTATTTGACCTTGCAAATTTATGGTTTAGTGCGCTCACAGTTTAGGCCAACAACTATCAGCGTCATAACAGTTTTGCAAAAACTGTATACCTTTAACAACCAGTATGAAACGTAAAATGCAAAACATATTTGAGTGGGCTTAAAAAAAATTAATTGACTGATTACTTTAAAAACTAGTGTAAGTCTTATAGTGCAATATAAGTACATCTTGTATCTCCCAATTATTTCTTGATTAACATTGTTATTTATTTTTTTGACATTTCTGTTAAAAAGAACAATATTTTAATTTATATTAGATATATATGAACTTATGATAAATTAACTACTTATGCTATGTACTGCTTATAGAAACTATCGGATATAACGTCGGAAATATACGGTCCCTTCAATGACAATATATCCGGTTTTGACTGTAGTTATATTGTAGACAATAATACAAGATACTTTTCACATTAAACTTTGCTAACAGCGACCTCTGTATTATAGTTGAAACATCACTAGATAATTTTGTTTTCAAACTTAGTTCTGTGTAGGTCCGCATGTCATCACAAGATGTCGCTAGCTTATCTTTAAAATACCATGCTTAGTCCAATGTTCGAACGGGATATATTTAAAAACCTACCCTAACTATCTTCATACGGTTTCGCCGATGTGTTGAACTATAACATTGTATGGGAACATTTTAGATAAATTATTATTATTTTACTGCAATATGGCTAGACTATGTCAATCAGTCACGTTTACGATCAAGCTGGCCGTATGTTTGTTTGCTTCATACTACCTATAAAAAAAACACTAAATATACAGTTAATTTTGTACCAACTTAAATATTACAAATATATTTAATATATACTTCTTGTTCTATATATACCTCTCCATTTTCTTTTAATAAAATAAACTGTTTTTGTGTTAAATAAAGTTAATATAGTGGTCACGGTCTGAATTTGATTAAAGAACTTGATTCAAATAATGCAAAATAACGCTCACCTCTCATTACTATCGTTGATGACCTGCCGTTGTTCCTCAGTGATGTCTTGCAGGCCTGCGGTCCGTTGTTCGCCCGCCGACTCCCGTGTCAACTCCCCCTTTGCTGCCATACGACCGGCAAGATCGGGGTGCAGTCTTAACACTACTATTTTTTCTGATAAAATAACCGAACAATTAATTTTATCTATATGCTATTTATATTTATAAATGGCTGTAAATTCTATACATTCTTGTAGATTTGTTGTGCGGCGAGTATTATCAATATAACAAATATAATAAATGATGAAAATCTTAAATAGGTAAATATAAAATTTATCATCGCAGCCATTGAACCACCACTAATGGATAATATAAACCCGTAAAGGGGGAATTTTGACAAACATGGTGGCAGTCGCAGTGCGTAGCTTTCGCGACGGGAATGCTGCAGTCCATCCTGTCTTGCTTTATTTGACCTACGCTGTTTCGCTGTCGGTTCCGGTACCTCAGTCACCTCTTACGGCACCTGCTACAAGGGGAGGTTCTATTCTACTCGGCCGGTATTATTTTCTCAGCGTGACTTCTAAAATTCTTTCAATTGTGATCTCTATACATTCGACACGGGTGTGTCAATTTATTTGCAAAAGTTAAATACCAAATATACCCACGAGATATATTGATAATATAGAATTTTGTTATATCGTTTTTCACTTTAAATTAATTCAACCGTGTCAAATGATTTTTTTATTACCTAGACCAGGTCAAAAAGCAAGCATACAGTCCACTTGATAGTAAACGTCACCGCCGAAATCACTAGCGCGCTGCCAACCGACTTGAAGATATTAGGTGATTACCCAGTAATTGCAATGCCTCTCTCAGTCTCACCAGAACCCAGCAAAGCGGACACTCCTTTTTGGAATAGGTAGAAATAGGTGAACGCGAGATGGTAGCAATGCAGACGACCTTTGCAGAGGTGTTGAAGCGGAAACTGTCCCTTTAGAATTCTAATGAATAGATTTATAATTAAAAAAAAAACTTACCTTCAACACTAAGCTCATCCAAATATTTACAAAAAGCATCACAGAGATCCGCCACATCGAAGAAAGGCCTCATTAGTTGTACTTTCACAGCTGCATCAGTACATAACTCGATCACGTTTCCAAACATCCAGTCGAACTGGTCACTACTCAGTTTGTTTACTTCAGAAATATTTATGAGAGCTCCCATGTTGAGTCTTTTCGTCTCGATATCTGTGCGCTGAGTGTTTTTACTCTTATGCTGTTATCAGTTGGTTTATACATAGTCGGTTTATGGGTCATTACAAGTTCAACTAAGTCGCATTAGCATGTTCGTTCAAATTAAAGAAGCGTTTTAGTAATGACGCGATAAACAATGTTGTGCTGATATGTTTGTTTACGTTGGAAATAATTAGCTCGTTCCCTTGCCATTAGTATATGTACCTACTGTAAAAAAATAATGAAGATGAATGCATTGAATGAATTGTAATTGTCTTTTAGTATACAATAGCGCGTTATTTTTTGTAAATGGATAAACCTTTTATTGCCTCGAATTTTTTAGAAGAATTAACCTTAATCCTCTATCAAACTATCTGTTTCTAGAGTTTAGTATATCCATATGTCGAGTTCACGAGTTGACCGTGACGATAATGAACACACTGTCTGACAGACATTATTTCGTATTAATAATATTAGTACATATTAGGTTGTATCTAATACTCGAAAACAGTAACATATCCTGAATTACTGAATTACAACACATAAGTATTTCACCTCTAACAATAAAAACCAAAATCATAGAATGACTTTATGTTAAAAAGCTAACTGAAGCATCATTCGATGATGCGTCAGTTAGCATTAAATCTAACCTGGATACAGGCGTCATTGTAAGTTATAGGTTTTATGGATTTCCTTTACAGAGTTTTAACAAAATACAAATCGTATCATAATCTTGTAGTCAAGTTGGAGATATAAACATTGATGTCAAAGTCAATAACAAGGACAATAACTCTGCATAATATCTGAACATGCTCTACTCTCAAAGCATCTTGAAAGGTCATGCTTATCCTACTAGAGAGAACAATTGTCTAGACCATACAATAATAAAAACAAGAAATCCAGTATCACTCTTGTCCTGAAAGCTCCATTAACAGACCATTCTGCAGTCTTAGCATGCATCAATTTAAGATAAACATTTCAGATTACTAAAAATAAAGATATGATGGAATTGAGCTAATTGACATTATAAATGCTTCTTTTTATTCTTTCTTCCAATAACGCTACTTGGGGTACCGAAAAATTAACTTATTTGCTTTCTACTTATTTACTCAATCGCTATCTACTATCAAAGTCATAACTCCAAAAAGAATACAATGCCTCAAACTCTGCATAACTTCAGGGCTCATTCGCTGCACGAGGAACCGCAACTAAAATGCAATTCCGATCCAAATAATGTTATCCTGGACGTAACATATAGATGTTATAAAAACTACTGCAATTATATACTAAAAAGACTAAAAATTTTACATGAATAAAACGAACTAAAAATACATTCAACAAATCCAAAAAAACTTTGGAATACTATAAAATATATTATTCAAATTAGGAAACTAAAGTCGATTGAAAGTTCCAACTTGAAACCACCTACTCCATCTCGCTCAATGCTGGCGGCTATCATCCGGAACCTTAAAAATGACTGGTTGAGATGGTGTATCTAATATGCTGTTAAAATTATTACTAACATAAATTTTACAAACGATCACTCACATAGTTAATCTATGTAGGAGTATTTCCAGGAGTCTTTAAAATATCCATCATAAGTCCAATTCATGAAGCGGGTAGAAAATATATTTTAGACAAATGAATATCGACCAATATCCGTCTTACCTGTTTTATCTAAAATTTTAGAAAATATATTGAACTATTGCACTGCCTGGAACGAGAAAACATAAGTTCAAACAATCAGTATGGATTATATATCAACTCATATAGCATCACAACTAGATTTATAGGTACTGATTTCATTCCATTGATCTTGTTTGAAATGGAAACAAATTGGTATCCGTGGTAACGCCCTAGATCTGTTTAGAAGCTATGGATAGGATCCAAAGGGATATGAGACTTTACGTCTAACGACGAACAGGTGATTATTGGGGCACCACAGGGCAGCGTTCTCGGTCCTAGTCTCTTTCTGGTTTACATAAATTCTTTATGCGACTTACATTTAAAATTGTTGAATTTTCACATTTGCTGACATGGTGCTTGGACATGGAGCGAAATTGAGTCAGTTACGGATAAAGGTCTCCGGGTGTCAACACGGTGGCTTCGAATAAATGTTCTGACGCTAAATGAACCTATCTAAAACCTAATGCGTAACCTTCGGTAAATCTAAAAGAGACATACCTCGCACCAAACTCTCAATAAGGGTTCATACTTGTACCCAGAGTACCACAGAATAACACCGAATTACGAATTATATACCAAATTAAAATTCACCTTATACATATATATCTACTTCTTTATATTTCTATATTCGTATATAATGTTATATATCTATAGTGTATAGTCTTGCGGGTGAAATATTATTTATGCAATGATTCTTGTGTATGCAGTCAAACGTATTGCGAAACAATAATAAGAAGAATCTAGTACTTAAAGCTCAGGCTCAGCCTAGTTTATGTACTATATATTGTATACATACAAAGAAAATAAAACGTCTAAAAATTTGCCCAAGTAGTAAAATTTAACAATAAATTAAGTTCATACTTTTAGTAGTTGCGAGTTACCGTATCTCATTCCGTCTTATGCACTGGACTTCCGTTTTATGTCGCGGCATCAGAACTTACTTTTCACTATCAAATTAATTGTTTAAATATTTTTTTTGAAACCAAGTAGAATCAAAGGGTCCTCACACCATTATTAGGCTACTATGATATCTCTTTATGTTGTCTTATAACCTGTTCGACAATCATTAGGATACAGCAAGCAATGGGCAAGCGTGTAGAGAATCGCTGAGCGCAGCTTTCGCGATAATAATTAGTACTTAATAATAAAGTTGTATTAGGTCCTTGCATATGAAAATAGAATATTACTAACGATCTTTCGAACGAACGACTTTCAACTGCAATATCTCTTCTAATTCAATTCTAAAAATCTTTTAGCTGGTACATTTAAGTTTTGAACACACACTCATTTTTTGACATTGACAGTAATTTTCATGTTAATTTGGTTTGTTTTTCGCATAATTAATCGAACTTGCAAACACCCGTCGACTGCTGTATTACTATGCTTAACCGACGCAATAATGAAGGGATTCTAAATCGAATCAAAACTTGAGATGAAAAGTGGATACTGAATGATAAATCGGAAGCGCTCGTCGCAATGGCTGAACCCTGGAGACCCAGCCAATCCTACTCTAACCGAAAATTGACTCCGAAAAAGATTCTTGTGAGTGTTTGGTGGATTAGCGCCGGAGTAGTTCACTACAACTTTCCAAAAACTGGCTGAACAATTACGGAAGATATCTATTGTCAGCAACTGCAAACAATAAAGGAAGAACTGCTAAACAACCGAGATTGGTCAATCGCTCTAGGCCACTGCTGCTTCACGACAACGCAAGACCACACACTGCACAACAAACAACTACTATGTTAAATGAGTTACAATTGGAATGTCTGCGATATCCACCGTACTCCCCGGAGCTTGCTCCGACAGATTACCATTGTTTCCGGATATAAGACTGTTTGTTCAAATCCAATGCGGCAGTCCAAACCATCTTTAAGAGTTTATTGATTCTCGCCCCATGGTTTTATTTATACAGGAATAAATGAACTACCTATGAGATGGCAAACTGCATGGATGCGCATAAATAACAACGGTACTTTGATTAATTGCATATATTTCACAAAAAGAATATATTATTCCCGTTCAAAACGCCAATTTCATGTGTAAGGACCTAATATAAATTCATCCTGTATATTGTAGGTAACCGCAGCGTAGGACCTACCTACAAAGTGGACAGACGATCTAATTGAATCCGCTGAATCGCAGCATACAACCGGCAGGTAACCGCTCTTTGAAATCTTTTCGACACCTTTTGGAAACCTCTATTACCATGATGGTATTATACGAAGTACCTTGTTAGTCTTTTGAATACAACCTATCAAAAAAGCCGACAAAGAAATCAACAATAAAAAAGTTAACACATACAGTTTTCAATAAAAATGAAGGTAACTTATTCCATATTCAGGGTACCTTTTTTAGACATTAGTTATAAAAACTTAAGTATAACATAAGTATTATATACATATATAATATACGAGTAGGACCACTATTTGTTTATAATAATTCTACGGTTCCCGTGGCGCAGATGGTGTGGTAGTGATCCTGTCTTGTGTACCAAAGGTCGTGGGTTTGAGCCCGGACAAATATTTATATAAAAATGTTTATGTTTATTCTTTGTCTGGGTGTTAAATATATGTATTTAAGAAGTACATTCGTGATTCCTCTGTTGTTTGATGTCCGTAACACGGAATCAGGTATAAATATTTTCAAGGTAAATTTCTGTAGCTCGTAGCGAAGCGGACGTGAAGCAAAAATTTCAGATACATACAATATTTTCGGTTCATGTACAAAACATAAAAGTTACAGGGATTTAATTTTTACTTTTTAATTATTAAAAACTACTAGGGCCAAGTAAAGAGTCCAAAAAAATTTGTCGCGTGTGACTATGTCCTTTTAGGTTTTTCTAGTTGCAATACTGTATACGTTGCGATAATCTATATTATATAGCATACTTAGATATATAGTCATTTATTTTCTATTTAATTTAATTCCATTGTCATACATAATATTTTCTAATATTTGTGTCCGTGGTGTATCAGATAGGTACTGTAATCTTGTGCCCCATTGGTCGTTGTGTTCGATCCCATCTAGGACAAACATTCATCGATCGAGGCAACTGAAAAACAAACTTTCTATATATTACTGTAAACAAACAATAATTAACTTTTGCAAAAGTCACTCAGGTCCTGTGTGCAGATTCTTAAGTTTCTGTGGGGGTTTATAAGTATGATAGCTCAAGCATTCTTTTTAGTATTTCTTTTGTTTCAGCTTTATTGGTTCAACACCTTGTGTAAATTCTAGGTTGTTAACCATTGATGACAAATCAGAAATAAACAGTCCGTCAGAAACTTTAATTTTCTCGTAATCAAAAATTTAAACTAAAGATATACATGCCAAATAATTCCAAGCCCCGTTTTTTACATCTGAAAAAAGTAAAAGGCAGGTACTTTCCTATTTGACCGACCAACTTCCACTAATAGCTTTTATAAGTTACTAGCAGTGCCCTGCGGTTTCACCCGCATTAAGTTGTAGACCAGTATCTAGTATCATTTATGCTCTTCTGTTCTTGGTCCTAGCGGGATGTTATATAGCTATGTAATACTGATTTTTTCTGTTACCGTTTTGTGCCTGCGTTAATATGACAGTCAGTCAGCTTCTCTTTTTGCATATATTCTTTGATATACCATTGTAATGAAATAACTTCAAAAATCAGAGAACATCCATGATAACTTTGCCCTCCCCCCTCCCCCTTTTAGCCACTTAAGGAAACTTTCATACTGAAATTAATGTGAATAACTTGACAAAAAGCAAAGTTTCATACAAAGTTTGCACCCCCTTGGGAGATAATTTTCAAAAATCTTTGCTTAGAACTCCATTTCGATATAAAAAGACCCCTATGCAGAAATTTAGGTTTCTGACCCTTATAGTTTAGGCCCAGCGTATATCAATGCAGGGCCAGTCAGTCCCTTTTTCAAAAACTAAACTTAACTCCATACCCAACGACCGCCACCCGAGCCTAGGTCGAGGCGCTCTCAGGTAATCGCCATCGAGCCCGATCAGATCCCGCAAACCCTGCTGGGGACACCGTAGCTAAACGCACGGTCGCCAACGTGGGGTACGCAGGTAAAATCGGGTACAGGGTCGCACAATAATGGGTGTCCTCGCCCCCTCCGCCGGTGACGTTGGGATTGATGTCTGACTGACTGACGAGCATGTCAATGCCAATCAGTCAGTCAGGGTCTCTTTTTATATGTCGCACCCCTAGATAAAAAACTGCACCAACTCGAAACTGTATATTTTTATAGACCTTTTGTAAAAGACCTAAATCAATAAATGGCAATGTGAGATATATATTATTTTGCGTTCACGCAGTTTTCATCTTGGTGTGATAGACTAGTAGCGCCCCGCAGTTTCTGCTGCGTTCAGTTCTAGAACTTTCATACTAACAATAAACCCGTCTCTTTACCCCCTTAACAGAGGATTTTCGAAAATATTTTACATGTGTTTCATTACTTTCAATGAAGAATTTAATACTAAATTTCATCAAGGGCAATGTTTCATACTAACTTTTCCTATGTTACCTCTATAGGAAGTGAATTTTTAAAAAACCTTTCCTAGGATATATTATTCCCTACATGCAAAAATTCAGTTTCTAAACCTTATAGTTTAGGCCCTGCGTTGATATTCAGTCAGTCAGCTTCTACTTTTATAAATACATATAGTATGTACAAAGCTTTATCAAAATCAAAACATTAGCCTCCTCAAAGCAGCCCTACAAGTTATTGAGAGAGCAGTTCTAGGTGGATTTGCGCGATCGAATCAGCAATGAAAAAAGAACTAAAGTGACCGACATAGACCAGCGGATTAGCAAGTAGAAGTGGCAGTGGGCAGTCGTGTCGCACGCAGAATCGTCGCCTCGTGGAGCCGTAAGGTTCTGGAATTGAGACCACGCACCATAAGGTGAACAGCCTATCTGAATAGAACGGCAGGGTCGTTCTGCATGTAGGCCGCATTTAAGTTTTCCTTTTGGAAGTCATTTGGGTTTGAACTATGTCTGACATCCTTCATTTTAAGTAAATATATTGACTTGGAAATCGCATTAAACAATCTAAATGATGTATGTAGTACTTGTGAGACATGTTGTTTTCATGTGATGGCCGTTTCAATATCTCTATTTTAAAAGCTAAAGCTTTTTTACACGTTTTATATCAGTTGTATGCATGTGTGTATGTTTGTTTGACTCATTTGGTTTTGATCCACTTTAGACACTTTAGCCAATACGATAAGATTATGTTATTATTCTCATCAGGCTCCTCTGGATGAAAGAAATTCCGACTTGGTAGTCCAAGGATCTCGCAACTTTTTAAGGTAGAAAAACTGAGCTGCGAGACTGGGTTTTCTTGATAAATCATCATATCAGCCATTGGAAGTCCACTGCTGGATATGTGCCTTCCTGAGAAATAGGACATTTTGCTTTCACGTAGGGGACGTAGAGTAAATAGCAATGATAGTCAACGTTAACTAGAAAATACCTTAGAAGAAGAGTAGAGACCGAACAAATCAGTGACCCGTCTGATAGTTCAATTATTAATAAAAAACACACGACATCATACACATTATCGGGAATCCGAGATAAGTAGCTTAAAATACTTGTGTTACCGATTTAAAACAACAGAAGAATCACAAATATAATCTTCATATCAGCTATATTGGAAGTCTATTTCAGGATATAGGCCTCCCTAAGATAGGGGGAATTTTGCCCGTAATTGCCGCGCTGAGCAAGCGTGTTGGCAATCGCAGAGTGCAGCTGTCATGACAGGGATACTGCTGCTCATCCCCGCCCTGTGCATTTGCTAATCTTTTCGAATGCATATACCGCCAACTGTCGGTTCTGGTGCCTCAGACGCCTCTTACGACACCTGGTACAGGGGGACTTACTATTCTACTCAGCCGGTAATTCACCTCAAATATAATACTTAAATACATATTTAACATTCAACTACAGAACAAACGCATTACCATCATAAATATTTGTCCTGAATGGCGATCGAACCCAAGTCCCATGGTGCACAATACCATCGCCATCGGGTCCTTATTTTGCCATAATGATCATTCGTGTGAAATAATGAAGGCAGTATTTATCTATTTACTTATACTAACATCTAATACGATTACCAATTCCTATCCCACTGTTGTATGAAAATTCTAGTCTCCCGCATACATTTCCCTTTTGTTTTCGTCCCATTTCCGTGTTATCCCTGCGAAATATTAGACAAATACTTATATGATGTCACGTCGGGCGTCCCTCCTCACCACTGCTGCTCTAAATTTCAGGGTAAAGCGAAACAAAAGCGACGTTTATGTGTCAGTTGTATCGAGCGGGAATACCGGGATAAATCAGGGAGCGCTGACGGGACGCCGCTAACGAGCCCTCCGGGAGGGCGCGCCGACAAATGGCCGCGGGGATTATTGCGAGGGTCTCAAAAACTTCAGTTTTCTGTGGACTTGTTTTTCAAAAATCATTTGTGATGAAAAACGCACAATTATATCCGAATGAAAAGTCGAACTTTTATTCAGATTTTATGTGGTCAGATCAGATTGATGTTATGTGGACTTATTACGTAAAGTAGTCTTAAAATATTAAACTGTACGAAATTAATATTGTCTCCTGAATCGCGGGTGGCTGCTTTCGTTATAACAAGTTTGGTTGAGGGTTGCTATAGAAGGTTTTTTTTTGAACGAATCTGTCGCTGGTCTACTCAAGACGTCAATGCAAACGTTATGCCCGATTTTCACCTGCGTACCCCGCGGCGACGACCGCGTGTTTATCGATCGATGTCGATCACCATAGGGCAGCTCTGAGGCTCGACCTAGGCTCAGGTGGCCAACTTAGGGGTTGAAGTTAAGTTTTGCAAAAGAGGACGGAGTGAGCCCGACCGCACTAGTGCAGCCGGTTGCCACTCGATGAGGCAAGGACTGCACGAGTTCGCCGGCGAATGCGGTGTACTGTTATACGAAAGAAGTGTGTGGAGTGTATTTGATTGTGCAGTGTTTAGTTTAGTGCTTTAATTTTAGGCACAGACAATCTTTAGACCCTGAGAAATAACATAGGCTATTTTTTAATTTTAGGGGTATGGTACCCAAAAAAACTATTTCACGCGGATTAAGTCGCGGGCCTAGCTAGTTGTTAATATAACAAAATCGGCAATAATGCTCGCATGTAAGCAGTTTTGATGGCGCTGTTGCATAAAATTATATATGGTTAACAACCTAGACATTACAAGCAGAAAGTAACAAATCTTTACTCAAATATTATGTATCCCATTTTAATGCATCTTTTATGGCAACCCTTTCGTGGAAGGCAAAGCCCGCGATCAAAACATGCAAACCGCTTATAGCAATTTGAAATTTGATACGACTGCTGTGTCACTATTATTTTTTGAAAATGTTATCTATCAGTAGTTCATGGTAGGATATATTTTATTTACTGGTTTCAAATATTGTAATATTTACAAACAATCTCGCGTTCACCTGTCATGATATACTAGGTAGTCGTTTAAAGGCTTTAAGACACGATTTATTTAACTTTTTACATTTGTTATTTGATGTTTCAGTTAACTAGCTGCAACGGTTTTTGAAATGTTTAAATATGCAAATTAACTACTTAAAATACTATGAAACTTGTGATTATTATCAAAGCAAACCATAAATCCCATCACGTGTAAGCCGTATTTTGTTTGTGTATTCATGTTTACACTTTTTACCACTAGTTATAGGGCAATTGACCAAGCTATATTCGAAAATCAGATAATATAGGTACCAGTCAAGAGATTTTTTAATTTTTACAATAAGAAAATATTTTATTTATTACTTTAAAATATAAAATCACACGCTTTTTTCTTTATAACTTGATTTTAAAGGAATTTATACGTACAAAATTAAATAGAAATACTTTTTTTCAATTAGGTATTTATTAAAAATAATAATTGTTAGGTACATAATGTGAATCAAAAAATACACTAGTAAGTCAAAATGTATTATTTATATAATATTTAGTTGTGGTCGAAACAAAATTGCTGTATATTTTTCGGAAAAATCTGTATTTTTTATTATAACATGAAAAAGTTTATTAGTAATTGATTTATTGAATAAAGTAGTAGATAAACCTATATAGTAAACACGAAAAGAAAAATAGATGTTACGAAACGATTGTCGATTCGTGATTACAACAAAATGGAAATTATAATTTTCTAGAATTATTGTTTAAGACGTAACTTTCATTTTAAGCAGCAATTACTTTTACAAGTTATGTTTATTACTATAATATACCTAATATGCTTAAATTGCCTATTGGTTCGGGTACCTCTTACAACACCCGGTACATGGAAGTATTATTTCTACTCTGCCAGTCATTTCTACTCTGCAACTCACGGTAAATCATCGATCGCATTAATTATTTATAATAATAATTTACCTTACATCCCCCTATATCCGAAGCTACTTACCATTGACAACTAGGGATATTTCCCAGCCACATATAAAGGAATTATAGGTAAAGTCCAAGGTCTTCTTTATCCTTTGATGAGGCCTTCAAACAATAATTGTAAGTTGATAGATACTTAGACAGTACCGTGTACCTACTCAATAAAACTCAGGGTAATGGAGACGGAATGTTGGTGTGTTCGTAAATCATTTAAAAATGAGTTTTATTAAAGTAAATCCTCCGTATCTATCCAGCAGATGTTTCAGTTTTAATTTGATTACGCACTGAAATTTTACACATAATATAATAATCAGCCGTAAGATTAGGTATGTAATAATAACAATATTTGCTCATAAAGATTAGTGATGATACTCGCGTTTTTACGAGCGTGGCATAATAACATTAAGTGAAAAGTTTTGTAAATATTAATCAACGGTATAATAATAATATACACACATAATAAACTCGGTCATTTGCCAACAAAAACATTACGATGGTGACACTCTGGAGAAATCAAAATGTGGTGCTTTAAAATGATATGGAAACAATAAACATAAAAGCTGCGCGCTGCTTGGCGCATGTGATTGCTGTGAATTAATTAAAGTGGGTTTCATTAGCTCAATAAAGTCGCCGGTGCCGGCGAGCGCGCGGACGGCGCGCGTTCGTGCCGCCATATTGGATCGAGTGCGCCTCGCTGCCGCTAGGGCGGAGCCTCGATCGCAGATAACAAAGCTCCGTGCCGAACTGCCGGTACCGCATACCTCCTCACCGACATCGCTGCCAATACAACGATCCTACTTTTTTTTCTCAACTTTTTATGCGCTTCGAACTGGAATAAGTTTGGATAAATAGTTTTTTAAAATAAGTGGATTTTGTTTTAGAGTATTTTGCTATTTTTGATTTTAGGCTGGTTTACAGTTACTCATGTACCTATATGTAAAAAAGTGCACTTCATACATTTGAAGAAAATATATATATCCCTTCTTAAAGATTATAGGTTCATTAAGTAAAAACTTTCTACCATTTTCCATCACATTAGTTACTTATGTGTTACTTATATGTTATAATGGAGTAGGGGGCGCGACCGCGAGGTTTACAATCCCGTAGGAATGTGTAACCGTGTGTATAGTGTGGCTTTATGAGAGGGAAAAAATTATGATTAGCGCAACTAATAATAATAGATAACTTTTGTTTTACTTTTAAACACATACCTACTTAAATCAATCAATATTAATGAAAAAAAATATTTTAACAAATAGCAAAAGTTATCTTTTATCTGTCCTCATAATACAAATACACATATATATAACCTATCGCTGTGTCAAATTCTAACACTTGACATTTTAATATTTGTATGGATTGATTTAAAGCAGTATACTAACTACATCTGATGCTGATATAGTGTTCGACATTGTTTAATTAATTTAGGATCCTAATGATTGCTTATAATATTCGAAAGGTCAGAGTTAAATGTATCAGTTGTATATAACAAGTTACCAAATCGATAATAAAATGCTAAGATAACAATTTTATTAGAAGAAAATTTAAAAGTCGTATTGTAAAAAATAAACTGCGTTTGCAAGCTTGTATAAACGTAGTTATAATTATTATGTTTTCATATTACATGCTAATAAACCATTTAGATGACATAGGAAGGGCTGGTATGTACCTAGTCACGTAAATAGAATGAGTACAAGCCCCGCTATCAATTTTTTCAACTGGTCCACGTCAGTGACATTTAATTCCCTTATCGCACCGCGTACGTCAATAAAAATCCTTTTACGTAACGCATCACTGCCCTGAATGATTTACGGCGATGTGCGGGACAATATATCTTTAGTTTACTTTAGACAATCAGATAGAAGGACACACAATAGCTCGAATAATTTATTTACACGCGGTGGGTAAACTAGGATCCTTTATCTCTTTGTTGGGTATCCAGGCAGATAAAACGTAGCCTTTATGTGGTAATCGTAAAGGCAATACTGCCGGGCGTCATGCGGTTTGATGCGAGACGTAAATCTCGGAAGGGTTAGACGAACAGAAAGTCATTGCTATGTTTAGAATTGAACTAAATTGTTTGGTTAGGACCATCATCAAATTTATAGATCCATGAAATGGCTTTATTTAAAACGTGATTATCTGTTGATTAAAATACGAATTGTTCTAATGAAACTATCCTTACGACTTGCCAGCCAGGCATGTCTTCTTCTAACAAGAACAGATTTCTTGAAACCGTAGCCGATCCGTAGTTTAAACGCTGATAAATCTAAATAGCAGTATTTTTTTTATAAGATAGGCGGATTTCATATTGATCTCGTTAGGTACACTAAACGTACGTCCAATGTAATCCCGGGGACTTAGTAAGATAGTCTGTCTGCCTTGTGGGTGGACGTCCTACGATATACTAGTCGGTGTGTGGTGTCCATTCCATATTCCCTGCCCATTCATCGACCGTCGGTTTTGCGTGCTACGTGCCCTGCCCTTTAACCTGGTGATCTGCTGGCTATGTCGGTAAGTTGGATTCGTTTACGGGTTTCCTCATTCCTATTTAAATTGTGCATACAGACTCCGAGCATTGCCCTCTTTATTGCTCGTTGTGCTACTTTAAGATGGATATTAAGGCACGTTTGAGTGTTATAAATTATCGCTGGTACACAGCGAAGACTTTAGACTTGAAATACAAAGGTATTTCAGACCTGATGTTTTACACTTGTTCGAATGGTGCCCCGCCGACTTGGATTCGAACTTTTTGGTCTTAAAACCGTTCACCAATAGCCGATTGACAAATGAACCGGCCGCTAACAGATGAACGTTTGACCATCACAATCTTTGAAGGTCATCTTGAGTTGGTAAACACCTCTTTCTTGAAATAGGATTTGCATAATTAAATTATTTGTCCTTGGTATAATAAGATAAGATAAAATAAGATCCTAAGCGAAATGTCCAGAATATTATCAAAGGTTTAATTTGGATAACTTAAAACAATGACTTCTGATATAGAGTAATAACCATAGTCCTAATTACTTTCCCTGGGTAAATATGTGCCCTTGCTACGACTACTTTTGTGCACTTATTTATATAAGAGTATTTCCATGAACTCCTTTGAATATGTTTAGATATGTGTATGAGGAATATATTACATAATATAGAACTCAAAATAAACCCAGTAATAGTACTTAGGAAAAGTCAAACCTTGAGACTTAATTCCTAAGTGTACCATGCACAAGTTCTCGGAACTAAAAATAATTTTTTTGGTTTGATCGACAGTTTTATATTATAAATAAATACAGACTTAAATTGTGTTTTGCGCATTGAAACCCTCAAAATTAACAGAAACAATGGACAGAGTGTTGCCTAGCCCTAAATATTTTTCATAAACTCCGCTTAGCATTAAGTACGTTATTACAACCATTCAAACTTAAAGGAAACATAATATTTCTAATCCATCTTACACAATTTAATTGCCAGTGACATTTCAGCAGTAATAATAACAAGCACAAACCTAAGGGTAAGGGCGTATGCAAAGTTCACACGAAGCGTTTGATTTATGCGACGCGATGGCGTGACGCGGCCGCGGCGAGGGCGAGGGCGAGGCAGGTACCGGCCGCGTTTATAGCGGAACTTTAATTTACAACCGCTCTAAATTACGTGGATTTACTGCGCGCCTTTATTGGCCCACCACTCTCCGCCCCACCGCCGCCGCAACCCAACGCCCCCACCATACCCTCCTTTCCGCCGGGCCGCTAAGAACCTGCTCGAATAATGCATCGCTAAAACTGCATAATTTAATGCGCCCATAAAACCGATAGCGAATTCTAACTGCGCCGTAAATTCAATCAGGTGGATTCAGTAGCGTGAAATACTGTTCCAGGCCTATGAATCAGAAAGGGATTGATGCGAGCGTAGGAATCCACAAATAGTGTTTGTGTGCTCAGCTCATAAACGTAAAACAGTCCGCGTGCCACGAAATGCTCCCAAGCTCATTCATTAGGTGAATCACTCACACATTTTCTGTCAAACGGCCCCAGCATTTTTATCCTGGCTCCGGAATTTGTCAAGTAATCGTGAAAAGCTCGGAGCGCAGCGCAAGGCCACGTCACATCCGGCCTTATCTAAGAAGAGAAAGCGGATGCTGGCTGCCGGCAACATCTAAGGGCCTTTGTCGGCATCCCACCTAATTGTTCTTGCAAAACCGTTTTTACAACCCTGCAGTGAACCCTTATCAGCTAAATCTAATGAAAGCATTTTAAACACAAATAAAACATTAAAAATGCATTCAGGCATCTCTGCACTTTTTATTGCACACACTGTTACTACGTAGTTGTCGTTTGTTTGGCTTGAACAAACAATAAAAAAATATTTTTGGGCAAACACTTTTTGTGAATACATAGTACCTATTTCGCTTTGTAATCTGAGAATAGCTTTTATACATAAGTATATATATGTACGTTGCTAATGATATGTACGAAAGGTTTAAGATAGTGACAGTTTATCAAGTCGGATTATATGCTTTGATAAGTATTTCTTACGTTTTCAACAATTAGGTATTTCCGCTCGAGGCATTTGCACTACGTACTTGGTAAAAAATGGAAATTACGTGACCATTTATAATTGAGATAGATAAGAGCACGTATCAGATCCTTTATTTATTTGTGTTCCGAGCCATCCCTCTAATGAGAGCTTAGCCATGTATCCTGAGAACCATTTAATGGTCTCCGACTCTCGGCCCGGCTTTTAACTTCTAATCTAAGCCTATTAAACATCACGGACTCTCTCGGACCTCTCGTGAATGCATTTCCAAGTAACCGAGCCGATATAATTGTAAAAAATAAAACCCAGGACGGACAACAAACACGTTTTACCTAAGCATAATTTGCATCTGGCGCCTACGCAATGCTTACGTCCCAAAAAAATGATATGCAATAATACGCCTACCTCTTAGCAGAGTAAAGTTGAAAATTGTACGGCTATGGTTGTGCTTAAGCTGTTTTGATAGGATCGTAAGTTTTATAGCGTTGGCGGCTGGGCTGTAATTGGAAGCGAGGATGCGCGGGCGCAGTAAAGCGGCAATTGACCAGAAAATAACGAGCCCTTCGCCTGTATACTCTTGCACATGCTCCTATATACAGCTGCCGTGTGTCAGTCCTTTATAGCACCAGTAAAATATATTTTTTACAAATTTAAGGGTGCGAAGTTAATGAGGATAATGATTTCTGAACTGTTTTGTGCTATGCCAATTTAATTTACATAGATTTATTTATTGGTAATAATTCATGTTTATTATTTTTCTCCCTCCCTTGCGTATCGTTAATCTTTAGTCGTGGTTTGTTTCAGACATCATTCATATCATCTGAATAGTAAGGGGATTTACTATTTCACAGCAACACGGAAAATATCTATATACAATATATCCCTACCTACTGCCTAGCTTCTGTATTACTTCTTTATAGTACATTAAGAATAACTACATTAATTTGCATATACACGTGTTTTTAGTGATTAATCATGCACTTTGTGTATCCGAAATGGTATTATGAAAACTATGACTAAAATCATATCAATTTCTGATTAGGTTTACATAACTCATTTTAATTACAATTAATAAAAGAAGAC
Source organism: Heortia vitessoides (assembly GCA_020976665.1). Taxonomy (NCBI): domain Eukaryota; kingdom Metazoa; phylum Arthropoda; class Insecta; order Lepidoptera; family Crambidae; genus Heortia; species Heortia vitessoides. The sequence continues at coordinate 11,336,643 of JACJUM010003237.1, forward strand.
AAACCAAATCATAAATTAACTGTAGTTTTAGTTATATAAGGATGTACATTAAATATTCACCTAAAATTTTGTATGGTAGGTATCTTTTTTAGATATAATAAGACGACGATAGTTTTTTAGATAAGATTTTTTTATCGATTTTATTGATTGACTAGCAGTGCCCGCGACTTTGTCCGCGTAGAATAGTGACTTTGGGGGGTATAGTACCTTTTTTCCGTTTTTGCAACATTTCTCAGTGACGATTCGCTCCTATTGGTCTCAGCGTAATGTTATATAGCCTAAAGCCTTCCTCTATAAATGGACTATCCAACAAAAAAAGAAGTATTCAAATCGGACCAGTAGATCCTGAGATTAGCGCGCTTAAATAAACAAACAAACTCTTCCGCTTTATAAAATTAGTATAGATTTATTGAAATATGTCAAAGAGATATTGTATTGCACACGGTGGCTTTAAGATGCCGATACCGCAACTGAAAAAGCTTAGACATAAATATGTAAAAAATTTAGTGGAAGGCCGTTTGGGAATCATTTGCGTTACCGTCGCGGGTAACGCAAATGACGCAAAATATTACGATTCGTAGAAACTGTTACACCCTTCTTTAGTAATATAATTTTACTAAGACTACTTTTTGTGCTGATAAGTCATTCCTTCAATGTTGTAGGTAACTTACAAATATCATATCGTCGATGATAGTGCAGTGCAATACAAATGCAATTGCAAATAAAGTTGAAAATTATATTAGAAAAGATGGGAAATAGACCTTATTAACTTAAGCTAATATATATATACGCGGTGTTGAAGTATCATCGGCGATATGTCAAAATTTTACAACTTTGAACCAATCGATAAAGAAGAGATAGTTACTTAATTACTTTGAGAAGTTTTATGACTAGAAAATGCTGATATATAAGGTGATATTTACTAGAAAAAAATAAACTTGTCCCAAGTGTCAGGCGGGACTTGAACCCGCATCTTTCCCATACCGGAGACTGCACTACCGTTGTGCTACCGAGACCCTAGGGTTTAGGTCGAATTTTGCTATCTGCTGTTATTCTGTCTTGACAATATACCTATGTTTATCATAAAAAAAAATATTACGAATATACGCTGAAATAATCTTATTTCTTTAGTTGGATCAAACAATCATTAAAATCGGTCCAGCCGTTTAGGTGGAGTTCAATGACACACATGTACAGTAGAATAATATTTATAAAGATGTATAAACATAATCATATAATAACTTATAACATGGACATCGTCGCTATGATCCTATAAGAGCACTGTAAGTCGTCAGAGCATAGAAACCTTGATTACGTTAAAGGTTTTAAGTATTTAAAAATGTTTAATTATACTTACTGAAGCGGAATTCAAATCTACATCGGATGCATGTCCGAGTTCTGCCTGAAGTCTAAGTTGATCTTTTTCTTCTTTTCTCTTTTCATACAAATTGATACTTATCAAATAGTAATAAATACTATGTATATGTGCGACTCTATTTATTACCGCCAGTTTTAACATTAACATAAAGTCAGTACTACAGGAAGTACGTAGTAAATAATAATTATTTCTAATTATAACCTTCTTAATTAGAATATAGGTACCACTACATAATTGTAAGTTGGATTATAGCAGAAACATTGAGAGTGTGCGCAAGACTCTGTAATTGGTTAACTATGTTGAAAAAAATAAGGCACATGAAGATTAATTCATTTTTTTTTATTACACCAGGTCGCAAACAAGCATATGGCCCGCGTTATAGTAAGCGTCACAGCAGCCTATAAACACTCGTAATATCATAAGGATATCACAATCGCGTTGCCAACCTTGTGACTTGAAGATATTATGTCACATTACCCTGTAATTTCACTGCCCCTGTTACTACAGCAGAAATAGGTGAGAATGAGATACCAATGCAGACGACTTTTGTACGGGGTTTGTCTCCTCATTTAAATAAATACTTGAGGAACCGTAGATTTTAGTTAAAAAAGTCTTCTGTGCACTTGCTGTTAGGTCGCTACATAACGCTAATATATCATGCCGGTGCATCGTGGAATAAAACCTGGCTTTATACCTAGATGACTCAAGACGCGCCGTCTCTACTCAAGCCACGAAGCCAGTAGATGGCATTCTCCTCAAAACAGCATAGGTTAAATGCAACACAGCAAGAATAAGCAGCATAAACTGTAGACTTTCTACTGCTGATATGATATTGAAACTCTTTTTTATCATTTATAAATATTTATGCATCTCATAGTGTTTTCTTTGGTTAATAAAATAACTAATTAATAACATAAAATATTTCTCCAAGTGAACGCGGACAATTTACACAAGCGACTAATTTTTAATAACTGTCTACCAAACCCTTCTATATATGTGAAAGTCACTTTTTGGTATTTTTATAGAGATATTCTAATTGTTTGTGTTGAAATAAGACTGAGAAATCCAATTTAATATTAGATAGTCACTTTTGAAAGTTGTTGCCATAAATTATCAGCTATTATTAAAGTAAATATAAATATTTACTCATATATGATGGTCTCGGAGGTTTACGCGTTCTCTTCTATTTTTTTTAACAGCTCATGTATTACGTGTAAGTAACACTACATTTGTGCATCTAATTTCTTATTTATCTTTCACTTTACGGCGTATCTTTAAGATCGTCCTAAACGTACAGTATTTATTTCATGCTTCCACCAATCCATTTTTCGAATGAGTTATTAATGAGGTATTATACAGAAACTATAAAAAGCCACAACCATAAAAACATTATCGATGTTTTTTAGACAATAAACAGCTAACAAAAACGTTGACGACGCCTTAACAAGTGTAAATAAAATTGTATTTAAATACAATCAGTACCTAATGGTTATGAACCCGCTGCGAACGAATAGAGAGGTCCATACAACTCGATGATGATTCCATAAATTTATACAGTGCATAATAAAAAGCAGCTCGGAACAAAACAGCGTCACCCGTTTATGGAGTGAGTAAACGGGCAATCTTTGTTCTTTCCGAACGAAACTATTAGTTCGAGACAATCAGCGGCGTCAAGCCTTATTACCGTGAAATTGGTCAACAACATTATTCGGCACACCAGCTTTAGAAAGCAATTTGGCTAGCGAAAGAGGTCACCTCTGAGATATGTAGAGGTATGTATGTATTACTTTACTATAATAGTTCTATAAGAACATATAACACACAAAATTCGTGGAGGTAAAGTAACTGGATAAGCTACACATTCACACCCTACAATCCTTAGATAAATATCTCATTCCAGTCCATATTCCTGGTTTAGTTTTAATATATCCAAACAACCTATAGAAATTTCTAAGATTAACTTCCAAAGGCAGATAGAAAAGTTGACGAAAAAAAATTGCCTTGACACAAATAAGTCATCTTAATTTGGTCCAAATATTTCCTTAGATGATGCACGTGGTAATTAACACGAAATAAAACCGGCCCACGAATATACTGCCCATATTAATTTACACGTAGACTGCTTGTAATAAAGACTTTGACTAATTAAACACAGATCTATATATTGCAGTTTTATTATGATATTAATCTCTTTTTATTAAAGTTATATTTAATCTGGAAAATTACGCTCCTAGAGTATTTTATAGTGTCTTACTCTAAACTCTGTTATTTATTACCGTAAAGCAACAATTCTAAATGCCAATCAATGAGCAAATCTTTTTTTATAAACTTTTCAATAAATAGTAGTGCGATATTCCGATAATATTCTTTGGTATTTAAATGTTACCAAAGTTCTTAAAGACACGTAGTTTTAGCAACTATTTAAATGTATCAAAACGGATAAGGGTAGTTATCATTTATTATTAATGTAAGGTATATTGAATAAAAGTAATAATTGTATAACTATGTACTTACTGGGCGTCAATTGATCGAAATTTGACAATTTGTTATGTTTGAACTTGTGTATTTATAGCAATACATTATATTCTTATAAATGCTAGAGTCTGTGAAGTTACAGAATTAAATTTGTTGCTTTTTCATGCAGAAACTTATTAATAAAATCTATCTATTTTAATTAAACAAAAGAATGTTATATAGGCTATTAATTTTATGAATACAAACTTCTAATAATCTTTGACTATAGAATCTCACTCATCTGTGATCATTGGAATTAATTCATTTACTTTTATATAGTTTAAAAAAAATTATAGAATAGGTTGATGTCCTTGTCACCACGAAATAATTAATATACCATTGGCACATTTTAGTTTAATGCATAAACACACATTAATGTAGTTATTGCTATACATTTTTGCTGTCGCGAGCCTACTAAATCGCTCATAGTATTAAAAAAAACGTTAGAAAGAAAGAGATGTTTAATGCAAATGAAAATCTCTCATAACTTTTAGTATATGTAAATTTCTTATTAAAGGTGTATACTAATACAATGTTAGGAGCTGTGAGATACCTGAAGAGTATGTTAGAATAGTACTTCTTTATATACAAGTGGTCGTAAAAGAGGTACCGGAACCGGCAGGAGGCAGTATTAGCAGAGTAGCTGAAATGCCACATGGGATGGATAGTGTCATCGTCACGAATTGTTATACTACATATTCCACCACGGATGTTCATTGTCAGAATTGTGTGCAAAATACTGACAAATGTTAGGGGTCTATGTCCAGCAGTGAACGTGACAATGTCGTCAGCATCTTATCTTATATTATGAGATAAGATTAGTTATTTTGATTATTACTTCAAAAGAAACAAATGTAGCTATTACGAAAATGTATAGTCTTTATCATATATATAAACATTCCTCACCTATATGCCTTTACGCGTTGAGTAGCTTTCCAAAATTGTCATTTATTTTAACTCCACTACTTTTTAATTTACATTCAGCTATATTTTCATATATCCAAACATATTTCTTTCGTTGATGGACCTTATTAAACTGTTAAAATAAGAAGTTTATGCATACAGACCAAAATTAAAAAGAGGGATTTAAAAATTCCACGATTTGTTGGCATTTAAGATTCTTTTACTAAAAATAATGTATTTTTTATTACGAGTATAACTTTTCGGCCTTGCAGTTAATACTGATATACCGTGCCAAATTCTATCTATAGGGCCAAACAAAAATTTTGCCGCACACATTTTTTGAACCGTCAGAGTTGTGTTGCTTACAAAAATTTAAGTCCCCATTTGGATATGATGCACGGTGCGTCTGCATGTAATAGCCACAATTAGGTCGGTTACATTTGCTTTAGTCTGAGGCCGAAGAAGCCGCTTTGTTTTTGCTAATTTAAGAATCAATCGATTCGATCCAGCATCCAGCTCGATTGGATTTATGACGCTTGGCCGGCGTCCGACACTGGCCATCGTAAAATATTTTAGACTAAAAAATCTCGTATCAAAACACATCGACTCCATTAAGTGTGGAAACATTTTAAATCTAAGCAATAAAATGTGAAACTTTGGAGTGTTTTTATTATGTTTGTACTCTACCTTAAGGTTGTTTGAAATGTCTGTTACAGAAGATATATATTTTGATGTTCCATTTTTTTTACTTTCTATCACAGTTTTATATCTCTTACTGGTATGCAATTTAACAATATTATAATTTGCAATGTGCCTGTTTTTTACGCCTCTTCTTAATAGGCGATTACATTTTAGGAAATGTAATTTGCCCTGCGCCTAGCTTGAACCTTACGAAAAGACATGAGGCCTGTATTATATTTTCTTCATAATATATTAGTAGATCTATCTAGTATCTAAAAAATATAATACAGATCCCCGCCCGCGACCTATAATCTCTATTTTTAGAATTATTCATTAACATAGATATATTTTGATGTCAGTTACAAAAATATCTTAATAATAGACCTTGGCTCAAACCTTTTTAAACTTGTAAGAACTGACTAGTTAATAAAATTTCCTATAATCCAGTTTCTATAAAAGCTAAGTCCTGCGCCACGTCTGTCTATTTTAATCGAACAACTTCAAAATAACCAAATCATTTTTATTATCGAACAGATTATTTCTTGACAAAGTTTCAGCGAATTTTTTCAACTTTTTACGTCAGTTAGATTGTTTGTAAATCGAATAAGAAACGAGAACAGAAACATTTGTGTTTGTTCTGATGTACCTACATATATTTAAGTGTTAGAAATACCTCTGTTGTCTGATATTCGTAACAAAAGCTTTAAACTACTACTACTCGGTTCGGTTCGAATCGGTCTAATGTATGAAGTTGAGCAAATTGATTTAAAAAAGGCTTTAAATCAGTCTTATGGGCATAGGCCTCTCCATGAGATTTAGAGTTTAGGGAATTTTTGTCTTAAATTACCGCTCATTGGCGTTGTGGCAATCTAGAACTAACTTCGGCTCCCCATCCCCGACTTGATGCATTAAAGTTACGCTGCCGCTGATGAAAATACCATTTTATAATTCGCGCATTTTAGTCGCTCATAATAGATCAATCCTTCAGCTAATGGATGTCTATTTATATAAATCACGTGTCAGGTTGTTTGTCCGCGATGGACTTAACCGATTTTAAATTAAATTTCGCACCGTGTGCAGTTTGTTCTAACTTGACATCAAATCTTACATCTTAATTTATAGCCGTAATATTATTTATATAGCAAATTATTCGTCTATTATTTGACATTCACAATTATCTGTTAACGCCAAATGATTTTAACAGATGGCGATTTCTGTTGACTGGATAGAGTAAGTAATCAATAGATGGCGCTGCTATATTAAACCTACAAATGTGGACAGTTTAATAGCATAACCACCACGTGGTTATTGAGGTTAGAGTATAAGTTAAATGCATTTTGTTTCTACTTTTTAAATGTTCTGTGTTAGCATGCGAGATAGATCAAAATATATACAGTATTGTAAAAATGTCTAAAAAATATCCCTGGTGGTAAATGTCCATAACCCAATAATAGGATAACCCACAATAACCGTTTTTATCCTCATTTTACCCGTGCGAAGCCGGGGTGGGTCACTATTTATATGTAAAAGTTACGGTATATGAACTACTATTTTGAACACCTTTTAATATAATTTTGCCGTTTTTAATCCGAATTGAGAGACAGGAAAGTCTAAACTGCTAAACATATTATGTAGTTAAGTCAGGACAACATCCAACGGGTTAGCTAAGAGTTAAGAATTGAAGATCCATTTACTTTCACACCGTTGGACCGATCGTCATAAATCTCACATATTTCTATAACTCCAAGGAATTTATGCTACTTACTATAGATAAATACATAAATGGTGGAATAACAAGAACTGTTTAATTCAACTATAATTTATTGTAGATATTACGAAAATGACACGTTTGATCGTTTACTTCAAGGATCGAGTACAATACTTAATAGAAAGCCAAGAACTATCTAATTGAACATAACAATTAGAGGTAGACCTTTTACAAAAGGTGTTTTTGTTTGTACTTTACTACACATATTTTTATCGGCAAACAACAGTGTTCAAATTGCCGTGTTCAGACTTAAAGGGGGAGAGGTGTTATAATACTGGATAAATGTTACGTTATATCTTCAGGTCAAAAGATTGGCGATCAGTGATATCTCTGTGGTGATATATACCTACAGTGCCTCGATAGGGTTCAGTGACATATAAGCTACAGGTTCATTGCTGTCATAACGTGGGCCGTTTAATTATTTGCGGACTTAGTAGACTTAAAATATGACATTATTATTAAATTAAATACATTTACACGATTATAAACACGACTTTACAAAATGTTCAATTTATGCTAATTGCTATCAATTTATGCTAATCCGTGAGATATCGGCAGAGTGGAATAGTACTTCCCCCTGTACCAGGTCTCGTGAGAGACGGTACCAGACCAAGGTACCAGAACCCATAAATGGAGTCTTAAATGCGCAGGGCGAAAATGGGCAGCAGCAATCCCCGCGTGAAAGCTACACTCTGCGATTGTCAACACGCTTGCCCAGCGCGGAAATTAAGGGCAAAATTCCTCCTTCCTTAGGGAGGCCAATGTTCAGCAGTGGATTGTTAATGGCTGATATGATAAAGTATATATGGGTGAACGTCATTTCGGTTCTATTCTTTATGGTCTAACATACATTTCATAAAAGAAATTGTTTCACCTGCTAAGTCGTAAAAGTGTGAGTAACATAATATGTTCGTACCTCGCACTTATGGAATGGTCAATTTACAATAAATCCCACAATATCTCATATTTGCACCTGAATACGTGATAATTGTTGAAAGCACTTGTGGCACGGACATCAGACAACAGAGGAATAACAAATACACTAATATTCATAGTCCAAACATTTGTCCTGGGTGGGAATTGAATGAGCCGTGGCGTACAAGATAGGACTACTACTACCTGCGCCATCGGGCCCATCATTTTTATTTCTTTTATCTTTAAATTACTAAAATTCATATTATTTCTCATGACATTATTTCTTATAAAATAATATAGGCTAATAATTCACATAACATCTCCTCAAACATTTATCTGACTTCGAGAAAATTAGCTTAAAGCACTAGTTACAAATATCAGACACAGGTCGTCTGCATTGGTACCTCACTCCTATTTTTCCCGCCAAAAAGCAATGTTTGCGTTGATGTGTTCCTATTTAAAAGATGTGAGAGGCAGTGAAATTTCTGCGTTATGTGTATAATCATAATATCTTCAAGTCACAAGGTTGGCAACGCATCAGTGATATCCTTGTGATATTGCAAGAGTCTATAGTCTGCGGTATGCTTACTATCACGCAGACTGTTTGCTTGTTTGTTGACCTGATGAAAATACTACAGCATAGGTACTTTAAATATAATACTTATATATTTAACACCTTGACAAACAACAAACACAAATGTTCGACCTGCTCGGTAATCAAACCCTTGGCGCATAAGATAGGTCACTACCCACGCGCTAACAAACCCGTCAAATAGGATTAATAGGATAACCCACTGTAATTGTTTAAGCTACGAGTATATACATAAAAACAATATAGGTACATAAGGCACACGTCACATAATATGTGGCGAAGGTAGTTATTTATTGGGTGCTATCAACGCATGGGGCACCGTTATCGTGTGCTGGCCACGTGATGATATACTGGGGTGGTATTACTGGCACCACAATAAGGCGATAAGATTTGGCGGCGCCTTTCATGTGCGCCTTTGGCCGGCGCAATCCGCCGCCCGCGCTTTCTCGCAACTACATAGTAGCGAGGACGGACTCGAATATGATGACCGGTGGCGCTGGTGGTAGTCTTCCTATACTGAGCGCAACGGGTCGTGGGTTCGATCGCCGACCGCCTAGGACAAATATTAATATGACGAGTATTTGTGTTTGTTCTGTGTCTGGGTGCAAATATTATATTCGATATTCCTTTGCTGTTGGATATCTGAAAGACAAGTCCTTTATGCGACTTATCTCGGCGTCACGACAATGTACAAGATGTTGTGTGTATTTATAATTCCATCTGAAACATAAGCAACAAGATTTGCTAGCGCGACGACACTATATTCCGCCTGAAACCTTAACTAAATCAAAAACCATGTAGGTACTATAAAAAAATCGACATCAATCTTTAAATGCAAGCTGCTAAGCTTAAAATTGGCTTAATTTTAGAAAAATCGGTAAACCCCTTAGAAATATCGCTATAATAACCGACAGACACCGACAGGCATTTAATATTAGTTTGAAGCTGTAACCTGTCTTTCAATGCCTATCAGGTCAACGAGGTCATTAACCATTTGTGTTGTATGAGTAGCATCTTTTTATAAAAAAACCTAATGTATAAACATATTAAGATCAATAAAGAGTGACCTTTGCGTATTTAATTAAAGATAATTTTTAGGTTAACAGTAACAATGGTTGCATTACCCAACATTTTTTACTTTATATGGAAATAGTGTAATTATTGATCTTCGGTTATGAAAAGACTTCTATAAACGTTATTTATATGGGACATAAAATATTTGTTAACTGCTTATTTAACTTTTACGTTGTTGCGGGAAACTTCGTCAATTATAAAAACAGTTTCTATCAATATAAATGCACAAACATTCTCAAAAATGTAAATAAAGCAGTCGCGCTGCGCTTCCAAATTATTTTTTTAAAAAAGGCTGTAACTTCACTTTTTATAAGCTGTCGTAGAAGTAAATATTCGAATATTCGCTTCGAAATACACATGGAGCAATTATGTTTTCAGTGCACAATGCAAGTGTTGCCATAATAAAACTGCTCATAAGTATGTAACTATTGATTAAGCTATGGCTAAATTTGAAATAAAGAGAAACTAAATCGATCACTCAAGCGAACCATAAATAGTTTCGCATGTGTGATCAATTTAATTTCTCTCTACTAATAAAAGTATTAATAATTACAATTAACTGTTTTATTCTAAAAGTAGTACCTCACCCAGTACCAGGTGTCGCAAGAGACGACTGAGGTATCGGCACCCTGTTGGTTTATCCACCTGGCGTAGCTAAAATGCTAAAGTACGGGGATAGGTATTAGCATTCCCGTCACAAGCTAAGCTCTATGATTCCCATCACGCCTGCTTATGGCTTAAATTCCCCCTTTCTTGGGGAGGCCTATATCCAGTAGACGTTCTACAGCTACAATGATTATGACGGAGAATTTTCACGTCTGTGCGTCATTATATGTAATATAGTATTCACGTTTCACAAAACTCGGCTGCATTAGTACCGCACTTAGGTATTCCTATTTCTATCGCCAAACAACAGTGTTCGCATTGCTGTGTACCGATTTGAAAGTTGAGAAAGGCAGTCAAATTACTAGGTAATGAGGCATGATATCTTCATGTTACAAAGTTGCGATGCTAGTGTATCTTTGGGATATAGCGTCTATAGGCTTAGGTGTCGCTTACGCGGACTGTATGCATGTTTGTCGACTAAGTCTCATAAAAAAGTGGCGAATATAGAGGAATACGATCATTTGAATTAGCTAAAACAATAGAGAGATTTAATTCGGCATGTGCGGACTAGTTGCATCTTTAACAACCATGCTTAGCGCAAGTAAAGTAAGTGAATAAAAACCCTATCAACTAAAGAGTATTCTTATATTTTTAGGTTTCTAAAAGAAATAGGAAATTGATTTTTATTTTGATTCTATCAATAAATTTCAAGGTACTGCAAACCTTGTTAGCACTCTAAAACTGATGTAGTATTTTTGAGACAAATTTTCTTTACAATACAAAAAAAATCTGTGAAGATGTCTGAGAGTCGGTATTTTCACTAACAACCTTTAATCTTTTTGATGGTTCACCGGGGTTTGTGTTTATTTATAAAATTTTGTGGTTGAATACCACAAAAGATTTAATTCAATAATGGAGAAACATTAATTTGATTAAATTTTATAATGGCGATTGCTGCATTTGCACTCTATAACTTATTTAATGTAGGAAAAATAATTAATAGACATTATCTGTTACCGTCTTGATTTTAAAGAATGAAAATATATTCATACTTTTTAATGTTTATTAATGAAATACAGTATTTACATGAACATACGCAGTTGAATTTAATCTATACAGAATTTAATTACCTACATAGCCAAGCGGATTAGAAAAATTGACTTAACTCAAATGGTGATCACTCACCAGCAATCGCAGTGGACTGTCCGACAGAGTGAAGAAAGGATCTCAGTAGCTATTTAACATTAATCATAAAAACCTAGAAGTAAAAAAAAGGTGAGTAATATAGTTTTAATCGTATCATGCTGTAAGATCTCTGCTGGATATAGGCTGACTCTAAGAAACTACCATTTGAGATTTTTGCCCATAATTGTCATGCTGCAGACCCTGTCGTCGCGAGCGTAGCTTCACATCGGGGATGTTGCTACTCTTCCTCGCTCTGTGTTGCATTTGAGCTATGCTGTTTCGGATACCATCTCACAAGCGCCTAGTACTTCACCGATGGCCTAAAAAAATATAGCATCATCATAGCAGCCGTAAAATGTGCCCATAATTGCCGCATTGAGCAATCGCAGAGCAAAGTATCGCGCCGGGAATGCTGCTGCCCATCCCCGTCTTGCTGCGTTTGAGTTTGCAATGCTTCGGGTGGATATACTCATGTATTACGCGGATGATTGGTAGCTCATCGTATCCTATCGAATCGGTACCTATGTCGCCTCTTACGGGGACTGGTATAGGGGGAGGTACTAATCTACCTCGCCGGTACACCACAGCTATAAAATATATTATCTTACTAAAAATGAAATTAAATATTTACTACGCATTAATTTTAGTATACATGCATTTTCAGAGGCATTTCCCTTAAACACGCTCACGTGCAAACTCCGAGCTCGCCGAGTGAAGGGACATTACGCCACGAATTATACTCGGCCCGTAATTGCCCTGCTACTTGATGTACATTGTTGTCGACCAGGGTTTCTCAAACTTGATCCACCCCACCATTCTTTTAACCTATACTAGAGGCTGTGCTGATCTACTAGATTTTACAATAAGAGTAGTTTTATTGTGGTCAACTCTCAATAACATGTTTGATTAATGAATGTAATATTATATGTATTTAAACTTAGCAGAACCGTGGTGGATCTATTAAAAGGTGAATAGAATATTAAATTGGATCTACTGATCACAATTTAAAAATAACTTGCATAACAAATGTGTGATATTATCAAGGTATGTCTAGTCTAGAAAATAGACCGCCATAAAGAAGGTTTAAGTTTCCGGGTTTCACTACGAAAACTGAATATATTTTATTGCGCCTATAGGCATACTACAAACAAGAGTATATAGACTTAATAAGTCTCAACCGACGCTTGCGTCCTCCAAGGGAAGGGTACCTGTAACCACATTTTGAGAAACATTGTAATCTTTACTGCTTTCTCACGACGCCTCGTATTCTAATAAGCTTAATGTTGGAAGTAAGTGTAAAAAGCCGAAATGGGCAGTAAATAATAACTAAGGTATGACAAGTCTATGTATGTAAATCTCGAAGATGTATGCCTGTCAGTCAACTGCAAGTGCCTAAGGAAATATCCGACCGAAGGGAGGTTTGAAGTCAATAATGTAAAGATAACATAAATCTATTGCCGTATTGGGCCAGCGAAAGCTGCGCCTTGTGATTGCCAACAAATCGCAAAGCGCAACGTGCCCGACGGGGATGCTACCGCTCATCCCCGTCCAGTGCATTTGAGCCACAATGTTTTAAATGGATATACCGCCATTAGACTTGAGAAACAAATAAAAGAATGTGCAGGTAGTCATTGGAATGCGCAGCGTAAGACGTCCAACTACAAGGTTATGCGATTCGCAGAATCATGCTGTTTGCTGCACCAGACCTCAACCCCGCGATCTTCGAAGTAACCGAGCTCTTGTTCATGCCCGGGGTGAAGATTGAAGCCTGGCGAGGAAAGAAAGAGGCTGCCCAATGCCACAGGTGCCAACAGTTCCGGCACTCCTCTCATGGCTGCCATAGACAGCAAGCGTGTGTGAGATGCGGGGAAGTACACGCCGCCAGTGACTGCCCCGCCCACGCGAGGAACCCCACACATGCAGCAGGAGCAGGCTGAGTCCAACAACGGGGTGAATATCCCCCGTCAGAAACGCAAGGGCACCAACAAGAGGGGAACCCCTGCGAAAAAAGACCCCAAAAAGAAGGCAGTCACCGTCCCAGCGCCGCAGCAGGAACCGAAGGTGAAGCCAAAGCCGCGCTCAACCCCGGAGCTAGCTCAAGGACACCGAAAAAGCTATCTGCGTCCTCCAGGACGTACTCGGGGCCATCAGGTCCGGCGAGAACGCCGTACCAATTATCCTCGGCGGAGTAGCACAGCTACTACAATCCAATGGCGCAAACTAAACCACTGAGGATGGTGCACTGGAATGCCAATGGGCTCAGATCGAAGCTAGGACTGCCGCAGGTCTTGCTTCGAAAAAAAGGACATAAATGTGTGTCTAATATCAGAGACCCTAATTAACGCCAAAAAATCAATTAAGATGCCCAATTATCACCTGTACCGGAAGGACAAGATGTCAGATCGCAACATCGCATAACAAGTTGAAAGTTGTAGACGCGCAGCCGTAGGCTGCGCGGAGGCGACAGCGGCGCTCTTTTTTTTCGGACGAACCTATTGCTTGCCTACTCAGACGTCAATTCCAGCGCCACCGAGGAAAACCGCCTTCACATGCGCTCCCTTCAGTATGCTGTAAGGGCGCGCATTAACGAAGTGCGGAATTCCCAGTGGGGCGATCTACTCGAGGAACTCTCGCCGTCTCACCAAGCATATTGGAAGCTGGCGAGAGACCTCAAGTCAGACAAGACGGCGAACATGCCCGCCCTCAATCGCACCGCTACGTCTGCGCCCGCTCCCGCGCCTGCGCCCACGCCCGCGCCCTTGATCGCACCCGCGACCGTCGCCGCCGCCGCCGCCACCGCCGTCGCGTTCACAGACGTCGAAAAAGCCGAATGCATAGCGGAGAGCTTAGAATTGCAGTGCTCGGTTAGCACGCTACCTACAAATCAGTCCTTCGTTCAGTATGTCGACGACGAAGTCGAAAAATTAGAACACGCGCCGCCGACGGCGCCGCCGTTAGACCCGATCACGCCAGTTGAGGTCCGTGACGTCATTCGCGATCTCAAAGTAAACAAAGCCCCCGGTTCGGACGGATTAACTAACCGCGTCCTGCGTATTCTCCCCGCCCATATTATTTGCCTGCTTGTGACAATTTTCAATGCGGCCATGTCCAACTGCGTGTTTCACGACGCGTGGAAGGACGCCGTCGTCATTGGCATCCACAAGCCCGGTA
>JACJUM010003237.1:11385645-11458279 GCA_020976665.1 Heortia vitessoides
AATGACGGCGGCGTCCTTCCACGCGTCGGGAAACACGCAGTTGGACATGGCCGCGTTAAAGATAGTGGTCGCGCCCGCAATGGCTGGCGAGATTTAAGCGGGACCGACGGCGTGTCCGAGGGCGCCTCTAGAGGCTCGACCTAGGCTCGGCCGCCGTCGTTGGGGTTGAATTTACTATGGATGAATTAAAGCAAAAGAGGACGGACAGATTAAGACCGACAGCCCTAGGCCTGTCGGTTAGCGCTCGTAGGGGCAGGGACTTCACGCGTTCGCCGGCGAACGCGGTGTACTGCTCTGTTGTACGAGTGCATGTGGAGTACGAGTACGAGTACGAGTGCCGCCACTCCCTTCTACCGAAACCACTAATGCTAATGGGGCAAGAAGTCACGTGGTCCCACAAGGTCAAATACCTGGGGATCACAATAGACAGCCACCTGTGCATGAAGCACCACATCGAACACGTGATAAATAAGACCAGGTCAGTCGCGCATCTACTCCGCCCGGTATTCGCCTTGAAACTCCCGCTCAGAACGAAGCTGGGAATTTAGAAAACATACGTTCGACCTCATCTCACATATGCAGCCCCGGCATGGTACGCACTAACCAGCAGGACCAACAGAGACCGCCTTCAATCCCAACAATCCCGCGTTCTACGCACAATCGTCGGAGCACCGCGCATGGTACGAAAAGCAACGATACACCGTGACCTGAAAACAGAATACATCTAAGATTTCATTAGCAGATTGTCGAGCGCAATGTTCGCGCGCGCCGACAAAGCCTCCCTGGCGAACCTGCACCTGCGCAACATAGCGCCGCTGCACGCCAGACCACCGGACTCCAAGGCCTACCAGCGAGAACTCACGGCCGGTGAGGTCGAACATGACTCGGGCACGAGCCCGAGACCGCAACCCCCTGAAGGGCAACGATAAACTGTTGTTCACCGCAACCCAATGACCCGCCGATATTAATCGGCGGCGTTTGATACTGCGACAAAGGCGCAGAGCGCCGTAGTCGCCTCCGCGCAGCCTAAGGCTGCGCGTCGACGACCAACATGTTTCCTTTAATAAAGTAAAAACGGGTAAATGTTTAATATTGACGGGCCCGATGGCGCAGATGGTAATGATCCTGTCCTGTGCACCAGGGGTCGTGGGTTCGATTCCCACCCAGAGCAAATATTTATATGATGATATTTGTGTTTGCTCTGTGTATGGGTGTAAAATATATGTATTTAAGTAGTATATTTGTGATTCCTCTGTTGTCTGGCGTCCGTAACACAAGTGCTTTAAGCGACTTACCACGGAGTCAGGTCAATGTATAAGATGTTGTGGGAATTTATTATTATTATTATTATATTGAGTGTGACTCCCTCTAGCTGAAATCAGAGTTTGAATTCGTCTGGCTATGCGAGCGAGGATATCCCCGATATTTGCTTGTGGAATACGTTCCCACTCCGCGGTAATCACATTCTTCAGCTCTCTGATGGTCTGCGGAGCCGGTTGTACTGATCTCACGCGTTGTTTCAGGACGTCCCAGACATGCTCTGTAGGATTGAGGTCGGGACTTCGAGCTGGCCAATCCAAACAACGAATGCCGACCTCTTGCACATACGCTTCCACATCGCCAGACCGGTGGGCGCGAGCGTTGTCGTCCATAAAAATTGAGTCTTCGCCTAAAGCGGCCAATGCGGGTTGTGCTCATGTTGTAACTTAATGCTGCGGACCGGGCGATGACTGTGTATATTGGCCGCTAGAAGATCTTTTGGAACTTAGTACCAAAAATGTAGGATAAAAAGTGGTTTTGTGTAAAAACGAGCATAAAACGAAAATTTGAATTTAGAACGTACTGTTTTAAACACCACGCCATTTTTAAAACCGGCCAGTAACATGTACAAATGATTGAAATCATTTTGGTACCGAATATTTTTAAAGAAGAATTAAAATCAAAACCGCCCGTTCTTTTTGCAAATGAGTGTATATTAAGCATACATATGAACCTTGTTCTTTAATCTCTCTATCTTTATAAAAAAGCATCATAATCCGCAGCGTAATTTTTATGATCTAACCATACGTAGGGACAAACAGGCAGCGGAAAGTGACTTTGTATATACTATGTATTTATTAGCCGATCAAAGCAGAGAGGTACCGGCAGACTAGAATAATACCTCCCTCTGTTCCAGGTGTAGTCAGATACCAGAACCACGTGAAGTCTTAAGGAACCGCAAACAATAAATAACCTTCCGCGAGCAACCCGTGCTCCTCTAGATTACGTAGCTACTTTAAATTGTGACAAAATTAAATTATTCCTGCTACAGTTATTGTTTAGTTCATAAGCGATAAATAACGTGTCGATCTACAAAGTATTTACAGATCAGGCTAGATATAGATATTTACCTGTCTTTCCGAGAGTCCTAGGTTGGCAGCCAGCTCAGCCTTCCTTCTGATGGTGATATAACGACTGTAGTGGAACTCCTTCTCCAGCTCTAATCTCTGGTGGTCGCTGTATACTACACGGTACTTATCCTTCGTGCGTGTTTTACCTGCGACAAAAAAACATTTGCTCAGATGGGCTAAAGGCGAAAATAATCAATAATCAAACATAAACATAAGAGTTTATTGTGTTTTCGTTTTCAAGCACAGAACAAGATTACTTGACAACGGCTTTGAATGCAGTTGGTTTTCAATATTTCAGATACTTTTCATAATTGTAATATTACATAATTATTATCTTAAGAAATGTCCATATGATGATTTCATAACATTCAATATTTATGTTTTTTATTACTAAAATAGATATAAATTCAATCAAGAATGTATATGACATATATTGATACAGTATCAATGGACATTCGTATAGTATACATTGTTTGGTACAATTTTAGTGAAATTGAACTAAAAATGCCTAAATATGAACACTGTTTCTGATGCTCTAATATCAACCTTATGTGAGTTATATTAGGTATATATTATTTGTTATAAATTGTATATGTCTACATTCATTACTTTTGTATATTTTAAATCAACACGGTATAAACATATTAGGGCTAGGTATTGTTAAAAAACATGTTTAATGCGCACATCGCTTTGAACGTTTAATTTTAAAACTCGTATTTATATTATATTTACAACAATTTTGTTTCAACAACAAAATATAAACAAAAACAACAACAAGTTTGGCAAATTTGCAGTTGTCATAGCTCGCAGCGCGCCACTAACCAATGTGACCTACGGCTATGTCACAAAACTCGCTAATTTTACTGTGTCCCACCCATGGGTGGGACCCATCAAAACGGGACACGACAACTAGAGCAGCCACTTGCTATTAGGAGAAAATAAGCCTGCTATTCAGTCTGCTTTTAAAAGGTGATTGAACTTTTTCTGGAAAGCTACTTCAAGCAATGTTTGTCTATTAATTTAACTTACGAATAATAAGGTGTGTCGCGGCTACTTGATGTGCGGAGCTGTGAGTGAGGCTCAGGGGAGGCTCTTGAGTCGGATTCTGATGTGGACTGATGCAGTCTGATGGTAATGAAAAAATCCTTAATCGCACCGTAAAATTAATCTTACAACAGAGCTCGAAGTGTCTAAGTAGGAAATTGGGGAGATCAGTACCCACATCGAGTTAAGGAAATCCGCCCTACTAATATTATAAGCTTGAACAGAATGGATGAATTCATGTTTGGTACTATTTCTCACAAAACCTGCTAAGTGGATCTTAGTAGATCCCGGAAATACTCCCGCGGGTCTGAGTTCGGTAGGCTTAAAGTAAACTATGTCAACTGAATCGCGGCCGCAGTGGTGAAAGCTAGTGGCATCCCCTAGGTGAAGGTATATCATAAAGAGTTGGAAATACTTTATTGTGTACTAGCTGTGCCCGCGACTTCGTTCGCGTGGATTAGTTTTATAGGGTACCATACCTATTAACCTTAACTTATATAAACTATGAACGTCATGTTTATTTATATCGAATCAATAACCTGAAAAATACGTTTTGAGTTTCTAGCTGAAAAATAAGTTTTAAGGTTTCATCCCCCATTTCGACCCCTTACAACCCTTATTTCTAATTAAAAAATATGTCCTTTCTCAGAGGTCTAAAGATTGTCTGTGCCAAATTTCATCAATTTTCATCAATTGGTTCAGAGGTTTAAGCGGAAAAGCGTAACACAGACAGACAGACAGAGTTACTTTCGCATTTATATTATTAGTAGATGGCTGATTATGTCAGCATGAATAAATAGGTGCAAGTGTTTATTTGAGGATGTTGCTAATTTAATGGTAACATTTCGTTTCGCAACGATTCTCGACTTTTAGTTTTCATCCGTAGGTGGTTTTTTCATCAATAGACACCTAATAACAGAAAACTTTATAGTGTGAAATGATTTATTTGAGTTTATTCTTTCTTTATTTGTTTATTAATTGACAACTCATTCGACTTGTCTCAATTACTAACGTTACACCAATTAGCGATGTTATATTTGCACGCTAATTACACTGTGTTACATTCGCAAAACAAATTGAAATTGATTACGCAACTATTATGTATGCATTATAAAAGCTAACCGTATTAAAGTTGAAACATTTCTTTTTTAAATTTGGGCAGTACATTTTTAGGACATGAAGACACGGCCTCTCTGTAAGTTATGTAGGTATACCAATAAATAAAATTGAAGGGTAGTAGATGTCTGTAGTAACGGTTTTCTGAGTAACGGCTTTTTAGTGACTACCTATACGAATAATTAAGTCTGTGTGAAAGCAACATCGTTAGAGTAGGTACAGGTTTGTTTAATGAATATGTAAGTACATAATAGTATTCAGATCAGATTCTGATCACAATTTGGTGTTTAATTTTAATTAAAAGAAACATTTGTAAGCGAGTTATTATTTCCGTATATATAATTTTTTATTTAAAAAAAAAGATAATTATAAATCTACTATATTTTACTAAAAGTAAAATATCTGGACATTGTCATCGAACAATTAGTCTTTTAAGTCCCTTGTAAGTAAATTACATTAAGTTTTATGAGAAATAAATATATTAAACCTTATCGTATGTAAGGACTTTTACACCGCTGTAACTGCGTCGTATAGAGTCATTGGGGCTATTCCCTTTACCGGGCTCGGGAGGATCCCTAGGGCTCGATAAGGTAAATCCAGGCGGCGAGAACTAAGAGGCGGGGGCTTAGCGCGGGATCAAGTAGGGACCACACCTTGTGATGCCAACCGTTAAAAGTGCCTTGTAAAATTATAGTAATATCACCTGAAGTGCAGAAATAATTTTAAATCATAATATTGTTAATTGTAAATTAAAAATTCACGTGTACTACTGTGACTGATTACACGTGAATTTTTGATTTACAATGCATAAGAGGATAATTTTTGTTTAATATAGTTAATTTTTTTGTAAAATATTTTTTTTAGTACCTACATATGTTTGAAATTATTCATTAAGATGAAGCATGCAGCCGTAAAAAGTCCGCGTTGAACATAGGGGGATGATAGGGTGATTTATAATTGTCACGCTGGGCAGGCGTGATGGCAACGGCTGAATATACTGCCGTCTCTCCATTCCGGTACTTCAGGTATTTACTGTCGTAAGATGCAGAAGGAAGTACATACTATTCTACTACTTAGGGAATCCACGGCACTGGGTGAAATGATCACTAGTGATTAAAGCATAAATAAGAAATTATAAAATTTGCATTACCATATTTGAGATGTAGATTTCCATGAGAAAACTATCAATGGAGGAATGTCATACATATGAAGTATAAGTATCTAAATGCATTTTTAGGTATTTAACTAATCTCATGTCATCATTGTACCGCGAAGCTTAAAAGCTTTTCAGTTCATAATATTTCCCAGTGTTGGGAAGCGAAAATTCATAGTAATGTTTGTTTACTAATTTTATCTGTCTAGTCTTGTAGATTTCTCAACAAGTAAAATTACTGAGATACGTAGATCTGTGTACACTCACTAAGACATAGCTCAGGTGTCTCGTTGTGTACTTTGAGAGTGCAAATAAGATTTGTTATCTCTGTATTAGGAACTTCATAAATTATGTTTGTCACTTAGAGAATTCAGAGTGGAATTAAACATTTACGTAATGTTTATACACAGAAATGGATCGCAACGTACAATGGAAAATATATTCTATTGTGAAAATAAATGTGTTGTGTTGTAATAAACTCGCTTCTAAAATAAGTAAATTTATACTTTTTACTGCTTTATTTCTGTGCTAGTTAACCATGTGCACATTGACTGCAAATAATATATTAGAGTACACATTTTAAGTACCAGTTTCTCTGAAAAGTTCCTTTCTGGTGGGTCGCGTAATGAACCTGCAGTAAACTTAGTTTTAAGACTCGTCTAGTTCGGGCAGTTTAGTATAAAGTGGGCCTGATGAAATCCCTTGGGTCATCAGGGTCTGTATTATCTATATACACGTATGCATATACACTTATATATTAATATTATGATTATATTTATCATTATTAATATTTCATTGGGGATTTAAAAGTGCTTGTAATGGGCCTATTTATATAAAGTATATATATTTGACTTTGATTTATTACAATATCAAAATTGATTGCGTTCAGTAAATTTTAATAATTTATAGTTCTCATTTTCTAACATTATCTCGAACGCGACACATAAAAACACAAAGCTTGTGCACACAAAACATTTTACACAGAGGTCAAATGTCAACAAAGTCGACATGTTTTCTTACACGACTTCGAAGTGTAGATAAACTCTTTCGAGTGCCTTTCGAATGACAGAAAAATATAACTTAAATAAATTTCCTGTTAGTGGAGCAAACAAATGAAGATGGCGGGGAACTGGTAGAGTAAACAGATGTTCACTATCTATAGGCAATGCATCGTTTGATAGAAGGCGCTAATTTTGAAGGTAAACTCGCGTCGCCGTCGGCTGCGGCGAGGCTTGGGGCGCGCATAGTTCCGGACAATACTCGTACAATAATGGCACGATCTTAATGTTAAACCATTCTTCGTACATGATTTTTGTATTCATTCGAATTTCAAGATTGGAAATCAAAATAAAAAAGGCAAATTTACGAGGTGACAAGTTAATAAACGTAAATTATTCAATTTAATATTATATTACCAGTTACCTTATCATAATACTAGCCATTGGGAGTCTGCTGCTGGCCATAAATATCTCCAAGAAAGAAGGTTTTTTGCCCATAATTGCCGCGCTGGGCAAGCGTGTTGGCAATCGCAGAGCCCAGCTTTCGCGAAAGGGGACTGCTGCCTATCCCCGCCCTATGCATTTGAACTGCACTATTTCAGATGGATATACCGCCATTTGTCGGTACTGGTACCTTAGTCGCCTCTTACGACAATTGGTGCAGCGGCAGGTACTATTTTTTTTCTGCTGGTACCTCATATCACTTACATACTTTATAGACGCAATAATATTATGAATCAAAAATATACTACGTAAATAGTTTTAAAAAGCAGAATAGTTAATTTCGCAAGCAATTGCAAGAAAATTTAATCTTATTCTATCTGCACAATAACAATTGAAAGTGCATTATATAAACTTAAATATTCTGTCAATATATCCTTATTGAATAAATTATCTGGGAAGGATGATTTTTAATAATAATTTCAGTGTCTGTAGGTACAGTTTTATTACCAAACTGAAATTATTATTATATGTATGTCTGGCGTGAACAGGATTTGGTTTATATATTTATATCAGCCTTACAGCAAATAAAGTCAAACATATTGGTAGATACATATATGACGCACACTAATTGCAGTTCTATTTTAAGAAACTGAAAGTTGAAATTGGCATGCATCTGCAAGCAGAAGTCACCTCGAGTTGGAGAATGTTTGATATTTCCCAAAAATTGAAACATCAGGGTTATCGGGCGTTGAAAAAAAAAGTAGTTTGTGGACAAACGCACGGGCGGGCCGAGCCGGCGGTGTTTGTATAGCGGCTATCATGAATAAATAGATAGGTGTACAGCTGATAAAGCGGGATGGGTGAGCGCACATATGTTCACGCTTTGTCTCTCCGAGCAGGTAGGCTACTTTTACTGCACACCATTTTTTTAATCAAATTTGGAACCAATGGCAAATTGCCGGACGGACGTCTTCCAAAAAGTATAACAAAAAGTTTGAACTAACTGATGCGCCGTGTGCGCTCCGGATTGAGACATACTTTTTGCATATATAAATAAATATATATATGTTAAAAATATATAGTATTTAAAAATACACTAGTTTGTAGTCTTAGATAACCATTCAACATAAATAGATGATTATATTACGCTGAAGATTCACTGGTGAAATCTTCAGGCCGGATGTAATTAAAAGATACTTTCAGTTTTTAGTTCAGCCAGTCAATATAAATCTTTTATGCACTAAAAGTTATTGTGGTTTTAAGTATAGAGATTTGTTATATTTAAATAAAAAATTGGAATGAAAGAAATAGCCGAAATTAATTTTAGCTCCTTACATATTCCAATCAGCTATAAAAAACATATTAATTTGTATATCTTTCATAAATTATAGATACTTATTGTTGTTATAAAATATTAACAACTCCAACAAACAGTATTTTTACTAAAACTAACATAAAACATATTCCCACGATAAATCATTTCGGAATCCCAGAAAATATCTTTATTGTGTGTTTAATCGTTATTTTAAATGTACGAACGTAAAGATACATAAAGCCATATTAGGCAATTACTAATGACAACATGATTCAGGTTATGAATTTATATGACGGCATTTTTGTGCTGTAGACTAAAACTGGAAGTCAACCACTCAGTTTATTTATAGCATACTCTGACCCGACCCTCAGATTAGTCGCTTGAAGCACCTATGTTATAGACTTCTGCCATCAGGGGAATCACAAATATAATACTTATTATCACCCAAATAAAGAACAAACACAAATATTGATTACATATTGGTACTGAGCTAGGTTTAAACCCCCGACTCTCGCACAAGATAGGATCACTATCATCTGCGCCATCGGGTCCGTAGAAATTCCCAAATACATCAAATGAGTATCAATGAAATACCCAACCCGTAGGCAAATAAATGAACAACTAATTCGAACACCAACTCAACATAGGTATAATTGTTTTTTGTTAATTAGCATATTCTAACTTTAATAAATATGACTGATTGTTATTGACATAAGACCAAATGTATATAAATATGTAAATAAACTGCAGACACAAGAAGCACCTCGTTATTTTTTGTACAACAGATAAACAAGCACTATAGTGGTATTTAACAATTCCCACAGAGACGAGTTTCTGTCTTTTAGTCCCAAGAGACTAAACATCATCTATACAAACGACTGGTAATATTGAACAAAGTAGAATTTTCTAAAGAGGTAGATTTTAACTAAATCCTAATAAATTTTCTTGAAAGACACCAATGCTAAAGTAAAGTCGCTATCAGAAGTGAAAGTATTTTTCCGTAACTTAAAATCCAGTACACAATCTCCACATAGAATTGCAGTTATCGTGCCAAAACAAACGATTACACGTGTACTGCGTATCGGGCATACTGAATTGCTTGTCGAACACAAATAGGGCGCCGTGAACGCTGAATAGAAAACAATTAATATACCGGTTATCAGCTACGCCAGCTTTGTCGGCCGGCCAAAATCCTGCGTACTGTTAAAACTCGATAATCGCGACTAACCGCGATAGCGGTGTCTTTGAAGTTGTTGACACAATCGCATCGTATCTCATCGCCTTCTTGTGGCTCGTAATGCGGTTTTGATGGAAGGGAGCGGCGATATCGCGATAAAATGTGAAGATACACTCGAGTGATGTTTGAAACTGATTCTGTTCAGTTGACAGATAGCGAGATTTTGCTTCCGAAACATTGGGAGTAATGATCTAGAAATTATATTCTGAAAATAATTTATAGACTTTATATTGTATAGAAGACAAGTATATTAACCGTATTATTAGAAATATATTTACTCTTTGTTATAAGAAAGAAAAGATACAATTTGACGTTCCATCAAAAATATGATAATTACATATAATAAAAGCTCAAAGAGAAAACCTCAACTATCCGTACACAAAGGCTTAGGCGATAAGGGTGGGTCGGCGTGGTAGGTAGAAACCTATTATGTAAGGACGCCGAGGGCGGGTCGTAAAGGGTCCAACTTTATGCCGTGCTTTACGCGTATTTAGGATTTCGGAACACAAATGTAACATAACTAAAAGGCCTTCAAACTTTTATCCTCTTTTACTTGTCCTATCATATCTTGTTGTTATAAAATAATGCAATTTTCCAATGTTTTAAGTTTATAAACATAGAACCGTGAGGTACCGGAAAACTAGAATAATACCTCCCACTGCACTAAGTGTGAGAGGTACGACTAAGGTACCAGAACCGACAGATGGCGGTATATCCATCAGAAACAGTAAAGCTCAAATGCACAGGGTGGGAATGGGCAGCAGCATCCCCGTGGCAGAAGCTGCGCTCTGCTCTTGCCAACACGCTTGCCTATCACGGCAATTATGGAAAAAATTCTTCCTTTCTGAAGAGGCCTATGTCCAGCAGTGGACTTCCTATGTCTTTTATTATGATAATGAAGTCCTCATTATAATAAGTATAATAAACAAAATAGATTTTAATAATATAGACCTTTAATAATAGCGCTAAATTAGCAACAATAGCCAGATCATGTCAAATTTAGTTCAGCTGTCATCTAAGAAACCTTCCTGTAAGGACACCTACATCACTAATTTCTATGACAAACAAGGCGTCATTGTTACGTAAATATGACGACCGCCATCATTATTCCAGTTTGACAGTACGACCAAAATAATAACACCGAGCATGACTTTGTTTCGCTAAGACACCTATTAGTTACGTCGTCAAACAATGATGAGCGTTTACAGTGGGCTTCTGGATTTTTAGCGGCCCCCTGACGCGTGACCGCTGAGAAAGTAAGAAAGAGGCGTTGATAAAGCTCCTTGTTTATTTAGACAACAACACAAAAGGCGTTGAAGGTATCTGCTTCAGTAATCTTGGGAGCGTCAAATGGTGACAGCTCTCTGTGGGGTGTCACCCGATTGGTGAATGTGGGCAAATGGAGATTTATTTTGCGGAACACTCTGGTTATGCAAACATCACTACCTAATATAAAACAGAGACCCCGTCGCGTCTGTCTGTTAGTATGTCTGCTATTCAAAGAAGAAAGATTTACGTGTGGTTTTTATTAATTAATTCATAAGCAAGGTTCAGGTATATAATTAATTAATGAATTGTCTAAATTAGCTGAAATATGTAAATAGTTGTTACAATGTTAGAAATAATAATGATTGAAGTTTTACCATAACTGTAACCAGAAAGGGTCATCATCTCCATGATACCAGCCATTGGAAGACCACTGCTGAACATAGGCCTCCCCGAGGAAGGAGGAAATTTGCCTATAACTGCCGTATTGGGCAAGCCTGTTGGCAATCGCAGAACGCAGCTTTCGCGACGGAGGCACTGATTCGGATGAATATTTATTTATTTACCTATTTATACACTCTACAGACTATTAGTATACTTACAGATTATTGTTATATACAATATTCTATATATATACTAATATTCATAATAAAATATAATATTAAGTAGACGATAACCTAGGCGATGCGTACCCAATAAATGTTTCTTTTTTTATTATTTTTATCAAGCAATGCGTAAATAATGATAAAAATACAACAAAAAAATTAATCAATATGATGAATTATTTTTCTGTTCTTTAGCCGATTATGATTTTCTATGTGGGGGCTGACGATGACCTAGTGCCGTCTCTCGGTTCTGGTGCATTAGTCGCCTCTTACGACATCTGGTACACTACTCTGCAGGTACTTCACGGCAAAAGAGTCATTAGTCACAAAGAAAGTAGTAACAGCTTTTTTTTCATTCTAACAAATAACAGGATACTGTTACACTTTCGGTTAGTAGACATTAGATAAATGTGAAATCAGTATAAATAAAATATAACAAATATACCCTTTAAACATATTTGTAAGGGACGAGATATAACACTTGAAATTAATTTGAAAGTAATGACTAGTTACACTATTGTGACTAAAAGACTAAACTATTACCTAGTGTAATCTATGAGTCATGTCTAACAACACACATTATATGCAGGCTCTTCATGAAACCTAGTAATCAGATACAAACAATAGATATATGTGACTCCATGTTGAAGTAGGGAATTTACAATACAATTCAAATACGCAATAGTTTCCAAACCCTCAGACTGGCACAAACAAAAGAGCTGAACTTTTAAACCGACAATATCCGAAAATCTTTTTCAAACGCAATAATATAAAAGAAACTTCGCAAACCGCATCGCGCTGCACTAACTTGAAATAAAGTACAATATTACATTGCGCAGAAGTTGGCAAAGATTTAACTGGTAGGGTCCCGGGGGGGCCGTTGTCGGTGATTGTCGCCGGGAGCGGGACCGCTCCCCGGGATCAAGTCCACAGATTAATTGCTCACACCGTGTACTCTATCCCCAGGCACACGTTAACACAGAACGGTTGTGGTGAACGCGCAAAATAACATCTAATGTTATGCTCAATGATTATTATTATTGCGCTTCAAAATTGCCCGAGCGAGACCAGAGAAATTATAATTTGTAATTTTGTAACATGACACTTATTGACAAATGTTGAACACATTCAAATAGAAACAAATTTTTATTTGACTACAATATTTAAAGATATTTTCTTTTTTTCATAGCCACTTTAAAACCGTCAAAATATTCGTGTTTCTTTTGCAGCTTACGAGCGACATAGTTATTTTAAATTACAGAGTATTAATACTTTATATACTGTAAGAGTGGTACAGTTATGAAACCGAAGTCCATCCAGTAAAAGGATTTTTATTATTTCCTTATTAATAGCCTCATTTTGCGAAACAAATTAAATGACAACCGTAGCCTTTAATGTTGGCAACCAACCTTGGCGCCATTTGCAACGCTTGCAAAATCATCAAGTACTTGTCAGATGAACCTTTAGATTAGAATCCAATTCAAAATAAATCAGCGTTGCCTTGAACAATCTAGAGAGATTTAATAAACTTATCGAAGCTAAAAGTTGTTTACTATTTGGTTTACCGCATTTTTCTTAAGACAAGATTATCATAGATTAAGTATTGTATAATATTTATATCCTCTTATTATGAAGTGTTTAGTTGTAAAAGTGTTATAAAGTTATGATTTGTCTAATAACAATTATATGTATATAATGAAGCTCCTATAATCCCCCATTAATTTTAGTTCCCCGCGTTTCTGCTACTTCATAGAAAGAAAATTGTTTCTGCTTGTATAAAAGCACATGTTATTTCTTATTGTAAAAAATATTATTTGAAGCAGTAGCTTTTAATGTTGTTTCTCTTTACAGAGCAACAATTAAACTGCTTGTTTCAATAAACAACATATTACATGTATAATTAAAACATCTTTCTTTCATTAACTGTTTTGATGTATATAAGGTTACTGCCATATTTTGTAACTTCTTCATCATCATCACATCAACCATTTGAAGTCCACTGCACCACTTTCCACTGAAGTCCACATAGGCCTCTTCAAGAAAAAGTGCCCATATTTTCTGCCCATAATTGCCGTGCTGAACAAGCGCATTGGCAACTGCAGAGCGCAGCTTTCGCGGCGCTGCTGCCCATCCCCGCCCCGTGCATTTGAGCTTCACTGCTTCAGATGTATATACCGCCATCTGTCGGTTCTGGTTCCTTAGTCGCCACTTATAACACCTGGTACAGGGAGAGGTATTTTTCTACCCTGCTGGTACCCTCACACCAATTTTATAACTTATGTTGTACCTACTGCAACTAATTTAGATCTAATAAAAGCATTGCAATGTTGCTTTGCTTTTACAATAGTGACTACAGACATCTTTTTTTATTAATTTATAATTTTTGTAAGTTACAAGAATTTAAAAAAGTAGTATACTTTCTCTTTTTTATATATCCTTACTATATATCTACTAATATTAAGTTTTATAACTAAAAAAGTTATTCTATATATAGGTCTTTGTGTACATACCACAAATAAAACCACATATAGATATACTAGCTGTGCCCGCGACTTCGTCCGCGTGGAATAGTTTTTTGGGTACCATACCTCTTTTCCTTAACTTATATAAACTTTCACTTGAACAACACAACTTTATTGCATCAATGGCGTGAAAAATAAGTTTCAAGTTTCTAGCTCTAAAAATAGCGATACTTCCATACAACTTTTCATCCCCTTTTTCGACCCCTTACAACCCTTATTTCGACTAAATTTAATAACTAATATTAATAAGGATTTTATATATATAAAATATATCAATTTTGTTATATATATGGTTAATTAATCATTAATTAACAAGCAATTTGTATCGTAGTATGAATTTATTTACTATGTCTGATAATTAACTAATTTCCAATCTTTTTTAACATTTACGCAAGTTTATTAATCTATTTAATTATTTATGAACACCAAATTATTAATTATTAAATATGTTTCGCTTTGTTTGTTTGTTTAGCGTGTTAGATCCCACAATAAACTTATTTATATATGTATATGACTCCGTACCATTAACAGAGTGAAAGAAATTTATTCCTACAATTATAAGATTTGTAATTTTTTTATAAAGTATGCTGTCGACACTATACCATACAATACCTTTATTTCGGTCTTTAGAAAATAGACACAATTTTATAATATTAAAATATAGGTAACTAATTACGGACTCATCTTTATTGTCACATATACCATTTAAATAGTTTTTATAAATAATAAATCAATACCCACATCTTATACGTTGAACTGATGAATAAGCACTTGTGTGACCGCAGAAAAATTTTAAATACATATTTTTAACACCCAGACACAGGACAAACGTAAATCCCATCATATAAAAATTTTCCTGGATAGAGATCGAACTCACGACCTTTGGCACATAAGATAGGATTACTATCATTATGAAACAATTACTACATTATAGATATTTGTTTTCTATTTCGTCCGTTCTTCTTATTATCTATTATATTAAATTTATTTAGCAAATATGTTAAGCAAACAGTTTTTATTACAAAATTAATACATATTAGTAATAATAATATACTCTTTATTGTACACCAATAATAACAACGCAAGAAGCCAAGAGGTGGCTCAGGGAGGTGCGTGTTCTTTAGGCGTCGAATACGGCGGCTTCACTGAACTGGGGACATTTATATTTTGACGATTGTTTCCACTGTTTAAATTGCTGTCCAATTTGTTGATACTTTCGTCGCATAGCCAAACTGGTGTGGTGCGGACAAAATAAGACAAAGGCCAAAGTCTTGGAATAAAGCGCCTCTGATATACCTTTCGGAAAGATTGGAGAGCTTAACAGAGATAAATTTAATTTACACAAAACCTTAATTTTAGAGACTATAGCGTCCTTCGACTCTTTGCATAACTGCCAAAGAAGTCACTCCTGAACAAAAAAATATCTCGCATTTAGATGTGTTGAAGGTAAGCTCCAATTTACCAAAACCAGTAATGAGCTTTTGCATGTTCCCAATCAGCACCTCCGGCTCTCCGCCGATAGTGCCATTGTGCAAATACCAGAAAAAGAAAGTAAAATAGAAATACCTGGGTTAGGCTGTGTCTGGTAGTTAGGTTTCTTCATCCATTCGTAGGGTGAACGCGGCGGTGCAGGCGGCTGTGCGGGTCTCGACCCTGGAGACCCTTCCCCAGGACTAGCTAGGTCCCCCCGAGCCGGGGATGGGATATCTGTGATCTCTCGGTCTCCCGGTTCTCTTTTAGGGAAGTGATGTGGATCTGGCGCCCACTCTCCGCCCGCCGGCGCCCCATTCCAAGCACACCACTGTTGTTCCTCAAAGTTCTGATGCTGCCACCCATACCAGCCGGTGCCGTATTGCCCGCCTTTGCCTTGGTACATGGCGAGCGGGTTAACGTAATTCACCATGCTTCAATCACCGACCGGGCATTGCACACACACTCGCCTTCACAACACTGCTTGTCACGGAGAACGGTACGAGACACACTTTGCGGGGCGCAGCGATCGCGACTGAACGTTGTGAGCGGAGCGAGCGTCGGCGGTGCCGACCAAACCGGGAGGAGCTCTGAAAGATACGGGGGGCGGCGTCTTGCCTGGCCAATGGCGCAGCGCGCGGGCGCTCCGCCCTGTACCGCTCCGCTGGCAGATCGCACGGCCACACGTACGCGCGAGCATTTAATTTGCCTAATTACAACAAATAATGAACATCGCCTTAATGAAGTCGATTGTCGTCGAGGAAACTGAATAGTATATTGGTATTGAAAAACATGAATATATATTAGTGCGGTATAATATGTATGTAGCCCGAATGTTTATAAAGTGTTTTATTTACTAAGTAAACATTGAACTTGTCTGATAATAAATAAAACCAAACAATAACATTTATCTGCCAATTCGCAGCTTTTTATGTAAGGTATTTTTTATTACAGGTAACTTAGAAGAAACTTTGTTTTTAATGTCCGTCGGATATCGACGCTTATCCTGTTACCTACACTTCAGTAATAAAAACTTAAATCTATTTGGCCGAACCTATATGTATAAGATGCGCGCACACAGTTATAATTGCTTGATTTTCTTTGACATCAGTTACTTAAATTTTTCTTTTTCTACCCTAGATATTATTTACAAATAACAAGTTTTATAGTATTTTTTTTTATAATTCAAATTTATATTTTGCAGTTTTTTATACATAATTTGTTATTTTACTAGACAAAACGTAACCAAATACTAGAAAGTCATTACAAGGATATAAGTACTACGTAACATAGGCACGTGACATTGGATAGATATTATAAATCTTTATAATAATTATTATAATATCTATTATAATAATTATTGTTTGTCTATTATAATAACAATTACTGCATCTTTTTATCTATTTATTTATTTCATGAAGTCTACATTCAATTACCCGGTCTGCTTGATGATAAACGTATCACTAACGTGTCCCCAACAGTTTGAACTGAAGATACGGTGTCAAATGTGACATGTCAATATTGTCAATTTGACTGGGTAAACCCAGTGGATAACTTTACTGCCTGTCTCCCTTCAAAGATAAACAGAGCAATGAGAACACTGCTATTTGGTGGTGAAAATATGTGAGAGTGACGTAATAATACAGATGACCTTCGTAGAAGGTCTAACTCTAGTAAATAATATATATATAGATATTTGTAAAAGCCTAGTTAAGCCTTTGTTAGTTATTTTAAATTTATATCGCCTAAAAACTACTTACCAAATCATTTGTTTTAGATCCTAGGTAATAACTCTTAAATATTTTTTATAATATTATGTTATTATTAATTCTTCTAAATTATTATTTTGTATTATATAGAATTATTAATAAAAGAGTTTCAGGTTCGTGGTTGAGGCTGTAAAACTACAGTACCTACAGGCAATGGTTGAGTTAAAAACTTAATCGCATGCGCAGGAAATTAAATTTAGGTACCTACATACAACATTAAGTTCACTTGCCAAATCTATTTACTGTTTGTACTAAAACTAGCTTTAACCGGCGGTTTTCTCGCGTAGAAAGTTTAACTTATATTTATTTGGTGGATCACTCATGAAATAACTAAAAATATATTAGGTATTAAATGCAAACATTTAACACTTAAAATATATTTTAAAATGGTATAAATCAGCAAAATATGTTTTCATTGACATCTATTAAGTATTGTTTAAAGAGTTTTTATGATCAAATGTAATGTAATGATAACACTGCACATAATGCGTATCTACCTACAATAAGTAGCTCACTTAAAGTTTCTTGGAATCTATATTTTTAATCTTAGCTATTATTTATTAATTGAATAACGTGTATTTGTCCCGTTGGCCAAATGGTGTCCGTAATCTATAATAATCTATAAGAATACAAAAAGAAGTTAATCCTATTTCCTTTGCCACGATCAAGCTTTGCTTACTTCTCATGTAATTCCGTGGTCCGTGAAGGAACTAACCTAATAATATTCACACTAATTATTTACGAAGGCTTTTTCATAATGGTACACATATTTTGTCGTGGTGTACCGGCAGAGCATTTTTTTTATTAGGTCCGTCATCATAGCCTATAGACGCTCTTAATATCACAAGGATATCCC
This sequence comes from Heortia vitessoides, assembly GCA_020976665.1. Classification (NCBI taxonomy): domain Eukaryota; kingdom Metazoa; phylum Arthropoda; class Insecta; order Lepidoptera; family Crambidae; genus Heortia; species Heortia vitessoides. Next base: position 11,403,831 of record JACJUM010003237.1, read on the forward strand.
AAACGCGTTGCCAACCTTGTGACATGAAGATACTATGTCACATTACCCAGTAATTCTACTACTTTTCAGAGTGGAATAGTACCTCCCCTGTATATGGCGGTATGTGCATTTTGAACAGGGTAGATCAAATATATAGGGCGGGGATGGGCAGCAGCATCCTTGTCGCAAAAGCTTCATTCTGCGAATACCACTACGCTGGCCCAATTACGGGTAAAATTCCTCCTTTCTTGGAGAAGCCTATGTCCAGCAGTGGATTTCCAATGACTGATAGGATAGGTATGATGACTTAGTAGTTATCAAAGTTGAACTCTTTTAGTTATATTCGCTCTGACTTACCATATTATTGCACATAAACTTTCAAAATCATTTCCGTACCAAAAATGTTGCTTTTATAGATTAATTAATATTATACTGATTTAGATTTGATCCATACTCACCGCTTTTATAGTCACTGCACACAAAAGGCCTCCAAACAGCTGTGTTCTAGTTTAAAGAGCGAGGCAGAGAAATTACTAAGTAATACCTATCACATTATATCTTTAAATTACACGGTTGGCGACGTGCCAGTGATATCTTTGTGATTTTACGAACGTATTTAGACTGTGGTTACACTAACCATCTGTATGTTTAATCACCTGCTCTAATGTAAAAATAACTTGAGTAAGTATTTAATCATATGAGTTCTTTTAGGACTTAAATTAGATACATGTGTTTACTTCACGTTATTCTGTAACGCATAGTTTTTACAGGTAAGATATAATAATAATAATAATGCAAAATATAAAAAATAACACGTGGTCTAGCAAAAAATATTTTTATTGTTAGTACATCTGCAATTTGCACCATTCACGTACCATTGCGTTTGTTATAATTTTAACAAAAACCTTTTCACCTTCAGACCAACTCGTACCTGCTTATCTGCAGCGGTGGATGCATAGATAAAAGGTACCGTCTGCGTCGGCAAGAACAAACATGCACAAGAAACAAATGATTCCTAAAGTTCGTTATTTGATTGTTTCACCCATATTTCATACAAAATAATTCAAAAACTTCAAAGACCATTGTAACTCTAAATCCGCTAATGTAATCTTATCCGATTTTTTTCCTAGGGTTGAATACACTCAAATGGCATAGGCCATAAAACGCATATTTAAAGAAATTCATAACTTTGTTCTCACACAGAAAAGGACCCGAAAGATTCTTAGGTGGTAAGTAAACAGCAAAGACACTAATAGAAACCTTTTTTATTATTTTGTTGTGCCATTTACCTATAACTAGGTATGTACTTACAAGTTTCTGTAGTTAACTTATAAGTTTTGTATGTGTGCATGTCATGCCAATAGATATTTAAAGGCAATTGTTTTATAATCACCTATCATTGAATTATTTTTAGTTCATGATGAGGGTATAATTCAATGATGAGGGTAACCTACGTTATTGTTTCTATTACATTTTTATGTTCGACATTTTGGTGCACTTGAAAATAGTGGTAAACATTATTTTTTAATACTGTTAGATAGGGCATAACATATTATAAAACGAAGATCATTTAGTAAATGGCAATACCAGAGGTACCTTTTTAAAAGTAGGTCACCATAATAATAAAGGGGCACGGTTCGTTCGTTCCGCGTGTATTCCGCTGTGACAAAAAAATCGTTGCTTTATAATCTGATAAAACCATTGGCAACATTATATATATAGCCTGCTAACTAAAATTTTAATTATTTCTACGTGATACCCACACTTATATTCTTTACTGAATTAAAAGGCTCCGTTATAAAATTATTATCCTTTCTCTTAACTAAGTTGTACCAACATAAGTATTAAAATTAATTTATATGCAGCACTGGTTAGAAATCCTTTGTTTCTGATTGTACTTTTATTTATTTTGCTTCAATCTATAACTACTAAACTAACATTACTGTTTTCTGCAACTTTGAAAATGCAACATTGCTCGATGCCATTATGCATTAAAAAAACTAGGACCCTATTAGTAGATTATAAAAATCTTTTTATATTCAACAGCAATTATTAAAGAAGTTTCCTAGACAAACAGTTATAGAACGTCTTCGACGCCGTATAAGTAAGAAGCCGAGGGCAACAGCTGGTATCTAAATAAAATATTAAAGCTGTATTATAATAACTAAAACTGGATTGTTGATACGAGAATATGTATTTACAGCTACTTATATTTTAGAAAAAATAAACATGTATTGAATCAGATTATTTACTTACCTGTCAAATACACTGTCTTTGTTAATCTCTTTATTATTATTCTTTATATCGTATGTGAAAGTATTCTTACGTAGTACTAATGAATGTTTACAAAAATATATTAAATGAACGGGGATGTATTACCAACCAGTCGGAAAGAGTCACATCAAATGAAAGCACTCGACTTCAGCAACAAGCACTCAGGGAAAGACTCAATTTAAAAAAATAAATATAACACAGGTCAACTAAAAATTAACATTTATAATTTACAGAGCTCTCCTTACTGCCTATTATTTTTACATATTCATTTAGAAATGACAAGTTTACAAGGTTTTTTAAATAAAATCTAGGTATGTCTACCTAGCTATGTCTATCTATCAGCTGTACTTTTCGAATAACTCATCGACAAACTTACAAATATGTGCAAGATTCTATCTCAAAAGTTATGTTTATTGGTATTCGTGAAATTACTGTCACCTAGTTCAATAACTTTGCCTTGTCTATTTTTATTTAGGTATCGATTTAATTATGTATCGGTATACTAATTCTATCATTTGATTCGCTGAATAATACCTATTGTTTGAAAATAAAGAACTAAAGTTCATACAGCTTTAAGACTTAGACACTAACATTAAAAACCTTAAGCATGCCAACAAGGAACTGAAAATAGAAATCCTTGAATGAGAGAATTGAACACCTAGAAAGAAACACTACAAAAATACTCTATCGAAATCAGAAATGCATCCAAACTACAAAATGAATCAAAACAACAACTGTACGATATGATTGTTTTATTAACGAAAAACTTAAATATAAATATCTCAAGAAGTGACATAAAGGATATTACATGAGGAACCAGTAAAAAAGAAAGTACTTAAACGATCTGCACTAATGATTGAATTTCAAATTTCCTTAACGAAAGCCGAAACGGCTTCTTAAAACCAAGCAATATATAACCAAGAAAAGCAACCCTCGACTCGCTACAACTCACTGTGGATTAAATGGAGATGACAAACCTATATACATATCTGAACTACTCAGGAAAAAATGAAGAAAATTTTCTATAAAACAAAATTGTTTGCAAAAAACTTAAATTTTGCCTATTGCTGGATTTCGAATGGACGTGTTCTACTTCGCGAAAAGGAATGGGGTCCCTACATAATTGTCAAGAATATAGATCAACTTGCAGGACTAAAAAGTCTGGAAAAGAAATAGTCATCATAATATTATTGATTTATTGTATTACCATTTTTATTTTATTATTACTACACATTATGTCATAGTTATAAACGAAATATTTAAATTTAATCTAAAACGAATATTACATATGTTATACTTTTGTTATTACTACTGTCAAAAATGTATGATTGATGTTAGGAGTCAAATAGCGCTCCACTTACTTATCTCTTCGTTGTTATTGTCATTATTAAACGTAAGTACATAGTGACTCGCCGTGTATAGCATGCAGTGTCCTTATCCACTATTTAAAATATACACTTTACAAAAACACTACACATGCAATACGCATCATACCTTTATATTCAGCAAATATAATTACTACTCCTGTTAGTGCAATTTTTAACACACTTGAGTCAGAAAACCGAAATACAATAATTTTTATTTAAAATTAACGAGATACAACCTGTTTGTGATAATAATATTTATTAAAGAATAGATATACACGACAATTTTATCACTGATTTGGATAACAGTGAATCTAACACGGCATGTATATATATGCCTGATATCTTACAACCAATAATCAAACAGTACAAACAAAAACTCACCAGAATAACACAGAATATTATAAGTATTAGACGAAATTTCAATGAATTCGACATTTTACTAAAAAGACTTGATTTTATTCCAGATATAATTACTTTCACTGAATGTTGGCTTGCAAGTGACGAAACACTTCCTATACTAAAAAATTATTCCCCACATGCTACAAAAAATCTACATAACCAAAATGATGGTGTTGTTGTTTTCCTCAAAAATAAACTAGATACACATACATACGAACCAGATATATCAGATGCCAATTGTTTAGTTACTATTTTGAATAACACTGCTGCTATTATATCTATCTATATAGATCACCATCTCACACACACATATAACCTTTCTTAAATACTTTAGAGACACTTCTGCATACTCTAAATAGATATTACTAACTATAATATACTATTAACAATATTCGGTCTTACTCCCACAAATCACTTGCCTACGCGTATTGATAGTTGCTTGGACCACACAATAGTTAAAACATCCCACCCCTTTAACACATATGTGATACAAAGTAGTATTACGGATCATTACCCAGTTTTACTTGCCTTAAATAAGAAACCTAAACAAATAAACCAACCCATTACAGTCCCAAACATCAATTAGAGCCAAATAACATGTGATCTAAAGGAATTAAATTGGTCATCAATCTTCGAAACGAATGATCCTGAACAGGCTATCAACAATTTAATTACTATAATAAGCAATATAATAGAACAAAATACAGAATATAAAACTTATTCTAAACGCAAAACTCCATGATGACCATGGATAACAAATGGTTTGTTAAGATGTAACACACAAATTGTAAACACACAAAGATAAACTGCATTCAAAATTAAAGAAATTACCAAACAATGAAATTCTTAAAATATCTTAAAATAGATACCGAAATTATCTTACTAACACTATAAAAAAAGCTAAAATTAGTTTTGAAAAAGCACAACTTAAGTTGGCTAGCTCGACTAGTGTCAAAAAAACTTGGGAAGTGATAAATAAAATAACACGTTACAAAACAGCAGAACAAACTTACTCTGACCTCTTGAAACTTAATAATGACCCAAATAAATCTGTGGATGACATAAACAAGTACTTCTGTGAAGTAGGAAAGACACTGGCAGATAAAATAAAGAAGCAATTACAATCACAAAATAGTATTCCCTAAATAAAATCTAAAACCGAAAGTTCTTTTGTATTATTGAACACTGATTGCAAAGAGTTGGAAGGAATTATAAACAGTCTCAAATCTAATTGTGCTTCTGGTTGGGGTAACATTTCTAACAAAATAGTTAAAGATAACGCATTGATATTGGTCCCACTGATTACGCAAATAACCAATATATGTTTTGCATTCTCTACTATGCCAATAGCACTTAAACTTTCAAGAATTTTACCAATACACAAAACCGGCGACCTTAAAACTTTTCTAAATTACCGACCAATATCTCTATAATATTCTTTATCAAAAATTGTAGAAAAACTGATTAATAAAAGGCTTGTTTAATATCTTGAGGAGAAAAATCTTCTCCCACCAAATCAGTTATCTTTTCGGAAAGGAAGATCGACTAGTGATGCGGTATGGGAGCTCACTAATTTCTTGGTCAGTGAACTGTATTATGGAAAAAGAAATATATTGGAATATTCCTTGACCTTACAAAAGCTTTCGATACCGTATCCATTCCTCTTCTACTTCGAAGACTTGAGTCTGTTGGTGTAAGAGGGGAACAACTCAATCTTTTCAAAAGTTATATGAGCCATAGACTACAAACAGTAAAAATAAGTAACTTTATTAGTGAACCCTTTCACAGGGTAAAATATGGAGTACCTCAAGGGAGTGTGTTGGGACCTACGTTATTTATCATCTACATTAACGACATAATTCATACTACCCTGAAAAATGCAAATGCGGAAATTAATTGCAGTTTTTAGAAATATAAGACATATTGCTACAGAAAAAAATTTAAAAAACAATATACGTAACTCTATGTCAGTCTCTCTTGTCGTACTTTATTAATATTTGGGGGGGTGCTACTAAAACGAATATTTTACAGCTAGAAAGGGCTCAGAAATCTGTGCTTAAAGTTATGTACATTTTACCCTTTAAATACCTAAACTCAAAACTCTTTATCCAAAGCAAAGTTTTAAAAGTGAGAAAATTGTACTACCAAGAACTTATTCTCAAACAGCATAAACTATGTAAACCTGAAAATAAACTAACTCACAGTAGACGATGGTATGTGGATTTCCAAAATATACATCAACCATGTCGTACCCGGTTCGCACAGCGATTTCCAAATTTTGCAGGACCATTTATTTATAATAAAATTAACCATGAAATAGATATTCATGACATGAATAAACACACATGCAAAACAACAGTGAGGGAATGGTTCTTGGCATTAGACTACAACAAGACAGAGGAATTACTAATAATATTATGCTAGACTGGACTATATTTATTGTTACTATTATTGTTTATATATACTGTATTTACACAGTATAGCTTCATATTCTATGTATTAATGTAATATATGCGTAAATATTATGTTGTATTAAAAAACCTTGTATTATATTAGACTAAATACGCACACATTCACACCTACATGCACACTACAGAGCCTAGGTGCCTATAAGAACAGGCTAGACCTAGTTTAGGTACTTAAGTATCAAAGCGTATTTCAGTTTAAGTTTCCTTTTTTTGTTGAATAAAATTATTATTATTATTCACAGATCTTTATTATCTTTGTATCGAAGAATTGGCCAAGTATTAGATTTCTATATCATAGCAGACTGATGTAGTTACTAAACGCGTAATTCATACTAAGTATTAAAATAAAAGTATTGTATATATACAACTATTAAATATGCATATAGTAGTTTTTCAAACAAGCTAATGACATTTTATACAACTTTTGAAAATTACTATTACAAGCGATTCTATGAACTCGTCTCATATTCAAAGTATGTACCTACCTACCTACCTACAGATATTTTTATAACCAACATTCAAGATGACACTTTAACGTGTGGCGGTCAACTTTGTTGTTGACTAATATACCTTTGCAAAGTAAAACCACATAGATGAGTATTTTGTAACTAATTAAAATTCAATACAACAAAAACTGTGAATACTAGTGACTTTTTTACTAAACAAGAAGTATGTATTTTATGCATCTCCCATTACTATAAAAAGAAACATATACGCTAGCCCTACGTGCTCCAAATCTTTTAATAAAACGAGCAATTCTAGCATTTGCTTACCCTACCTTCATCTTTTTAAATGATAGTACGGAATAATAATACGCGATATATTCTATAGATATACATTTTACTGCTAAAACATTGAAATCTTTAAGCATTTGTCATATAAGACATTATAGTGATAAGAATTAAATATATAATTTGATCTATACAACTTTATATTTAAAGGTCTTTAGAAATAATATAATTACTTTCAAACTAAAATGTCTAAAATGTCAAATACCACGTGCGACTCTCACTAAATTGACAGCTGTCATTCTAATAGAGCTATGTATAAAAGAGTAGGCATAAAATAAAATACAACTTAACTATGAATTACGTAACTCATATTTATTTCATTGTTTAGCATCTTGGTAGCCAAGTTGATATTGGACTAGTTTTATTTTATTTTTTAAAGATAACATTTTATATACGCAATATATGCTGTTGATATTGAAATATGTATATATAACTTCTCTGATTACCTTAATTTAATAAAATTGAAATTAAATTTGTTCAAATAACAATATAATATTGAAACACATTCATTCGAACTCAACGTACGTGCCTAATAACTCAATAGAAAAAAAAACTGTGTGTCTATGTCTATGCAAGCGCCGATAGTTGATTCATTTCATAAAACTTCATTTCATCGTTGTGGTTTTTGTAATTAACAACTTGTTCTGTTTGTAATCACGTGTTAATTTACGTTTAAAAGTACCTAAAATGTCAACGGATATTATTGAGCAATTGTATCAAAACTACGGCATATTGGCCGACGCCAAAGATGACATCTCAAAGGTAACCTAGATTTTAGTTACCAGATACTAATATGCATTATTTTTTGAATTAATTATTATTTAGTGGCTTATTATTTAAAATTTTAGCATGAAAAAGAATATCTAGAAATTCTGGCTGCGGTAAAGGGATCTGACAAGGAAAAACGTTTAGCATCTCAGTTTATTGCAAAATTTTTTAATAGTTTCCCTAATCTTGCTGAGCAAGCCATCGAAGCTCAGTTCGATCTTTGTGAAGATGATGATGTTGCTGTAAGTATGAAGATGCACGGTATTTTCTACTTGCTATATATATCATAAAAATACTATGCTTGCATGTATTTTTATCATTAAACATATGGTTTAAAATATCCCTATTTTATTCTTAGATTAGAAAACAAGCTATCAAGGACTTGCCTGTACTTTGCAAAGAAAATAAAGAGCATACTCAGAGGATTGCAGATATCTTAGCACAACTACTTCAGTCTGAAGATACTACAGAAATAAATGTTGTAACAAACTCATTGTTGTCAATACTGAAAACAGACCCTAAGGGTGCACTTACTGGTTTGTTCTCACAAATCCATCAAAGTACAGATAATGAAGTGACAAATGAAATTGTGAGGGAAAGGTGTATCAAATTCTTAGCAACAAAAGTGAAACATTTAGGTCGGGAAGTAATTAATAAAGAAGCAGAAGATCTGATCATTGCAGAATGCAAGAAAATTTTAGAGGTATTGGTATAAGCTATTTTCCCCCACCTACACTACATAAGTTAGGGAGATACCCCTAACTTTTGTTGAATCATAACAGTTTTTGTTCATTCACACCAATGTGCAAGCAAATAGACTATAGAGCACACAGAGCAAATATTTTTTATGTTCTGTGTCTGGTTGTAATGTATATGTATCTAAGTATTATATTGGTGATATCTCTGTTGTCTCATATCTAAGCCCAAGTTCTTTGCCACTTATTGCCAGGTCAATGTATAGAGAAAAAAATAAAAATAATCTATGTTGTATGTTTAAGGATGTTGTGGCTGAGGAATTTGAACACATTATGGAGCTTCTGACTTGGTCACGGCTCGGTAAAACTCCAGCTGGAAAAAAGGAACTGGTTCAGTTAGTTGCTGCAATTGCATTTACTCCTGATGACTGGAACCCTGAAGACCCTGAGTATGTTGATAGAATCATACAATGCTCTCAACATGCTTTGCCTCTCTTCTCGGTAAGTAAACAGTAACTTGTAAATGAATATTACAATTACGCAGTAGTAAATCAGTAAGCCTTAGGGTACCGGCAGGCCATGTGGTACCGGCAAGGTTGTGGGGTACCGTGACTCAAATGCAAAGGATGGGCAGCAGTATCCTCATTGCAAAGTTTAGGGCAATAGGCGTCGAAATTATAGGGCATAACTCCCAATGAATATTTACAATATTACCAGGCCCTCAGTCCCCGGCAGCTCCGTTATCCCAAGCCGCGGTAGCAGTTATGGCAATGATGGAGCAAGGGGTTATCAGAAGTTCGAAGAGAGGGTGAGGACATGATAATCCCAAAGGATGGCAACCTGCTCTACTACCTGGAAGGAGACCAACGGTCTCAAGTGGTGTCAGATTTCTCGTTCATAAGTCTCTCATTAATAACATTATTACCATCGAAAGTGTGTCAAGTAGGGTTGTTTACCTAATACTCAAAATATCCGAAAGATATATGCTGAAGGTCATTCAGGTATACACACCCACCTCATCACATCCAGATGATGAAGTGGAGACTATGTATGAGGACATAAGTCGGGCCATACATATGTTCAAGACCCACTATTATTATGGGAGACTAACGCAAGGTTTGGCAAAAAAACTGTAAAGACCTGAGAGTGGGACAGTTTGGATACGGGCAACGGAACTCCAGGTGAGAGGCTGGCTGACTTTCTGGAGAAAGAGGGACTCTTTATGATGAACTCTTTTTTTCCAGAAGCCGCCTCACAGGAAGTGGACCTGGATTAGCCCCGATGGTTCCACGAGAAATGAGATAGACTTCATCTTGACGAACAAAAAACGAGTATTCAATGATGCCTCCGTGATCCACATGGTTCAAACCGGTAGCGATCACAGGATGGTGAAAGGCACATTGAATATCAACGTTAAACATGAAAGGTCCCACTACTCACGCCCATATCCAAAATCCCGAGAACTTTCAAACCGTTTTCATTGCTTGAAGAACCTTGCATCGGTGGATGAGATTAACGACAGGCTCGTAGAAAGTCTCCGGACGGTGGGTTCTAAGTTCATAAGGACCCCGCCGTTAGTCAAGTCACCAAATAGACCTCAGAAACTCTCCGACCACACTCTCAACCTCATGGCTGAACGACGCTCAGATTAAACTCCAGTCTTCGAGTGATGCGAAGTCATATAGGCGGCTCAATAGACATATTTAAAAACCCATGCGACACGACATAGGTCTCTTTAAAACTAAAAATATTAAAGAAACTATTAAGCAAAATAAGGGCACCAAAGTGTTCGCAAGAAATATGTCTAATGGGCACAAAGTGTGATGACTAAGTTGAAGAGAGAAGATGGAAGTTTAGCGTCGACCAAGGCCGAGGTACTGGAGGAGATCGAGAGGTTTTATGGAGAGTTACATACGACACTACTCCCAGGATATCCCGGACATCAGCCTGAGTGAGATTAGAATGGCCCTGAATCAGCTTAAGAACAACAAGGCGCCGGGTGATGACGGAATCACATCGGAGCTTCTGAAGGCTGGTGGAACATCGGTACTTAACTACTTAAAATCGTTCAGAAGCTCTTTAACATCGTCGTCCTCAAGGGCATAACGATAAAAGAGTATAACAGGCCATTATGCTTGGCGTTTGTAGGCTATGAGAAATCCTTCGATTCGGTAGAGACGTGGGCTCTGCTTGAATCTCTTCAGCGGTGCCATATTGACTATCGGTACATTGAAGTGTTGAAGTGTTTGTATGCCACTATGTCGGTCCGAGCACAGGAGCAAAGTTTGAGGGCTATTTCTCTCGAAAGGGGTGTTAGACAGGGAGACGTCATTTCTCCGAAACTGTTTAATGCCACTTTGGATAACGCCTTCAAGCTCCTGGAATGGCAAGGATTCGCAAATCTACTACTGCTTTAGATTTCTATCTTTGTATATACTACATATCAGTAATAGAAATATTTACTTTGTGTGGTAGATACTTGCAGATTAGATGAGTATCTTATGCCTTAAGAGGCAATTAAGTTTCCGAACCTGAAAGTTAGTGGTATATCCATCTGAAACAGTCCCCCTCTCTTAGAAATGTCCAACAGTCTAAGTTGTACGTTCTAATATCAGTACCTGTAGTACCATTAGTATATGACATTTGTCAACTAATATCTGTATAATATTTATATACGCCAAAAGTGAACTTTTAATTGCTGTCATAATAATCACATTATTTAATTACTTTGCAGCCTCAAGTTGATTCTACTCATTTTCTTAACTTCTTCTGTGATCATGTTTTACCTCGTTGGGATCAAATCACAACTGCAGACAGTGGAACTGACACTAAGCTGGAGCTTCTAAAAATATTTGCTGAAATCAGTGAATATTGTGGGGAGGTTGAGAATATTCAAGATAAAATAAATACAGTGTATGATGTTCTTATGGTAAGTTTATATTATTTTAGTTTAAATTTGTATGTATTTGTGTACTAAAACCTGCTACAAAGGTTCTATACGTAAAATATAATATATCCTGTGTTACTTTAAGGAGATTAGTTTTCAATAGGTAAAAGTATATTTTTAATTGGTTGACTTATTTTTGAGTTAAACACACAAAAAAATTAATTTTAACCCAGCACTCTTAAGATGGGTCAACAATTACATCAAGTGAAATTCTTATTTTAAAAATTTGTAAATAAGCAATTGTTGGTATAAATTTCTATTTCCATAAATCCTAAGATATTAATTAGATTATTCAATTTATGATGTAAAAGTGCATAATAATGTGCATGAAACGCTTCTTACATATTTAAAACACTTAAAATTAAAACTATACTTGTCTTTAAAAATTAGCTTTGCAATTACCTTAGCAAATATTAAAACATAATTTGTAATGTGTAACTTACTATTTTTAAGACAAATAGATATAGTTACCTAATCTTCACAATTACTAGAGAGCTTGAAATGCTTTAGGCCTTTACCCTTAAGCATTTTTTGCAAATTATTATTCTCCTTAACACCATATATTCTATACTAATATCTTAGGATTTATCACAATAAAATAATATGGCTTTGCTGACTTATTGATAAATCTTTAAAATAATTATATCCCCCCATTTAGCTTTATAATATCTCAAGACTTCAAATCTCCCTTATGACTTAATTATTCCAAAATTTTTAATTTTAGACAACATAAACATACCTAAATCTTCCTCAATCACAATATATATTAGAGATAGAAATAGCTATCTTTCATGAAACACCTCTACAGTACAACCTCTTCAGTTGTAAAATATTAAAATTATGTTGTATCATCATAAAGAAATCAAATTAATGATAAATTTCTGATCATATTACAGAAATATTTACCAGAGCCACCAGTCGAGAATGAGGGCAAAAACACTGAGAAATCAGAAACTGAAACCAAACCTGACGAAGTTGTTGCAGTCCCCTCCCTTCAGTTCTCTCATGTGGAATGCACATTATTTGCTCTCCATTCATTGTGCCGCAAAGCTCCTGATGCTCTTGGAGTAGATGCTAACAGAATTAAAGCTTTGCGTTTACGACTTCAGTATACAGCAAGACTGACTCAGGGCTATATTAAGAAACTTAAAGAAGTGACCCAGGTGGGTTATTCTCTTATGCACAAGTGTCATTAGATCATGCTCTAAAATGTAAAAAATAAAATACAATATATTCAAAATTTTATAATCAGAGTATGTTTTTATAGGGTAAAAAGGGCGAAGATGCGAACTCCGAAGAAAATAAACTGAAGATTGTAGCTTTAAAAACTACATCCAACATCAATACACTCATTAGAGACGTCTTTCGAACACCACCAAGTTTTAAGAGTAAAATCCAACTCTCTTTCCAGACCACCAAAAGAGCTGAAAAAGAGGTTTGTAATTTGGGGTTTCTTTTGTCTCGATTAATTATAACAAGTCGATATTAACAATTTTTTGTTTTCAGGAAAAACAGCCTACTATCTCTGACGAGAGAGATAAACCAGTCCCCGGTCAAAAGCGCCATCAACCAATCACATTTGATAATGGTGATGATAAAAGCTCACCAGAGAAACGATCCCGCAGCGGCGATAGAAATTTGAAGATGTACATACCACCATCTGGCAAATACAGCTCAAGATTAAATAATACTGGCAGATACAATGGCCCGAATCCTGGGAGGGGAAGGGGTGGTTATGGGAGACGTGATTTCAGAAACAATAGCGCTCCGTTCAGACGGCGTAGCAATTACTAAACAACATGACATGGGTTTATTTTCTCTGACTGGACAAAATATAGTTTTAGTTTTGTTTTTTTCAATATTGGTGCCTTATCTGCTGCCAGGCTCTTTAGATTTTTTTGAGTGATCTGTGGCAGTCAACATATTATTTTATTTTAAAAGATTCTGTTATTTATAAACAAGGCGCCAAAATAATTTATGGGTTATATTTAAATTCTTTGGGAGGTTGAGATTAAGACATCATATCAGATTTGCCCAATTCTTTTAATTTCTAGGTTCTGTAAAGACGAGTGGAATTGTTTTGTTTCGGGTCTTTCGTTAACAGGTCGTGCAGAAGTGGCAGCCATCATTAGAATCCTTCTCAATACGCTTGCATTTTAAATATATTTTTAGTATAATCCTAGCAGCTGTAAGGGTGTACTCAAGGTAAGTTCATAGATTTTATATCATTCATATAACCCCTAGAGAGCCACTAGCTGAATAAACTATTCTGATTTCTAGATTCGACATACTTGTAAGTACTAGATTATAAGTCTTAAGTTAATTATAGAAAATATTTCCAACTGCCGTTAATTATACTGAACCGACATACATATATGGTATGTATTATTAAATTAGAAAGTAGATTGGAACCGTACAACAACAACGGCAAGCGACAATGGACAATGGTGGTAAGCAAGATCGCTTCGTTTTCAGTACTTGTTTCAGAGACACACTTCGGGTGTTATTTAGTTTTGCTGAGAAATCGCTGGATTAGTCATGGGAATTGTCAGGTATTAACCTCGTAAACAATAAAAAAATAATATAAATATTATAAGTTTTATTTTCTACTAGGTGACCCGGTGAACCTTATCGCCGATTTATACTAAAACTTAAGATATATTTTATTTAAATAAGATAAACAACGCTTGCAAATAATTGAATTTAAAAAAATAATGAAAAGAATCCTAGCTAGATTCTATTATACTTATAATCCTGAAGACCCTACGGGATCATAAGTCATTTAACATATGAAATTATACCTAGCTCAAACTAGTCTGCAAGTACCGGCCGTAAAACGTAAGTTTTCTATATAAAAAAAGGAAGCTGCAAAGAAAACCTCGTGACAAGGGTGCCATTAATACATAAAAATAGGTAAAAAAAACTATTTAAATAAAACTGTTTTATGTTAAACATACATTGCAATGTTTAAGATAAATGTACTAAAAACCAAAAAATAATAAAATAGTCGGGGGAATTATAAACATATGCATAGACTAGACTAAAATAAAACCGTGCGGCACGTCAATTGTCTAAAAATTATCGACTTAATGTGCGATAGAAGAATTGTTTAATTCGTCGTTAGGCAGTTGGCCCGCAGACGGTGAGGAAATTACTTACTATTTTCTTGCTCATGGAAATTCCAATAGTTTTACACTCCATGTAAATAAAAGAGATGTTTCAATTAGTTTATCGTTAGACATTCACACTGCTGGCTGGCGAGAAATCGTTCACTGCTCGTAGTTTATCTTTAATCGACAAAACATATGATAAAAGTACTACTCGCTCACCACTATAAACCCCTAAAACCCGCTTATAATCGAGCTTGCTAGCTTGTTTCCACATTCTAGCCCTACTTATCACACATCCGTCGTCGGTTGAACAACTGCCTAATTATAGTGTAACATTACAAAACAAACTTAAACAACGATTGTAGACAATTGACGTGCCCCACGGTTTTATTTTAGTCTAGGCTATGCATATGTTTATAATTCCCACGACTGTATCTATTTTATTATTTTTTTGTTTTAAGAACATTTATCTTAAACATTGCAATATGTTTAACATAAAACCGTTTAATTTAAAAAGTATTTTTACCTATTTTTATTTTATAGTATTTGGTTTTTATTTCGCATTCTGTTTAATTCATATAGTGCTTCATTATTGCAAGGTTTCTTGTCCGTTAGTTTATTGCAGTCCAACTCCTCTAAACGTAGTCCCTGCAAAGATCTTACTCTACTAAGAGCCACGTAGGCTTGACCTTCTTCAAACAGTTTCGCACCTAAGTATACGACTGCGTGATCCACAGTGCTGCCCTGCATTTTATGTATTGTAGAAGCCCATGATTGTATTAAAGGCAACATTCTTCTTTTAGCCGTCCCGTAATTGTACTTAGCTGGAAACTGTATGGCTTTCGGGTGTATAAGATGTACTCCGTCTCTTGCGAAATCAATTCGGACGAAAGGTACATCTGTTGCACACATCTGAGTTCGACGAAAATGAGGCCAAACGATTTCGTTGATGTAGCTATATCCACATTGTCTGCATTTCATGTGGCGTGTACTAGCTGATCCTGCGCTTTTATTTTGTATATGGGAGCACCATTATTTCTGTACAAATTCAATACAGTAATAGTATGTTTCAATTTTACATAGTAAATTGTATTCTACTTGTTAGGACCTTTCATTAGATACCCATGTTGATGGGATTGATAAAACCTACGTTATCTGCCATTTTAAAGCGGCAGCCATCTTGAATTTGTAATGATAATGAATAAACATAATTGTATTGTCACCAAAATCCAAAGTGTATACAAAATTTCAGATTAATCGGTTGACAGGAAGAGGGTGAAACCTGAATTACTCGATTTGTCACAAGAATAAATAATAATAATGAAAACAAACGGGGTGAGCTAAATAAAACCGTTTAAAAATGATCATCATTATTATAATGGCTGTACCATTGGAAGTCCACTGCTGGATATAGGCCTTCCCAAGAAAGGTGAATTTTGCCCCTAATTGCCGCGCCGGGCAAGCGTTGTTTGTTGGCAATCGCATAGCGCAGCTTTTAGGATGGGGGAGGGGGGGACAGAACTTTAAAAAATATATAAATTCTTATCACATACCACTAGTGGTTAGAGCAATTCACTTCCTGACAGTTTTATCATTAATATCTATAACCTATAACACTATCATACGCTTTAGAAATAAGCTTAGTTCTAACATAATTTTTAATTTGTTTCTTGATTAATTGTAAATTCTAATACAACTGCAGGCGTTAATTATTGAAATACATAATCCTTACTAATATCTTTAACGTGAAAGTTTAAAAGCAAATGTAATTGTAAGCTTTTGGGCAGATATGTATCACACAAAGCAACAGATCAACCTACCACATATCTGTTTTTGCGAGTCATTAAGTTTAAGTAAATTAACTTAATAGATACAATATATTTCTAAGTAAATATTCTCATAGCTTATAAAAAATGTAATAATTTATGTTAGTTTAGATAAAAACTTAAGCTTCAACAAGTTATTACATACATACATCACCTGTGTCCCATCGGGGTAGGCAGACTATGGATCTCCACTTGTTACAATTTTGGCATACTTCTCGTAAATCCCCCGTACGCCCAACTACTGTATGCAAAATTTCAATAAGATTGCTTGAGTAGATAAAGCGTAAAGAGGTCACAAACAAATCAACTTACGATATTAATTGGGATTTTCGTCAATAGCAATCGAATAATAAACTAAATTGATTATTTTTAATTTTGTAATTATTCAAATTACACTTATACTTACAACACGCCTGTGTCCCATAGGCAGAAACTATGGATCTCCACTTGTAACGATCATGACATACCTCTATCGCTTCCCTTACTCGCATTAGTCCTTTCATACACGCTCGTTTATTCTTGGCACTTCTGACCTGGCCCTTCTTTTATACATCTTTTACGATATGTTCGCCTAGGTCGTTCTATTGCAAAGCGAGTAGTGGCGGATTGATAAATACCGCAGCGCACAACACGGCAGAAATTGGAAACAAATGCGGATGATCAGCTATCAATGGTTGATTACAGTACAAAATCAAACCAAAAAAATGGGCCATGACTGTTAGTGCGTGGTTAACTGCAAAAATAACGGCCACAACAGCAAATATAAATTTGCTATATTCTCAAAAGCGTCCTATGGATGAATCTATTCAACCCTAACAGCTTGTGACCCATAAAGGATGCCAAGCCCATATGTTTTCTGAGGTGATATTAAAGGAAACCACATTTACATGCAATCGATACATCTATTATGATCACAGTGATGCTGAAACCCAAGTACCTAGATATTGCATCTATTTCGAGAGTCATAGCAACAAATACTTCAAAGAATAAAGACAAAAGCTGTTGAACGGACCAAAAAACATATAAGGATCAATCAACATCACATAGTCAAGAACTTGTTGGTATATTATCAATAAAAGAAGATCAACAACTCTTAGATCTTGCCGGTGTGACATTTAATAACTTCGAATTCTTGGTAACGAGAGTAGAAAGTAAGAAATGTAAAGTTTCTACAAAAAACCGCCTTTTCATTTTTTTAATGAAAATTAAATGGCTTGGCATTTTCAGCATTGAGTGTATTATTTGGTGTTCATAGAACCACAGTTTTAAGAATATTTCAATTAATATTACATGATTTAACTTCTGCAACTGCCAATTTAGTATTTTGGCCTGATGAAGCTACTGTACTGACAAATTACGTGGGTTTGTATTAAGTAGCTCTGGACATTATGTCGCAGTTCTTCCTTACTTACATGCTCGGCTAATACTAATTTAATGCCTTTTATCTCAGTTTGTGGTTGGAAACTAACATTATGTGTTACACACCGTTTTTATTATTATGTTCATTTTATAGTAAAACTATTGAATAAATTGCACTTAAATAATGTCAACAATACTATTTTAATCTTTGGCTTTATTTATGTTTGCTAAGAAAACTAACAATATTTACATTTTTATTATTTGCCAGATTCCGCAAATGTAAACGCTACGCGTAGCCACAGTTGCGCACATAGCTAATACCAAATCTTCCGTTCACTTCCGCTCTATATATTAGTGCAGTCATTCTACTTTCATCCATTCTTTGTACATGTCTAAACCATTTCAACATTCCTTTCTCTATTGTTGTCACAACATCATCTGTTACACCACATTGATCTCTAATCACAATATTTTTAAATCTATCTCTCAAACTCACACCATACATATTTCGAAGTGCTCTCATTTCAACAGCATTTATTCTAATCGCATGCTTCTTCTGCCATACCCAACATTCACTACCATATATCAGTGTTGGAACCAACACACCTCTATTAACAGCCATTCATGCTCTTTTTGACACATTTTGGCTGCCCATAAAAGCAAGCAAATAAGATATTATTATCAGAAAAATAAATAAATGTCACTAGATAATTTTCTAATAACCATCGCTCCTGCGAACAAAATGGGATAGAGGATTGGGCTTCATGTCTGGGTTAAATAAAATGTACAGCTCTCATTGATAGAAAAAGTGTGTAGAAACAATTTTTTGCTTTCAGCTATAAATTGTTATTAAATAATAGGAAAATATATAAAAAAATAATAGTTCTTTAGCTATAATATGACTATATATAACATATTAACTCCTGAATGGAAATACCATATACAGGCATTGTCCATTTATAAATACAAGATGTTTTCTGAGAACAAGCACAGATATGAAAAAAAGTCATTACTCTGATTTTTTACATTAACATTTATTATTAATGTATTACATATATTTTTTTACCAACTAGTATGAAATCATGTTCGTTTATACTAACAAGAAACTTCATCATTACTTTCTGAAGAAGTAACAATATGTCAGAAAGCCAAATATAGTTATAAACTAATATGTACTTCACCAAATGCAGATAATATATCAAAGAGGCATTAATATTACCTAAGCCAATGCTCAGGATTTTCAAAGTTACTATTACAATTTAATATTTGGTGATAACTTAATTATAGTTCATTAGATAAATATATCATCATTAAAATTTATGTTTACCCCGGCGAAATTTTCCAAAATCTTTTGTGTATGTAAATGAGAAATAAAATTGTTTTCTTTAATGCTAAACAAAAAATAACATAAAATTGTAAAACTTTTGTCGATAAGACTAGATACTATATCTGTAAACTGACAAATTCCAGCTGGGCAACTGGAACATAACACTTTTCTTTTGCCTTTTTTCAATAAACTAATCTATTCACACACAGTTAAACTTAAAATACACCAGACGTGTTTAGGAATCTACTATAGCCTATGGCCATAGTAGAGTACTATGGCTAGAAGGTAATAAAAATTGTCATTTCAATGAACCTCTTTAAGACCTGATATTCAACAGTTTCAATTATAAAACAAATAACTATACTATGAATAAAAATAATAATTATAATCCTTTGAAATACCTTCATCTCATATTATCCACAACATTACACATGATTCTATCAAGTTCAAAGCAAGGGTCTACATTGGCATTATCATTGGGGCTACAATCCATATGTTCCAGAATTTCGATTGGAACTTTGAAGTTGGATTCCATCTCATTTTGATCGGGTAAGCTTTGTAGTGCATTCTGCAGTATGTCTTGAACTTTATCTAAATGTTTCTTGAACCTGAAAGCAAATAAAAACATTGTGCAACTAATTTCTTTCTCATTGTATTTATTAAACACTGGAATTACATATGATTTCATGGAAAGATCATATTTCAATCCATCCTGTAATTATACAGGATGGATTGAAATAGGTATGTTTCGTTCATTCATTTATAGTTGATGAAAAATTAGGTCAAATTATTCAATTAAAAATGAGTAAGCCGTTTTGTATATTCATTATTACCTTGTAGCAGTTTCCACTCGTTGTCGTTTTTGCAGTTCCATCATGACTCTTAAAGTTTCCCTCGCCTGATGAGGTCTAAACTCATTTAGCAAGTGATGAATGTGAATAAACAAGAGACTTAAATCCTCTACTTTTTCTGCTCTCTTTGGTGAATCTGGGCAGTGGACAAGTAAGTCCAACAGATCCAAAAAATTTGCAAGTAGTGAGTGGTTTAGTTTTTTTAGTTCCCTACGTCGTTCAAAATGAACTGGATAAAGTCTACGAAATCCCTGCAAATATAAAAATAAAAATTATAACCGAAATTAAGTAGTCACTTACATTCAATAAAACATAAAAGACTTACTTGACTTTCTAGAGAACGAATAATTGTATCATCAGCATTAAATGAATGTCCAAACATCGTATATGAATCATGTATAGGTCTAGGAGGCAATGGCGCTCTATTTCTTCGTACATTATCATCAGTGTAAAAATTAATATATTGCATAGGTGGCAAAGGTAGTGAGCTGACTTGGGTTGTTTCTGAAGACATTCTGAAGTTTATTGTTGTTAATCGAAACGAGTTTTAAACCAATACAGATGAAACGAAACAGGAGGAATCAACAAGATTACAACTTGATTTAATACATAGATAATAAATTAACTTTCAGTTTGACTTGAATTTGTTTCTCATAATTTACACTTTAATGATTAAGAATCAAATAAGAAATCTGCTAAGTATATCAATGGATTGTTTAGAATCCTTTCTTTTGCTAGTGCTACTATTAGGTACTATTAATCAAATGTTCGTTTTTTCCCTCAGTACTGACAGCAGCTGTCAAGTCAAATTCTCAACGAATGCAGTTATTTTGTGGGTAGAGTCGTGCCACATACATTATACTTTAAAATACCTTTTAAATGACTATCAATCGAATTGTATTTGAAAACAAGTCAGTCCATTACACAAATAGCAACAATGAAGTGTGGAGCCTTTTTTAATCTGGATATCTGTAACTAGCCTATCTAGAGTGAATTGGTTTTAATTGCACATTACTATACATTGCTGAAAGCTGCAGCAAGATACTGAATCATCTATATAGGCATGTATACGAATTATCGATACGAATTATTAATAGAAGAAGTATTTACGATATTCATATCGGTTTTTATATATACAATATTCATATATATTTTTATAGTTTGTGTCTCAGCAACAAAAACCAGATTAAAGTCAAAATGTCTATACGTATAATGATCTAGCTAAAGAATATAATTATTCTAAGAGTTCTCCAGTAGAAACGTTAACGACAGTGAATAAAAGTAAGACATAAGTAAAGCTGATGGAAGAAGGAAAGGTCAAGAAAAAATTGGTTGCCTGTAAAGTCGGTATAGGGGCGAAAGTTTTACGTGACAACGACTTTGAGTGGTAAAATAATTTTAATGTGAATATTCATTCGTATAGTAGGAATAAGGATGAAATAATAGTAACAATTTAAAACATTTATTTATACAAAGAATTATATTTAAAACATTAATTTATACAAAGAATCTCGCACTGAATTTCATAATAACAAAATTTTATTTTTACCTTTACACATACATACGTATTTATATACAAATATACATACAATAACTTGCAATACATTTGCGTAACACACGTGAGCGAGTGAGAGGGACGCGTGCCTCTCACTCGCTCTCATTGTGAGCGCATAACGTGAGCGGAGCGTAACGCAGTTTCTTGAAGTATCACCCGGCAAACCAATTTATAAGACGTTGTCACGTCAAAAATTTGTAAGCGTTAATAAATGTAATGAACCTGTATTGCAATGTGAAATTAAAGTAAATAAATACATATTATTCCTGAGATTGAACGAGGAATAGATGGATGGATTTATTTTTAACAAACCTATTGTTGATAACTTAGACCGAGTATATAGATGGAACATAACTGTTAAAATTATAGATTGATAAAGCAATAGAGATATTAAAATTTAATTCGCAATGTGAAATTAAAGTAAATACGTACATTTTATCCCTGAGATTGAATGAGGGATGGCTAGATGGATTTTTTTAATGTTATGTAACCTAATGTTGAATAACTTAGACGTAAATTTCACCGTTTCTCTGGAAGACGCGGTGTCTTTCCGAGAAACGGTGGTCTTTCATTGAGACGCTATGACGCTATGCCTGAATACTTTTCGCTCGCTCTAGTCGCTCTAGGAGGCATTAATGTGAAGCATGATGATCGCCATAGCAGTCACGAGACCCGAATAAGACCGACAGCGATCATGGCGGTATAGATTACACATAGGGATGTTGACACTTTTCTCAACAGAATAGTTAATCCGCATTAGGCTTAAACTATACATATGGTAATTTGTCATAGTCGTCACAACGGAAACAGGTATTAAATTAAATATGCGTGTATGAACTTAACAATTCACTGTTAATATGTTTTTGAGTTACGATAAACCTTATTTAAGCTTCATATATAATCAGAGCCCTCAGATATATTAGAAATATATATCTTTAAATAAAAAAAATCGTGTCAAGGTTCGGGTAGAAATTTAAAGGTCCTGAACCGATTTTAATATTTTTTTATTTATTGTTACAGCTCGATCGAACTTGAGCAATAGGATAATTTATATATTAACTTATAGTAGCAATATTTTTTCATGTTTAACATATTACTATACTTAGACACGACAACATCTGTCAAGTTAGCTAGTAAATATATATTTAATTAAAAAACATTTGACGTTTTAAAGACTTGAAATATTTTTAAAAAAGTTCAATTTTAGAATGTCTAAATCAATTAATTGAATTATCACAACCCTAACAAGGACATTATACAATATCTTCATATCATTTTGCGTAATTAAAAATTTTAAAATAATAACATTTTTCAAATCTTAGTTTTTTTAAATTCTTGTTTTCTAAGTTAAATCAGCAGTTTAAGTGTGCACAAAAAAATAATGTTACACATGTATCCATTTTCGAACGGAAGTTCCCTGAACAAAAAAGGACGAAAAACGAGGAAGCTAGCGGAAGATGACTAATTTACATCTTCTTTGATAAATACAAATATTTTTGTTAGGGTAATACGTTATACATTTAAAGTGAAAATAAAGGGATATTCTGATGGACTTCTATTACTACAATTTTGGATAGTTCTCAAAGCTAAAAAAATTGACAGGTACCTATTTACTTTGCCGGTTTGTTTTTTGTTTTGTACTATCACTTTACATTTTCTTATTTTAATCATTTACCCAGCTTATTTTCAGTAAAAATGGCTGGTAAAGATGAAGATGAAATCGTATTACAAAGTTTTATGGTGAAGAGATCACAAAATAAGAAACTTTTTACTCCTGTAAATTTTAAGGAGCGCTGGGTCGTACTGAAACGTCGATCTCTTACCTACTACGATTCTGATGGTGAAGTAAGTTAATATTTTGTACATATTGTTTATTTTCAAAAATGCTGCCCTTTTTATTAAAATTACCATGTTCCATAATTATTATGAGTCTTCTTTTCAAGACTCATTATTTGCGCATATATCAATCCCTAAAACATAGAATCATCGCCATGGGTAGAGCTCATTCTTGACGACACATATTTTAAAGATTTGTGTTAATTTTATGCTGCCCAGGATTAAGGTAAGTTTTATTTCTACTATATTATTTATATTTTAGATGTATTTTAAGAGGGTGTTGGCCACAGTTTTTATTAAATAAAATATCAAACTAGGGCAAATCTGATTATATGGACGATGGTAACCACTTATATAAATTCATAAATGTGTATCAGTTTAATATTTATATGTGATTGTGTGAACAAAATATATGTATAGTGAGTTACTAAATACTGTTTAAAAATAGTTTAATCTTAAGTACATTATTGAGTATTGAGTATTTGACAATAGATTATGTAAGAATATTTAAATTAGCAACATTTAAAAATATTTAAACATTTAAAAATAGTCATCCTCAGCCTCCACATCAAATATCATAATTGGCTAAAAATAATTCTTTATTATTATTTATGTCTTGTTTGATAAAAAGTAATTAAAAATTAAATGAAACATGTTGTGATGTCGTACATTATGAAATTATTGCCAGAAAAGGGTCATGTTTACACATTTAGTTTGGAAACTCAATATGTTTGCATACTTATAATTGGTTCATATTTTTTTTTTATTAGGATACGATAGAAATCTAAATTGCCTATCCTGTCCCTGTAACACTCTGTTCTTAAGCCTTACTTAAACATCTCAGTTGTTATTGCATGTATTATAATCGGAACTGATTATGATATTGATATTGTGATTGATGAAAAAAGATATTGTAAAATGCAACATTTTTTAACTTAAACTACATAATTGTAGCTCTACATTAATGCTCTAGTTATATACCTAATAAATGATTTGACTCAAGATTAAAATTTGGTAATTTAAATAATTTTTTAAAGTAGCTTAAATGTTTTTTTTAAAATAAATTAATATAGAATAAAATAAATAATGTCATTGAGTTAAATATTGCCCAATTTTAAACTTTCTTTTTGTTGTACTGTAAATTTCTTCGAAGTTTATAACTTTCAAAATTATATATAAATAAAATATGTACATACATATAGCTATTACAATCACCTATATTAATATGTAGTAGCATTTTGACCTAATCCAGGTATATTTTAATACAGTATACAAAGAAAAATAACATTGTCCTGTCTTAATTACAATTTTATGTTTATCCTGAAACAAGCATTGATTATATGCTGTCCTATCTCATGTTTTATTAAACTGTAGGATAATTAATTAAAATTGGTTGAGTAATTTTGAAATTTATCCTGGACTGACACTGTCTCATTTTTTTTATATATTTGGAAAGATATTCAAACACTCTGGGTAATAAAAACCTTTAATTTTGTTGAAGTGTTGTAAAGTAATTTTTGACAAATTGGGGTTGCATTAATTAATGGTGTGAATATATCCATAAAAAAATTCCAGGTAATACCCTGTAGCTGCCGATTGTTGAAGATTTATATATTTATTGTCTGTAGTATCCTATGCCTTGACATCACACTAAAGTTGTGTAACGCATATGCTAGTTTACTCTTTCCCAGCATATACATTAGATAGAAAAACACCTCGTCTTATCATGTGCATTCAATTTCTTTCCTGTTTTAAAATTGCAAATAAGTGGGTAATGTTCATGGAGGAAGCACAAATATTATTTTTTTCTATCAAATTATCTTGTGTTGTACTCTTTCACATTTTCCTACTTGGTTAGATGGTTTAGTCATACAAGTGGACATATCAAATTGGCATGCCTGGCTAGCAGATTGTTGTTCCATAAAAAATATCTAAAATATACAAATTTCGCACGCGATTTAACGATGGAACTTTAATAATGCTTCATACAAGTGCTGGTTTTTCTTTAACCTTCCCTTATATGTTCTTCCCTATAGGATCAAGCTATTCACATGCCAATTTCAATCAATCTATAAGAGCGTAAAAAACGGTACAACAAACAAATCTTAGTATAGATAGATCTCTTAAATAGTAAGTGATGTTTATATGGGCCAGCATTATACAAAGAAGCAAACTTAAGTGACCTGGAATTTCACTCCCACGAATTTCCGTTTTGAACAAAGAATTTAATTATAGTAATTTGTTGGTTGTGTTCAGTCTCTTGGAATAAAATAAATATGGGATTGCCGCATTAGCTTTGTATTATTTAAAACATGTTCAACAAAAACATTACAGGTAAAATAATTTTGCAATAGAATGTTATAATAAAACTTGGACCTAGTTAAATTGGAAGTCTAGTCGTGTAGTGTTCCTGTACCGCAACGATAATATCTAATCCAGATAGCACGAATGAAAGGGATAACAAGTAATGTTAGACTTCCTCCGTGCTTTGATTAATAGAGTGTAGGGTGGTTGCTAGGGTGGGTGTGGGTTGCGCATGCGCGAGCTGGGTGTGTCTGCGAGTGCCGCCCGGCGCTCCCGGCGCGCCCGGCGACACCACCAGTTCCGCACCGGTGCTGCCGGCCGCTCTATCATTCGCACCTCGCCTCATCTACCCTGGTAACTATAGGTAATCATTCTTTTATTATAAATATCTCGCAAACATCTCTCTGTATATACGTGCACATTATCCAGCAAACGATCGCAATACACCTGTCCATTGTAGCATTGTTATTTTGGAAAACATCTGAACTGTGTGATAACTATGTGCGCCTTCCATTTTCAATGCCCACCTACGCAAAACGACTTCATGTCGACTAAAACGCGACGGCTTTTGAGATTTGAACTTAATTTATCCTCTATGGGGAAATAGTTTGATTACATTTACTTGGAGTGATTGTTTTTCTAATGTGTTTGTCATACGTGAAGGTTGATAGTGATAGGTATCTATACTTATCACTATTAAGGTTATCATCATCGTTACCTGCGGTATCCATAAAAACTAATTAAACCAGTCCGTCCAGTCATTTATTTATGCTGTTTGTCTATTTAAGGCACGAGTGATAGAAATGTCTCCTAAAATAATGATTCTGTTTATATCAGCTTCTGTTATGTTTTGGTATGGTAATATTGGTGTTATAAATGGATAGTTATTCGTTTAAAACGAGTGATATTCGTTCGTCTCTCATTGTACCCCCCGCAATCACACCGAACAATGGAGGGCGAGCACCCTTCGTTCTCTAATGTATGTTCATGCTGAGGTCCCTCGCAATGTGAGCAATTTTAATGGAGAGCTCTCTGCCGGCGTGCGCTAATTGTTTGAAAAGGCTCTCTCCGCCTCGGCTCTTGGTTCACCTGTGTTGTTTCGGTTTTAAAGCCCACCTGCGGATGTTCCCTTTGGTAGAATCAGTTTTGCGTATTTAGCCACTTTGTGACCTTGCCACGACTCACATCTTCCCTGTTGCGATGTTTTTGACAATGAACAAATATAAAACTTATTAATATCAATATGATCATCAATTCTGATATCTTAAATTATATTACGTAAAAATATAGTGGTTGAATTGTGTATGTATTTATAAATGAGTTCGTTAATGATTAAAGTAAAAAGTGATTGTCTGACTAAAATAGGCTATGTTGTATACCACTTTATAGCCTATTAGATATACAACAAATCTAAGTTATAGCATGTAAATCTATCTAATAAATATATAATAGCTAAAGTAATTAAACTTACACAAAGCAGCTTAATTTACATTTAATAAGATAAAATTTGGTTTGCTTCGGCTCGAGCTTTCAGCCGGTAGGCTTTTCTCTAATATCTTCAATATTACAGACAATTTCACCTAAACTTTACTGTTGAATTTCATCAATAGTAATCATAGACAGGTAACATTTTAGATTTTTGATAAATTTGGTTTGGCGTCGTTATTTTTGTAAAAGAGCGACATATGTGTATAGTTAAATCGTTTAGTCCCCTCAATCAGCGTAAATATCCAGATAGTTGTTTACATAAAATATAGTACTTGTAATTGGTGTCATATGTAACGCTGCGGTTAGATGACAGATGCTGGCAGTGGTTGGCATTCCGCCAAGCTATCCTGGCTCGCTGGCTCGTTGCTCTTATCGCAGTATCCGTCAGTTCTTGCTATAAATGGTGTGTCGTAAGCTCGATAACTACGGACAAAGTACTATATAGGTATTGAGATATTGATGATCATAGTCAAATAAACATGTCGCTGGACACTTCTATATTTTTAGTTCGATATTCGCTCATGGAGGGCTAATAATATATTGCGCTAGGAGGGCTAATAATATAAAATATTATATTGCAAATTTTCGACTCAATTTATGCAGACCTTTGAGAGTTGATGTTATGAGTGTATTTTCATCGGTTTCAATTATTTGGTACAATTCCTTACTTTTCTTTCTCGTATTTTTTTAAGGACTAGATTACGTGACTTCCGATTAATTGACAACATTTGTGATACGGCGTCTTACTTTCGATTCTACAATACATTTACCAACAGCCATGTTTAATTTACATACCTAACAACTAAATATAATGAATTTAACTGCTTGGAATAAGTTATTATGTATTATTACATCAAATACTATTTTTATATTATCTACGGACTACAGTCCGTTCACCGCTATTGGCTTTAACAAGTCTTTTATTTTCAACGACAGTAAAGCATTCTATAGAATGTGTAAAATCCTTTTAATTGAAACGAAAATCGGAGCTAGATAATTTTCATGCATCAGCACACCGAAGTGTGGCACTGCATCTGCAAAACGTCCGTGAGCCGACTCCTATTTTATGGAATTCAATTAGTGGGAATTGCAGCGTGAACCGAGATTCATTTTACTTTTTGTGGCGGATGATTAATAGCAAGCCCCGCGGCGCTGAGGGCGTATTAATTCGGATATTGTGAGGAACTTTTATAACTTTGAGCTTTAAAGTCGTTATAGTTAAATCACTTGTTAGGCATTATATTTCATCGGTGTGCAATGGGAAATGTACCCTATTTAAATTCAATAGGAATTTACAAGTAACATGCAGCGTATATGTATAGTCATGTTTGTCAATATAATGCCACTCTAAAAATACATTTGTATTGCATTAGGGAAATATTTTTTAGGATTACGTTTCCTGCTAACATGTTTTTTCTTGTTTCCTGATATGATACTTTGACGCTTTTATAATACACTCATTTGCAAAAAAAAAAACGGGCACCTAAACAATGAACCAAATGTTTACTATTGGTTTGTATGATAATTATAGGTATTTTTACTTTTTCAATTTTGTAAATTAATAAGCAAATAATCGTTTTCCTCAGTATTATCATAAAATTTTGATAAAATGTATGGGTTTTTATGCTAAAGTTCACTAGTAGTGTATGCTCGCTAGTAGTGCATATGCTCGTGAAGTAAAACTTAACAAAAATTTTTGTTTGTTTTTTCTTGAATAAAGTAAAAGCAGATAAAGGTTTAGTATCGAGTGTGATCCCCTCTAGCTGAAATCATAGCTTGAATTCTTCTGGGTATGCTAGCGTGGATATCCCGGATACTTGCTTGCGGAAAACGTTTCCACTCCAAGGTAATTACATTCTTCAGCTCTCTGATGGTCTGCGGAGCCGGTTGTACTGATCTCACGCGTCGTTTCAGAACGTCCCAGACAAGCTCTATAGGATTGAGGTCGGGACTTCGAGCTGGCCAATCCAAACGACGAATGCCGACCTCTTGCACATACTCTTCCACATCACCAGACCGGTGGGCACGAGCGTTGTCGTCCATAAAAATTGAGTCTTCGCCTAAAGCGGCCAATGCAGGTTGTGCATAAGGAATAAGAACTTCCGTTATGTATCGATGTCCAGTCAGCGAGCCGTTTTCAATTAAGACTAACTCTGTACGATCCATTGAATTTATTCCTGGCCAAAACATAACAGAGCCCCCACCATAAGGTGTGATTTCTTCAAAACAAGCCTCTGCGAAGCGTTCTCCTCGTCTTCGTAGCACTCGCCGACGTCGATCTTCACCGAACAGAGATATCCTGGCTTCATCGGAGAACAATATTCCAGTCTTCTTAAGTCCATGACTTTCGACCAAACCTAAGCCTGGCAACTCTGTGCTCACGGAGTAACTTAGGGCCGCGGGCCGGGCGATTACTGCGTATATTGGTCGTGAGAAGCCTCCTCCTGACCGTCCATAGACTAATACGCACATTACTTAATTCTTCGTGGCTGTTCTGAAGGTCCACATACGAAGACATGCGATTTCTCAATGCGCGACTTACAAGAAAACGATCATCCCGTGGTTGGGTACATGGTTTTCTTCCAGAACCAGACCTTCTCTCGACGGAACCGGTGTCTTGATATCGCTGCCAGGTCCTTTGAACCGTCGAGCGACTCACACTTAGCCTCTGAGCCACGAAGCATTGGCTGCAACCCTCTTCGAGTAGCGCAATAATCTTGGTAACTTTTACCGCTTTCTCTAACATTATTGAGACAGCTAAACATCAATAAATAAAGCTTTGATAATTAAGAATATGAAATAAATTCATGAAAATTGACTAAAAGTTATGAAAACCGATATTATCTTTTGGAACTTTGCACCAAAAATGTAGGATAAAAAGTGGTTTTCTGTAAAAACGAGCATCAAACGAAAATTTGAATTTAAAATGTACTGTTTTAAACACCACGGCATTTTTAAAACCGGCCAGTAACATGTACAAATGATTGAAATCATCTTGGTACAGTATTTTTATTTTATTATAAAGAAGAATTAAAATCAAAACCGCCCCTATTTTTTGTGCAAATGAGTGTGTTTGTGGGGGGAAGTGGGATTCTTAATTTTTTTGATATACTTGCCTGATAATTCGGTTGGTCATGGCAGCACCGGCTTAAGTGTTATGCACATATACACAAATCGGCAATTTTTTACTGAATTAAGAATGACGAAGTTATTAATCTGTCAGCATATTATTCTTTTTATATAACTATGTGCCCCGATTACTGTACAGGGCCGGATAATAATGGGGTCTTGTTAAATGTAGGGAACTTAATCTTCTAATATTTCATACATATATACGAGTATAGCGATTTGCGTTTTTTCAAACGTTCGTATATATAAACAAAATGTGTATTTTTGGTAAGGACCATTGGGTGATGTAGACAGTAAAGACACGCGGTCGCCATAACATTTAAATACAAAAAATAATAATTGTAATTACCTATTGAACAAGGTGCCTAAACCTTACCAACCTACGCCAACCAAGGCTGGGTAGCAATTTCAAAGGTTGATTGGCATTTAAGAGATTGAACATCTGTTATATACGTATTTAAACGTCTTTCATCGTATAGGTTTAGTTTAATTTACTATAGGTACTATAATATAGGTTTAGTAAATTTTATGTGCTTACTAAAATTATGTAAATAAATTTAATGAATAGGTATTGGACCAAAATATATCCTTTTGGTTTAAAGTTTAGTGATTGTAGTTTGAAACCCATTTTCTACTTGGGTGACGATAAAGGTACACTAATACAGGTGAGTTAAAATATATTAATTAGCTATTTCTAGTAATGATTTCGTCCTAAGAAATCGGATTGAAATCTCATTATTTTTAATTATTAATGCACCGCGGTCACGTAAAATTTGTTATGGTAATATCGATCGAAAAGGGCGCACAAAAAAATAAAAATTAAAGTGCAGTTAGAAAGAATCAATGCATCTTGTAAAGCAAAACCTCTTCGTCGTTGCATATGTTTGTCTGTTTGTTTTTTTTCTTTAGAATGAGAAATAATAATTTCAATTGAGAGCCTACCCAAGCAACATAAGGGCGAGTTACTATAGCCAATAGTTATAGAACCCACAGGGATTTTATTCAGTAAAGGATCTACTCTTGCCATGCTTAGTTACGCAGGGGAACTGGGGCCAGCAGAAACGACTGGATAATTGGCTAAGTGTTTTGTAGAGGCGCAGAGAGCGCGGTCGGATCGTCACAGAAGCGATTCACACGGTCGAGCAGGCGCAGTTGGGTGAGCTCAGCAAACAGATACCGGACGGAGTTCAAGACAACTCCTCTTATAGGTACCCGTTTCAGGTTAGTGTTTAACTTTTCATAATAATGATTAATTCACACAACATCTCCATATATTTACCTAGCTTCCAGATAAGTAACCTAAACCACTTGCTTGCTTAAAACATTTGACACCCAGACACAAAACAAACACAATTATTCATCATATAAATGTTCAATATGGGTGGGGATCAAATCCACCCCCTTTATCGCACAATTTTGGATCACTCGAGAATGCGCCATCGGGCCCGTCCAAATAGGTATTGTACATTTTATAAGAGATTAATTTTGCTGTCTAGGTGGCTACTTAACTGAGGCTGAGGCAAGTAGCTTCAGATAAGTCTAAGCTTAGAAACGTTAAATAAATGAATATATAATATTAGTACGGGATGAATATAACGTTTTTTTTGCAAAATATATTTAATTGTTTAAAGTGTGCACCGTTGTTATCTATGCACTTTTGCCATCTCATAGGTCGGCCGGAGAATCAATTAACTCTTTGAAGGCGGTTTGAACTGCCGCATCGGAATGGAATTTTTTTCCTTGTAAGAAGTTGTCCAAATATCATAAACATTTGTTGGAGTAAGGTCCGGGGAGTACGGTGGATGTCGCAGACATTCAACTTAGTGATTTTTTGTTGTGTAGTGGCCTAGAACGATTAACCGATCTTGGTTTTAGATTAGACAGATTTTAGAAAGCTATAGTGAAAGACGGAACACTTAAGAGGATCAGTAATCACTTTTGATTATTTACAAGTAATGTTTCGATTTTAAATCCCATCATTATTGATTCGGATAAAGCAACGCCGCAGTCGACGCGTGTTTACAAGTTTGATTCATTCAATGCATGAGGTATTTTACAAGGATCAATACAGTTTTGGCACTTACCTCGAAGCCTGCAGCTATCTCTGAAGTGCTTAATGATGGATCCGTTTCCACTATAGTCGTTTAATGTTCGTTTTCCTTTTTAGTCTCCGGCCTTCCACGGGGTTGGTTCTGAAGGTCGAAAATTCTAATACGACAACATTAAAACCAACAACGTACCGTGATTTCCTTTGCGACACCATTGAGCTGTTTCTGCAGCACAGGTGTCACAATAGAAATCATACTCGTAAATGTATCGATATTTTATATTTTCCATTATGATAAAAAAATGAGGAAAAAAAACAAATACATGACTGTTTTCAAAACTCAAATAAACCCAGCTAAATGAGTTAATACATTTCAATTTGGAATTCTTAACCAAAGAAAGGATATTTCAGATCGAATGTGGTCAGTACGACAAAACGCTAATTTCATATGTTGAGACCTACTTAATATGTAATACTATAGATCGCAATAGTTTTAAGGTCTTAGGTACTTTTAATGACCTCATTAAAAGTACCAGTGCATGTCCGGGAGTGCATACATACAGTCTTTGTTTTGTTACTTTTTTAAAAGTATGTTAATATTTAGTACAGAAACAGAATCCTAGTAATTGTGTCAATTATGGCGGCATATTAAGTTTATATATCGTAAGAAAAATCACAATATAATCACACAATCACAATTGTCCGACGTTTATAAATATGAACGCTAATAACAACGTCAGCATAATGAACGCCAGCGAGCATATTAAATTTTCAATTGGAAGCCATAACTAGTAGTTCATGGCTGATTTATGTAAATTCATAGTAGATTACGCGCGATATATCCAGTTAACTGTGAATGTGCGTGTTCATATGGCAGATTGTGCGCAGGTGGGCTACACAGAGCAGAACACCGACTACACATTGTACCTTATAGTTGGCGACGAGAGCCAGCGGCAGCATTGGATACACACTATCCGAACTGGTAAGAACTACTTAAGTCTCTTAACGTTATTCATTTGTTTAGTTTGAGTTCAACAGGTAAGAAATGTGGGATTTGAGAAAAAATTACATCAATTACTCTAGTTTTTATGCATTAAAAATGCTGAATTTTAAATGAAAGATTATATTTACTAGGAAATTGTCCAGCCTAAAGTTTAAGGTGGAACCCGAACTGCATCCCAGCAAAAGAAATAACATTGGCAGAAAATTTACGTGTATACTTAGGTCTCGGTAGTACAACGATAGTGCAGTCCCCTGGCAAGTTAAATATGCAGCTTTTACTTCCGCATGAAGCCTGAGACAAGTTGATTTATTACCTAGTAAATATATATCTTTATTGTTATCAATGCTTATTGTACGCGAAAATAAATAGGTTATTCAATGCTAGCTTGCTTTCTATTTTAGTAATCTTTCTATATAATATTCATTTAAAACCTCGATTGAAATTTTGATTCTACCCGTGGGTGGACGTCCACAGCGCTTTCAAGCGAAATATATTTTGTGAGGGATGTTTTAGTAGGTTAAAGTTGATATAGAATGTACGTTACACATTGCACATTCGAATGACGAGGAATAATAATGTCAGATTTGTTATGATTGCACATGACGAAATTTCATATTAATGATATGAAAATTTGTGTTAAGTTTGCGCGTGTAACGTGCGCCGAGCGCGGTACCACTCGGGTGCCTGGGCTACACGCCGCTGGGCGTGCTGCGACGCGGAGAGGCGCTCCGCCCCCGGCTGCCAGCTCGCTGCTGTCTGGCCGTTACCTGAGCCTCAGTTGGAGCTGCTGTTGCAGAAAGAGAAGCTTGTCAACGACGTTCTATGTAAGTATCTACGCTCTTTCTTTATTTAGAGGGTCGTAAGGGTTACACTAATATAAAGCCAGTTGTTGTTTTTAAATATTTGGTGACCTTGTAGAAAAATCGGAACACTTAAAAGACTTTGTTGAAACACTTTGTTGTCCATCTGATTGTCAAGAACTTTCAACCTTCGGGAATGCGTGTAGGTTTTGAGTTGAAATTAACGTCTAATTTAAGACTGCGGTGCCTTGAAGCTGAAAAATCAAGCTTCGCAAGTCCAAGATTTCGCAGGGGAATCAAAATCTATAGGCACTTCTATAGACCCAGAAACATAAAATTTATAATTAAGTTGCCTCGCACTTTATTGCGTACGTTTTTAGAGGTGTATTTGCTACTATCGACTACTCACCCATCATATCTTGATCTTTGTCACTTGTTTATAAAACCGCATAAAGGAATCCTTACTAATTACGATGTTGTTGAATCGAAATCATTATTTCTCTTAAAGTATGATTAGTGACACATTATAAACGGTTAATTACATGTCAAAACGACTTACCTAATAAGGGTTCAAATTAATGAACCGTCAAGTTATATCATTATTACATTAATTCATCAACTAATGTGTTCATTATACAGACACTTGTGTATAGTAGACATTTTTACTTGTACTTGGTTTTGGTGGGACTTTTGGTGACAATGGACATTTTATTTAAACTATTTTCTACTAACGGTAAAGCAAAATACATGTAGGCTAAAAATACAAATGCACATTAAGTTAACTCAAATAGGAAGAAGCAAATTATAAATTTATAGTCAATAATAAAATATGATTGCTTGTATTGTTCATTCTTTGGACTTTAGACATCACATGATTAAATAATAAAATATTTTTTGTTTACTTTTCTTTTCTAAAATTATTTTATTTCTTTATTATATTTTTGAACACTACTTGCGCCCGAGATCTGCGTGAAATTATTTTTCTATCGCGTCCAGACTATTGACGGGCCAAAGTTTATCAAATTCGGTTTACCGTTTAAGTTGTAAGCCGATACAAATAGTCAAACCGACATACATTAGTATGCAGTAATTGTGATTAAAATAAGGAATGGTTTTCAAGGAAAAACTAACATGATAAAAATAGTTTTTCCTTTTTTGCAACAATTGCCATTGATGCTCCGCGTCTATTAGTCGTAGCATTATGTTATATTTCCTTCCTTGATAAATGGACTATCCCACAGAAAGATTTTTTTCAATTTGTACTAGTAATTTCTCAGATGAGCGCGTTCAATCAAACGAACAAACTCTTCAGCTTGATATTATTATAAGAATATAATGTATAGATACTTATACTTTGTAGTATTTATTACATAGTGAAAGTATATATGTATCCTTATTTTTTTTAATTAATATTTTAAACGCAAAAGTTTTTGAGTATGGATGCCGTGAGTGAACAGATCTGGATGAATTTTGGCACATAGATTATTGAGAGTATGGAGTAACACATTCTCTAATTTATACTAGAAAATCTATGTTTCATGTTTTTTGCACAGTTTAACGGTTAGAGAGCGACATAGACTCCTTACCGGAATAACAAGTTGCTTAGGGTTTGTTCGTGGGATATGAGATAAAACCTCACGAATAAAGTCGCAGTCGCAGTCGCAGTCAACACTTTGAAACGCATAATATTTATTGTCATTAGTTAAATTGACATATATCATGTGGCATACAAATGAATAA
This sequence comes from Heortia vitessoides, assembly GCA_020976665.1. Classification (NCBI taxonomy): domain Eukaryota; kingdom Metazoa; phylum Arthropoda; class Insecta; order Lepidoptera; family Crambidae; genus Heortia; species Heortia vitessoides. Next base: position 11,439,894 of record JACJUM010003237.1, read on the forward strand.
GCATAATAGTGTTTAGCAAATGTATTGTTACGTATAAACATGATAACGCAGATTTGTTGAAGGGTATAATAATACAAGCATTAATCATATAAATCTATATTTTCATTTGCCATATTTTTATAAGGCAATTAATAATAATGATAAATCTTAATTATGCATAAATAACCATATTCATAGTTTTGTCTGACATACTTTTATAATGCATAACTCAGTGAAGACATACTTTTATCAAACGTATCTATAAATATCCATAAATTGAATATTTACTTTTACTATGCATGATTATTTAGGTATAAATTAAAGGTAGTAATTGTTTTTTTATTCTATTATTATAGAAGTATTTTAAATGCTTAAGTTGTATATAAATTTTGAAATAAAGAAATGAATGTAAAAACGAAGTAAATTATATTAAATCCGGCTGAATTCAGTCATTTGCCGTGGTACTAGTCTGCCCTATGCTAGAGTGCAATTTAAAAGCCGGAGGCGCAGAAGAGGTGCAGCCCTCGCCCGCTATAACAAGCCTCACGCGCCCAGGCAAGCTGGATGCTCGCATCGGAATGGATGCAGAGCGGCTGAGGCTGATGGCGATTTGAAATGCCGAAGCTGTAGAGGCACATGAGGTTCGACACGCAAGGACGGAAGGGCTGCACTTCCCGCAGCGCCGGAGAAGAGCAGAAACTATTGCTCGCTGCATGATGTATATGTATGCTTTTGAATTTATGGTAAATAAGTACGGTTCTTTCAGAGTTTAAGGATTATGTCAGTTATTCTTATAGAAAATACGTTTTTTGAATATTCTGTCTTCTGAATATTATTAGCCAACAAAAAATATGCTTTATATTCTTTATGCTAATTTAAATTATGATTTTCTAAGATTATGTCTTGCAAGTTTTAGCCATATCATATTATTCGTTATGAAGATGTGATGGTAAAAGTATAATGGCTTATGGCAAGTAACTATTGTGGCCATTAGCGTTGTGTATTGTTAGTTTATGGCGAAAAACGTTATGCGTTTCAATAGGTAACCGTCGCAGATATAAAGCTAATAAGTACTAAATCCTTTTTATAAAATTATTGCAACAAATCGCAAGGTTAGAGCTCGTTTCTGCTTGTCGGGTGTCGGATCCGTATATTAATCGGAGGTTGTAGTGGCAAAGCATTGTATATGAAGCTATTCACACTTATCGAAAACCGATTTTGTGTCTGCTCCGACAAGAAATGTCGGGTGTTTTGGCAGCCCTCTACGCCCGGAAAAAATCGTTTCGGATTTCGCTCGCCTATGATGAAGAATGGCGCTGTTCACATTCGTCGGATGTCGGGGCCGATAACTCTTAACGCAGTCTCTAAACCTTATATTTTGGTAATTTATGTTCAATGATATCGATGCGTTCTAAAGATAGTAGATACGTAGATAGTTTACTATTAGACATAGACAAGAAAGGGGAGTTTTGCTCGCTGCCACGCTGGGTAGCTTTACGATGGAAATGCTGCTGCTCATGCCCGCCCATTTTTTTATTTCCGTCCTAAATTAATAATTAGATTTAACAGTAAAAATAATATTAAACGGTACAAGTAAAAAATTGCCTAAGTTTAATTCGTAATATTAGTTCTACCTTAAGCTTGCTCTTAGTAACTTTAGCAAAGAGCTTACTTAAATGTTAAGTGGAAAGTGCTCTCGCAAGTTTACCTTCGCTTTTGCTACTCAAATATCAAGAACTTTGTTCGGTGCTTCTATAGTCTAAGTATGTATTGGTATGGAAGGTCTTTAACTAATAATGTATTTATTGGCATCTCGAGAATGGATACTCACGTACATTTTAAGTTACGGTGATTAATCACTATCTTTGGTCTATTTTCAATTTTAGAAATACAATGACTACCTATATTGTTATTTCGTCGGCGTATCAAATTTAGTTTAACATGTCGGATTATTTATATATTTTTAAAGCTATCGATTTCCTCTACATTTCTGCATTATCGACAGTATCCGTAAATAAGATATGTCCGCGGAATAAAACTGCAATGTATCCTGCCAATTTCCTATAAGAAAAAATGAACACTGTCTGGCGTCTGACGGCGATAGGCTTCCGCGGAAGGCAGCATACGTTCTATACAAGCAAGTCGATTTGTCGTCAGTGACGTAAATCTCCTGTCTCTATCGCACCGTTCATTTGTTAAACAAGTGAAAGGGAGAGCGATAACCGCCTGCGCACGCGCATCGAATGGTGAATGTAGGCCGCGTGCGACCATCTTTGAAGCCCTCTCTACCTCGTCTCGGCAAGTGTAAAGCCTTGTCTTCATCACTGCACAATTTATATTGACGTATAAATATGTAAACAATATCAATACAACATGATGATGTATGTAAACAACATAAAATAACTATAAATAATTGGACGCACTTTAGTGTATATAAATTTGAAATATCATAGAAGTGTATTTCATTTTAAAACAGAAAATTACTTCGAGTAATAAACACGTGAATAAATGGATTTATGAGTTAAAGGTGTGCATGTGTATTAAGAAAGTTTAAATGTAATAACATTTGAAATAAGAACTAGTACATTAAACTTTATAAAACCTACATGAAATTTCATAGAGAAAAAGTCATGTAGATCAGGGATGATGGATCATTTTGCAGGCAGTTATTTCTCGGTGCTTTATGCTAAGAAATTATGCAGTGTAAGGTGTATGTTAACAATAATATTAACCCGTGCGGATTCGTAATAAAATATCTCTCGAACTCTTCAACACCTAGGTCTGATTTCACCGAAATATAATTATAATGTCCAGTCAACGTCGACAATATACGACAAAAAACGCGACAAAAAGTTCACCTAAATAGATTCGGTGCGCGGTGGTACGAGTGCACTGTGCACTCGCCTTTATCTCGAGAGCGGTACATTGACACGTTACTCGGCAGTCGGGGCCAGGTGTCGCTCGCGGACGTCCGGCTATACCGTTCCCATGTTGCAGAGCAAGTCCGAAGACGAACCAATGGTCACCAAGAAGAAATCAAAGATACCATGCCTGTCCCTATCATCGTTCCTGCCAGCTCTAGAGGGTACAGTACATTTGTGGTGACCTCTATTTGTGGCCTCGCTGCTACCGGTTGCGTTCACTCGTCCCCCTGCAACTTTCCTTGGTCAGGTGTCGTGTAATGTGTTTGTGTAATGTCAGCAAGTGATTTTGTGCAGTGTTTGGTTCATCTGCAGTGTATTACTAACGGTGAATTACTATGCAATGGTTTGGAGCCAGTTATGCTTTTTTTGAATACATTTTTTTGTTTTGCAGAACATTTGTTTTGCGGTTGGTATAGGCAATATTATTGCTCAAATTATAAGTTTAATATAGTGTTGTTAGCTATTATATAGTATATAATAGTTTAAGTTTTTTATATTAATTTAATGTTTGCGTTGACTGCGCTGTTATGACTTCCAAAGGCATCATTACCATTGGTTGGTAAATACCGCATAGTGGGTAATCATTTTTACATTACCTGTTCGTAATATGAAGATGCTCATTTGTCAACTAATCGATATTTTTATACGTTTGAATATTGTGGTAACTGCATTACTAATTATGTAAATATCTCTATCTCATACTGCGTTAAAATGCTTAGATGCTTTATTTTAACCAAATAATGAGTTTATATTTACAATTAAAAAAACTGTTTATCTATGTCGAAACATATTATATTTTGGTCTATCTTAATATTACAGTCTTCAATAAAATTACAAACATTCACAATTCATGATTATTTGTACGAGCATTATGGATTAAAAAACTACTGTATAGATACAAAATCATAATATGTTCACGATAGATATTAAGCTACGAGAAACGATGAGACTAAGAGAGATTTAAATAAACAAAAGTTCATCATATCAGCCATCAAAAGTCTGCTGTTGGACATAGGCCTGTCCAAGATTGGGGATTTATGCCCATAATTGCAGGCGTGGTGGCAATTACAGTTCGGAACTTTGCCACTAGGATGCTGCTACCCATCTCCGACCTCCGACATCTCCGATCAGCATTTAAGCTGTGCTTTTTTGATATATATAGCGCCATGTATCGGTTCTGTTACCTTAGTCGCCTCTTACGACACGTGGTACAAAGGGAGGATTTACTATTCTACTGCACCGGAACCCCACAACTAATGATGACAATCAATTAAATTATGAGGTTATCTTATTATACTAAATAGGTAAATCAAGTAGAAAAAGAAAGCGTCATTACGTCCATTATCCCCATTGGTTTGATCGGAAATAGTCTAGATAAAAACTTCAGGTATCAACTGATGCCGGCGGCATAATATTTAGCTCTTTTAGGCCCATTATCGTTTTTAGTGTTGTAGATAAAAAGTACGAAAAAATTTCTGATAAAATAGATTTTTCCAATTTCAAGAGTTCAACTAATTAATCTTAATTAAAAGCTAATCTAAAATAAGATAGTATTTACACATAACAGTTAAGTGATAGAATTAGATAAATTTGTGTAGGTAAATTGATGTAGATATAGCTAGAGATGGTTTTCTCAACCCGACGCCGTTTTAGCATTTCTTTGTGCTGTTGGCATTACTCTTGCCAGCTCAGTTTCTCTAGGAAGTGCAGCAGTCTCTTTTGATGGTCGTCCGCGGATCTTGTTGGAGTTCCGATTTATCGCGTCCTATATGCAACAGTATATGTTGAAATTACTGAATTTCTCCTGGTTCCCTACGGATGCTCTGCATAGCGAAATAGATAGAATAGATTATATACAAAAATTGTTGTAGCAATATATTTCAATATATTTGCAGATTTATGTAAGCTACAGTATAAAGTCTTAATAAAAAATTACGTTTAAGATTTAGAGGGAAGTGTTCTAAGGTATGGATAGCCAGTCTGTATAGATATTTATTTCTAACAGTATTATAAAAATACAAAATAATGTACAGTAAGAACAAATAACATTATGTTGCGTAATAAGTATATGTTACCATACAGGCGAAGAGCGCTCACGTATTGTTTGAATCTAAAGCAGTGGTATTATACCAATGTAAACGTTTTCATTTCGTCGCTATGCAACGTGTAGAAGTCATTTATTATGTTAATAGACACTCGTTACAGGAAATTGTAACTGAAGGTCGATCGACAGTGACAAACTTATTTCAGGAGACAATTGGTATTTTATATTTGTGTGCGTTGGGTGAAAACATATTGGTGAAAATATATTTTTTTAATAAACCAAATTAGTGTTAGACAAGGAAAGATTTATTATCCGCATTACTGTGTATTATGAATGTATTAGGTAACTCACTTGCTAAATGATTTTAATATATATTTCACCTGTATCAGCGATCGTTAACCTTTAGGCAAACTAGGGCCGCAAAGTAAAAAAATTGGACAGATGACACTTTTTGATATTTTCCATTTATAGTTCTCATCCTTTTAAATTTATAATCATAACCTACCAAATGGTATGGCAAATTTTGAAGGATTAAAGCGAATTTTAAAGCAATACTATAAATAAAGTAAATCTACGAAGTATTTCCGAAAATTTACGTCTAAATTAATCATAATTGATTGACCTTGATGGTTGTAAATAAACAATTAAGGTTGTAAATAAGTACTTTAAATAGTTTTCTCGTTTATCTTGATACTTTTCAGTACGTATGATATACTATTAAAAAAATAATGTTTTTGGATCCTGTAATTAACAATCATCTACGTTTACGGCAAACAAATAGAAATACGTACGCCAATATTTTCATAAATAACCTTTAATACATTTTAGCCGTGAGGTACCGGCAGAATAGAATGGTACCTTCCTATGTATCAAGTGTCGTAAGAGACGACAAAGGTACTAGAACCGAAAGATAGCGGTACATCCAAAACAATATATCTCAAATGCACAGGGCAAGGATGGGCAAAATTTTCTCTTTCTTGAAAGGCCTATGTCAAGCAGTTCCAATGGCTGATATAATGATGAATATATGTGTAAAATGGTGGCGGATTTCATATATGCTATATGTGGTATCTATATATAAGACATCCCCCTTATTTCTCTCGCTGCTGCAACTTGGACCGATATCAACAACAGCACGAAGAAACCATAAAAAATAAAGTTAGTCCTGATATCTGAAATCTCTGAGCTCCTTTCATGACAAAAGCTAGAGACTGTTAATCAATGTAACGGACTTGGCATCAAAAGAGAGCCAATTAAACCTAATAGCACAGCACTATCCTTAATATATTTCTGTAGTATAGAGGAATAATTTGTTTTTTTAAGGAAATAAATATTATTCCACTATAAACATTCCTTTGGAAATGGGTATCTTCGACTACACTAATACAATTAAATATACAGTGGACCCCCGGTAATCCGACATGGTCTCCAAGTAAGATTTGTACTTCAGAGTACATATATGTACATATGTATATATAATATGTATAAAGCATCTTATCATTGGATCTTTAATTTGTCAGATTACAAGGTACTCTTTTGTAAAAAAATCCGTACTATAGGGGGTCTTAGGCAGTACTCTATAATCGGAAGAATTCGATAGTTCGACACTGCCCTGCAAACTGTTTGTCGGACTACCGGGGGTCCACTGTATTAATATAAATTACTATCAGAAAGCTCAATAATCCAACTATATACGTGGATAATACGGTGATTTGTAAGGGTGATGGCTAGTAGTTACCGTCTCAAGCGAATGGATTATTCCCAACCTTTACATCAATATATCTCGTCAGAATAACACACAATACCTATGAAGGTGTAATTTATTTACGTAGAAGTTTGCAGGTAGTCAGTAAGAAATAAATAGACGATAGTGACGAGCGATGGCCAGCGATAAATTGATAGTAACCTTGTGATAACAATAACATCAATCCTAATATATTATTTACTTTCTGTACCTAGCGGTCACAGCGGCGGTCACGATGCCAGGGGGCGGGGGCGCTCCTCCCGGGACTCCGTCGGCCAAGCCAAAGGTAAAAAACGTCATTATCCCGTAAGAGCACGCTTTTGATAATATAGCGGTAAAGGAAATTCTGCTTAAGACCTCATTCCCGTTTGATGTTCGAAAATTCTTGTTAAGATATCCCCTTTACTGAAGGTAATGTGTGTACTGAAAAGCAACGTTATTTAATATGATTTTAAGAGGTTAATCAGGTATTTCGTAGTGAAGTTTCATATTGTTTTAAATCATTTATCAATATGGTACATTCACTGTCGTAAAAATTTTTTTCTTTGTATTAAAGAAACTACGGGTACGAGAAAGGTACCAGAGACATCTTACCCCAATTTTATTATTTATGTCCAGTTCTATCTGTTCAATCTATATTTGTTAATATGTTATTATTTTTCAGGAGAAGCAAAGAACCAAAGTAGTAGTAGCGCTCTACCCTTTCAAAGCTATAGAAAGCGGCGATCTCTCATTAGAAAAGGTAATAGATATCACAACACAAATCAACATGTACATGTTTGTTGGTTTTCTCTACTTATTCTAATTATAATTGTTTTTAGGGCGCTGAATATGAAGTCATTGATGATTCCCAAGAGCATTGGTGGAAAGTAAAAGACGAAAATGGGTGAGTAACATGTGGTTTTAGTCAATAAATTAAAAAAAATGCGAAAATACCTACTTAATTAAAGATATCAACTATTGCTGTTTTAAGATATCAACTATTGTGTGAAAAAATATGACCGTCTTTTAGAGAACTTGAATTATTATTTTATTGTAAAGGTATAAGTACAGAAATGCACAGCGAGTCAGTTTAAACTTACGACACGTGACTTATTGCGTGTGAAGATAATTATTTTTTTTAATTATTTATTGAGTGTCTAATATGAGGTATTCAGTATATATGTAAATGACTCCAGGACGCTGGAATTGACATCTCAGCATTAGTTCATCTGAAATAATAAAAGATAATTGTCTTTCAGCGACCTTAATTTGAGACTCCAACATTTGCAAATCTGTGCAATGCAATCTTAAAACAAATGCAAGAGTAGTATTGACGGTTTAAACTAGATAACTGGCACAATCCGAAAATTAATTCCGAAAAAATATTAGTCATTGTACATACATATTTAATGTCGTCGACAATACAACAAAGCTTCTAGAAAGTGAAATGATGGCAAAAAATCAGGACATACTCCGTGTGTCATGTCATACTGTTACTTTTAAGTATCTGTTCATAATGTTGGCGTTACCTTTTAGGTTAGTCGGATACATTCCAAGTAACTACGTGAAGGAGAAAGAAACCATTGGACTACAGAAATACGAGTAAGTTTAATCATTACTTTTGGCTCAACTTGGTGTACGTATATTGATTGCGCAATTATCGGCAAGAGTTTAAAAGTTGTAATGCAAGTTCTTTTGTAACGGAACGAGGTTATTTTGGACTTATTATTTTGGAATATTTATTATCTTGTTGCGATAATTGACATTACTTGTTATAAATGTTAAGTGATAGACTACGCTCAGTCTCGTAATTCCGAGTTGGAACGATATTTTTTTTTATAAAAATGAATATCGATTGATACCAATTTTAAACTTGAAAGTCCAATACATAAAGTTCACTATCGATTGAAGTAATTTGACAGAGTTGGATAGGTCTATGTTCAATTTCGTAATATAACACGGGGTGACCGAAGCACTTGAATTTCTCAGGTTTTGTTTTACAATGTATTTTATCAGAAACAAATATATAAGAAATGTTAATTTCAATAATACGACCTTATTTATGTTTAAGATGTAAATTTGCTCTTTGGAAAGCCTTTTTTATGATCTTACGTTATGCGATTTGATATTAACATGAGATAATACTTAATATTTGCGCTCACATTTGTTCCTTTAAATCAGTGTTTAATATAATTTCTTAATAAGTTTGATCAAAATGTTTGTACATTTTGATCAAACTTATTAAGAACATTGGTATTTTATTTGGACTCTAATTACAATTAGGCAGTTTATACAAGCTAACGCTGACCATATTAAAAGTATCCCCTCAATATTAGTCATTAGAAAGTAAAAGCATTTGCATACATTATAAGATAAATGATAGGTACCTACTGGTGCAGGGATCGGAACCTCTTACCATTGAACGCGTGTTTCAATGGGTATATTAATTGTTTAGTAGACTTGGTTCCTCAAGACATGTGAACTCGGCAAGAAATTATTGATTTCTAAGAAGGCTTGCAAAATTGTTTGAGTTAACATGGTTTTAAAAAAAACCTGAAAAATATTTCTACCTTATTGGTTCATCATCATCATCATAGCAGCCGTAAAACGTCCACTGCTGGATTATAGGCATCCCTAAGAAATAAGGGGAACTTGCCTATAATTGCGAAGTTTCGTGACGGGTGGTGTTGCTCATGGCCTCCCTGTAGCATTTTAGCTACACTGCTTCCAATAGATATACCGCCATCTTAAGGTTCCGGTACCACAGTTGCCTCATACGACACCTGGCACAAAGGAGGTACTATTCTAGTCTGTCGATACCGCACAGCTGATTGGTTTCTCTAAAAGAATTAAGTTATCGATAATTTTTTTGATTGTGTATTGCATATTAAAAAAAGAACACTGCACATCAATAAAGAATCTTTACACTTACCCTTCAAACAGGCATTCCTTGATAACGTGCTTAATCAAAAAAGAGATGTTCCGGTCCTTGCTATAGAATTGTCATGTCACAACTTGTATTGAATTATATTTTGGCATAGGTTCTATAACTTTAATATAAGTACTGAGGTTCATAACGCCTAACTTATCGCAGATGGTACGTCGGCGAGATGTCTCGGCAGCGCGCCGAGTCTTTGCTCAAACAAGAAGACAAGGAAGGATGCTTCGTTGTCCGTAACTCATCCACCAAGGGCATGTACACGCTCTCACTTTATACCAAAGTGTAAGTAATATATGAAATCAAAAGGAAAAGCTGGCTGACTGAATGACTGACTCAACGCTCTGTCTGAACTATAAGGGTTAGAAACTTGAAATTGTGCACAGGATTATTTTTTTAAAAACATCTTCTAAGGGGGTAGCAGGGGTGCAAAGTTAGTATGAATGTTTTCTGTCTTTTAAGTTATTCTTATGAAATTCAGTATTAAGGTTTTAATTGAAAATTATAAAACACGTTCAAAATTATTTTTTTAAAAATCACCCCGGCCTTTTTTTACAGCCTGTTAAAGGGCGGTGCAAAGTTGGTATAAAAGTTTTACAATTGAACGCTGGTAAATTTTATTTACCCTACACATAGTAGAGGTCAGAGGGAAGTTCATGTCTCATTCTGTCTCAACCACAGCGCTGCTAAGGTTAATGGCCCATCTACTGCATTTAGATATTCAAATTCTCGCCTTCGTCTTTCTTGCTTACTAATTAATATAAAATAATTGAAGTAAATTATTGTTCTGCGTTTGACAGTTAAGAGTGAAGAAAATGTGTCATGTGAAATAGAAGGCTGAAAATACAGTTTTATTTTTTGACCACCTCTTGGGGACCAAGAGGTGGTTCGGTGATCTTGTGCGTCAGAGGCCGTCGTGGGTTCGATTCCCATTTAGGGTGAACTAAAAGTTATGAACATTGCGTTTAGCCTGTGTCTGGGAGCTGGATATATGTATTAAGTATTTTATTTGTAACACAAGTGTACTAAGCAACTTTATCTCAGTCGGGTCAACGCATGAGATGTTGTGTGAATAAATTTATTGATTTGATCATCTCATATCTGTTATTCTCTTCCAGTAACCACCCCCAAACAAAACATTACCACATAAAGCAAAACAGTCGCGGTGAATTCTACCTGTCGGACAAGCATTGCTGTCCTAGCATACCGGAGCTGATCAACTACCACAAGCACAACAGTGGCGGGCTCTGCTCGCGGCTCAAGACCACGCCGTGCGACCGCCCCGCGCCCCCCACCGCCGGCCTCTCGCACGGTAACATTCATCATCATCATCATAACAGCCATTGGAAGTCCACTGCTGGACATAGGCCTCCCCAAGAAAGCGAGAATTTTGCCCATAATTGCCGCGCCGGGAAAGCGTGTTTGCAACCGCAGAGTGCAGCTTTCGCGACGTAGATGCTGCTACACATCTCCGCCTTGTGCATTTAAACTACACAGTTTCGGATGGATATACCGCCATCTGTCTCGTACCTCAGTCGCCTCTTACGACACCTGGTACAGGGGGAGGTACTATTCTACTCTGCCGGTACCTCAAGGGTGACGATACCATTATTTATATATATTTAGAAAACCACTTATACTCCTTTTAGTAGAATCTCTACGTACATACTTGGAATTATAATCTTTAAAACAATTAAGTAATAATGTCATTTCAAATAAAAAAAATTGCTAAATATTAAAGCTGTTAATCATTTTGTCAACTGAAAAGTTTAAAAATAGACAGAAGTATTGTTTTAGTGTAATGCTTATACAGTTCCAGTCCACTTGCATAATTTAAAACGTCCTAATGGCTACATACAGCTATAACTACATTGGCACGTATTGACAACAAATTACATAATATCTTTCGTTTGTGGCATGGGGTTATCCTTATTCATTCTATGATATCGCACGAATTAAGTTTTGCGTACTCGCAACATATTTCTATTCATTTTTCATACTACCTGAAATATTTTATCGACATTCCTCATTCATCCCATGTGTAGTCCCCAACCCAGTGCCAAAGCCAAATATATATTAAAATAATAAAAGGAGAAAGCTGACTGACGTAATTAACTGACATATCAACGCACTAAATTAAGGGTTAGAAACTTGAAACTTTGCACAAGGGTTGTTTTTATAATATAGGGGACTAAGGGTACTAAGAAAGGGTTTTTGAAAATTCACCCCCTAAGGGGGTAAAACTGGGGTGCAACATTTGTATGCGAGTTCTACACCTTAAACCTCTGGGCGCTTCTAGTATATAAAAAAGTTTGTGAGTACACGTTTGGTCAAAAGGTGTACCCACATACTTGATGTCGTATCAAGAAACAAATTCCATTGTAGTGATCGACTTCCCCTGTTTCTCAATAACCGGTTAAATACAGCACATACATGTGTTGCAGACAAGTGGGAGATAGACCCGTCAGAGCTGGTGTTGCTTGAAGAGCTGGGCGCGGGCCAGTTCGGCGTGGTGCGGCGCGGCAAGTGGCGCGGCCGCATCGACACCGCCGTCAAGATGATGAAGGAGGGCACCATGTCCGAGGACGACTTCATCGACGAAGCGAAGGTTATGACGTAAGTAGCCTTTATAAAATACTGTTCGCCTTTCTGCCATGGAAGTCCACTGCTGGAGACATGTATCCCTAAGAAAGAGAAAATTTTACTTGTTATTGCTGCGCTAGACTGGCTTTGGTAATCCCAGATCGTAGCTATAGCGTAGGGATGCTGTTGCCCATACCTGCCCTGTGCATTTAAGCTTCACTGTTCTGGATGGATATACTGCCATCAGCTGGTTCTGGCACTTTAGTCGCCCCTTACGACATTTAGTACACTGGAAGATACTATTCCACACTGCCGGTGTCACACGGCAATAGAATAGAATATTCTTGAATATAATAGCAGACATCACTAGTCTTGATATAGTTATAATTTAGTTTTAATTTGTTGCAGTAAACTTCAGCACCAGAATTTGGTCCAACTGTACGGCGTGTGCTCGAAACACCGGCCCATCTACATCGTGACTGAATACATGAGGAACGGCTCCCTGTTCAACTACCTGAGGCGGACCTCGCCGGACCAGCTCGGGCCTGCCGTGCTGCTAGACATGTGCATACAGGTACGCACTCACCAGAGATACTTCCGCTAGATCGGCGTCACTTGGCGTGATAGACATCACAAACACGCATTCTTCCCTTCGAGCGAATACCGGCCGAACTAGTGCGGCCGGGTTTATTCACTCCTCTCTGCGAACAAATATCTAACTGTACTTAATGTCGGCACATAAAACTTGGTGATTTTTAAAAAATTTGAAAATTATATCACTATATTATTTTGTAATATTCAGGTCTGTAAAGGAATGGCGTATTTGGAAAGGCACAACTACATTCATCGAGATTTAGCAGCGAGAAACTGCCTTGTTGGCGACGAAAATGTTGTAAAGGTGAGCATGTATTGATATTTCTTCAAATATTATTTCTTCGTTATAAATTTTATTAGAACAAAGGATTGATTTGGCCAATTACATTTACAACAATAATTGCAATTGACGAGCCCGATGTCGCACATGGTAGTGAATCTATCTTGTGTGCAGTGTCTTGGGTTCGATTCCCATCAGGGCAAATATTTATATGATGGTATTTAATTTTGTTCTGTCTGGGTGAGTCAAGGTGTTTATTTTCTAGTGTCTAGGTGTTAAATTTATGAAGATTAGTTGTATATTTAAGGTTCCACTGTTGTCTGGCGTCCATAACACAAGTGCTTTAAGATGTGGGAATGTATTATGAGTGTTTTTCACATACGTTTGTCAAATAAGAGTTGAAGATGTTGTAGGTATAGGTCAATAATGTAAGAGAAAATCAGCATCAATTTCATTTCTATTCACCACGCAAACATAATCCCAACATAGTTAATTCCTAAAATTTAGTGACCTATGTTCATGGTCATTAAATGTGGTGCATTAACATATTTTAACATTGAGCCAAGCAATATGTTGTCTGTCGCTAAAAATTAATAATTTATAGAATTGATAAATTGATGATAATCTGTATATATAAAAGGAGATGCTGACTGACCCACGTCCGACATCGTAGACACGTCCGACATCGTACCTACGTCCTACATCGCAGACCGCGTCACGTCTTAGACGACCTGCCCGATAAAATTACCGCGAAAATAGCAGTCCTTTCCCGCCTTCTCACTGGCACAACACAATCATTGACGTGCATTTTGCGCTCGAACAGTCCCTGCCCCTACAAGCGATAACCGGCAGCCCTAGAGCAGCCGGGCTCAATCCGTCCGTCCTGTTTTGCTGAATTTAACCGCCCGAGCCCAGGTCGAGCCTCTTGAGACGCCCTCGGGCGGTCGCCCTCGGCGCGCTCAGATCCCGCGAGCCTTGCGGGCACAACCGTAGCTAAACGCGCGATCGCGGCTGCAGGGTATGCAACATAAATACGGGCATCGGACCTCTCATCTATGAGAGACCCCGCCCTCTTTTTTCGGCGGCGCTGGAATTGACGTCTGAGTAGTCCAGCAATAAGTTCGTCCGGAAAAAATAACTGATCGACTGACATATCAATGCAGGGCCTAAACTATAGCGGTGAGTAACCTGAACTTTTGCACAGGGTTCCTTTTATAACATAGGGAAACACTCAAGAAGGATTTTTAAAAATTGACCCTAAGTAGATAAAACGGGGGTTAGTTAAAAAAGTTAGTTTAAAACTTTGCTGTGTTCGTAGTCATTCGAATGAAAATTAATATGAAGGTTCTTTATCAAAACTTATTACACGCATAATATTTTTTTAGAAAACCATCCCTTTATTGTGTAAAAGGGGGTACAAAGTTAGTATATCAGTACTACAATTTAACGCGAGTAAAACAGAGGAAACTGCTGGTCATAATATGCAAACTGAATAACAAAAGCATTGATATTACTCAAACAACCTACTTACTACTCACTTAATCCTTTAAACACATTTTATTGTATTACGATATTTCATACGTATTGCGTACATTGCTTATGCAGTCAAATAATAATTCATATAAGTTTATATACAACATTTAATACATTGACCTGACACCGTAATAAGTAGCTTAAAGCAATTGTGTAACGGACATCAGACAACAGAGGAATTACACATATAATATTTAAACACATATATGTACCTACAACTATATTATATACTTATTACTTTGTCCGCGTGGAATAGTTTCCTTGGGTGCCATACTTTTTTATCTTAACTAAAATAAACTTGAATGTATTGAATCAATAGCCTAAAATATTAATCTCAAGCTTCTAGCTCTAAAAATTGCGATACTTCCATGCAACTTTCCATTCCCCCTTTTGACCCTTTACAACACTTATTTCGAATTAAAAAGACGCCAATGTTCTATTTCACGTTCCAGACCCTGCGTACCAAATTTCATTTAAATGATTCATAATTTTACGCGTTATTGCGTAACAGTCAGACATATGTAGTTACTTTCGCATTTATATATACTACTCAGACACGGAATAAACTTGGCGTTTAATAAAGGTACCTTATCGAATGCGCTATGGGGCATCACAGAGCGCAGCTTTCGCGACGGGGTTGATGCTGTCCATCCCCTCTGTGCATTTGAGCTGCACTGTTTTAGATGGATATACCGCCATTTGTCGGTTCTAGTATCTTCTATCTATCTATCTAGGACACATGGTGCAATGGAAAGTACTATTTATTCTATACTGCCGGTACCTCAGGGCAAGTAATAAAACACAAAACATATTAATGAATGAATATGTAACGTATATAAAAAGCTGGGATACGGAATTAATGTGAAGGTCAATTTAATTAATGAGTTTGTTTTCATCCCAGGTGGCGGACTTCGGCCTAGCGCGGTACGTGTTGGACGACCAGTACACGAGCTCGGGTGGCACCAAGTTCCCCATCAAGTGGGCACCGCCCGAGGTCCTCAACTACACTCGCTTCTCCTCTAAATCTGACGTGTGGGCCTTCGGTGAGTTGTTACCAAATATCAAAACATGTAGTCCTCGCCTCATATCTTTATAGCCACCACCACTCAACAAAAGGTTTGCTTTCCTAATCACGCTTAGTTATCATATCATTAACATCATAACACCCGATTAAGTCCACTGCTGGACATAGGTTTTTCCAAGACAGGAGGATTTTGCACAGGTTTGGAAGATGTTGGAAGTTGATATGCATAGGGTGGAGATGGGCAGCAGCGTCCCTGTCCCGAAACCTGCTCCCTGCAATTGCTAGTATTGCCCAAATTCAGTCTTGGTCTTGCAGTCTTGGTCTTGTTCTTGCATTTTTGCAAGACCAAGACCGCGTATTTTTTACAAGACCAAGACCAAGAACAAGACCGCGTATTTTTAGCAAGACCAAGACCAAGACTGATCGTGCAAGACTTGAGCAAGAACAAGACATAGCCTGCAAGACTCTTGCGTCTTGCAGCTAAGACTTAGCGCTATTTCACGGAGTAGTTAGGTGTAACAGTTCGGTGTATAGGGACGCTTAGGAATTCTATGAGACGCAAAAAACTGTATCAAAGAATATGAAAAACTGGACCTATGCGCATTACGACAATACCATAAAAATACCTACATAGCGAATAAAAAAATATCCATTAAAAATCAAACTGAGTGCATGCATAGTTATGTTTTAATCATCGGCACTTTGATAATGTGGCATCAAAGGTTTTGTACTTACTTCTCAAAGAAATTTGCCGCTTTTCGGAACTTTTGCAATCATATACAACAATCGTTGCATATCGAAATCACAACATTTGACACTATTTTATGGCCGCCACAGGGCGTAGGTATACTCATGTAAAGTAATTTCGAATTTTAAGAGTACCTACAGGTGCTTATTTTCTAAGACATGTAAAAAAACAAATAGGAATGTGGAAGTAACTGTTTCTTAATTATAAGATATTATTATTAAGAAACAGTTACTTCCATGAAAAACGACATTTAGGTCAGTTGATTTTTCAAATTTCTTATCAAATCTTCAGTAATTTATTAATCTGCTTGATCTTTACTATGGCTATGTTAATTCAAGCTCACAATGTTCCAATTCTAATACGTTTTTCTAAGATTTAAAATAAACTAATAAATAGTAATAGACTAATAGGTAATTGCAAGACTTGCAAGACTCTTGCTGCAAGACCAAGACCAAGACTGGGAACAAAGACCAAGACCAAGACCAGGTGTATTGGCGCAAGGCCAAGACCAAGACTGGCTAAGTCTCGTCTTGTTCTTGCATTTGGGCAACACTAGCAATTGCCAACACGGTTGCCTACCGCGGAAATTATGGGCAAAATTCCCTCTTTCTTCTAGAGGCGTATGTCAATGGTTACAAGGTTTGCCACGCGCTCGTCTTATACTTTAACGATTTAATTTTATGATGCTGTAGCAGTAAACGTTTAATTTGGAATAGTTTTAACTTTGAGGTATGTAATTAAGTACATACGGTTTCGGATCAATCAATACAAATCTGTCAAAAGAATTTCAATTCAGGTATTGTGTGCCTTTGCACACAATACCTGAGACATATAGTTCATTTTCGATAGATAAATTTGACAAATTTGTATAGACTTGTGTGCGTATATACATTTAATCGTTGCGTGTTTCAGGTGTTTTGATGTGGGAAGTGTTCACGTGCGGGAAAGTGCCGTACGGTCGGATGAAGAACTCTGAAGTGGTCGACATGGTCCAGAGGGGGCAGGTCCTCGAAAAACCTAAAGGGTGTCTAAACGAAATTTATAATGTGAGTATTTGTTACTTCTACTCGAACTAGTGAGTTTACAAACTAACTTTCAAGTCTTAACTATATTTATTAGGTGTCGAACGTTCCCTATATATATACAATATTTATTTGTATTTTTCTTACTTTGTATTGATTCTGTATCTATCTGTATACTCTTATAGAATATATTTTAGGTTTATTAGCTTTGGCTTACATTGATTCGGTAGCACTGTACAATTTAAAAAACTATATCTAGAAACTAAATGTAGCGAACACTTAAAGTAATAATTAAATAAAGCAATATAAATAAACTATGGCTAAACGCAATTGACGTGGTACATAAAAAAATTACTTGTTACAAAAATAGAAATATTCTTTACCAGGTGGATTTAAATGAGCCACTATGAGTCAAGATTTATTTGAGCTTGACATATGATGAGCCTGGAGCACATTTACAGTCTTGTAATATAGTTTGCATCTAAAACTGATCTACGCCTGGGATGACAAAGTGGAGTGGAAGTAGAGCGAGGAATTCTAACTGGAACTCGTAGTTTGAACTTTAGAATATATCTAATATAGAGTTCTGGTGTTAGTTATTATTTTAATTAGTAATACTACGCTTAAATAAAGAAAATTTCGATCTTCAGCAAAATTATAATAGACGATAGTGAAATAATATTTTCATTTAATTATTTGAAGTTATTACAATAATTCTTATCGGAGTTTTAATTTATTATGAAAATTTTCATCACACTAATCTGTAGTCGGAACGTCTCGGAACTCTGCTACGTACCAAAGTTCCGCCCAGACGTCGCGTCGGCCCTAATATACGAACCAGACAAACGTTCGTTCGCAGGTGATGCTCGCGTGCTGGCGACAGCTGCCCGACGAGCGGCCGTCGTTCCGCGTGCTGAAGGACGAGCTGGCCACCGTAGCTCAGAACGTGCTGGCCGATTGACTGCGCCTGCTGCTGCAGCTGCTGCGGCCC
>JACJUM010003237.1:11458679-11469418 GCA_020976665.1 Heortia vitessoides
TGTTGGCACCTTCGAGCGAGCGAGGTGTTGCCGAAGATCAGCGGCACGATTTCACCGACGTTTTTGTCCGATTGTGAAACGCTCTTGAGGAATTCCACCGCGATCGATCTCGTGCCGCCCGCGTCCGTCGGCATCTCGCGGCTCGTTCCCGCGGGCAGAGGACGGAAATCGGGAAGGCCGGGCGAGTAGAAAGGATGCGGAGACCGCACCCTCTCGCCTCTCAGCGAGTTAAACGGCCAACGATCGCGCCGAACGTTCGGTCCGCCCCCGACTTGGAGCTCGCCGTCTCCTCCGATATGAACGTAACAGCTCATTGTGAATAATAATGAATTCGTTGCTAATGAAAAGTTTAAAAATAGCCGCCAATGCCAGCTCGCGGTCGGTGGCGATCGACGGTGTTATGCGAACGCTGTCTATGGGACGACCGACGGGCGCGTTATCCATCCATCTATCTATCTTTGCAAATTAAACTGGTCGCAAAATAATACACGTGGTGTTACATTCCTTTTCGATGAGTTGACACGGAATGGAGTTAATGCCGGTAGAGTGAACCGGACGCCGCCGCGTTGTGGTGCGAGTGCGTTGAGATCGTTGGATAACTGACCGTCTCGATGGTGTCATCTCGGCGGGAATTATTCATAATACGACTGTGACAGATTTAGAGCGATCCTATGAATCTATCTATGAATCGAATTCGTAGATCGTTAGGGAAAACGGGGCGAATGGAACGGATTTAGAAATTCCCTGGATGTGTCGCGAATTTTAGTCAATTCTCGAATATAGTAAGTTAGCTGCGGGCAGGGTTAAATTATTGTGGAATAAAATGATACTACGTCCTAGATCAATCATCCGATGAACAAACCATATCATGATAAATACGTCGATATATGTTTGCAGACTCAAATTTCAGCAAGCAATGTACAACCAAAAATGTACCTTTCATGTAAATATATATATTCAACAGACAAAAAATATCTACGCTATCATAATATTACATTAAAATATGATATTTTGATGTAACCGTCCAAGTGTCTGGAACATTAATGAATCTATTATTCGTGTTTATTCGATCCAGTGACTGGATTTGCTTTATGTAATATACGTTTGAATTATCGTCGCAGCCCCGCTTGAATAGTGTCATAATTAAAAAAAAGCATATCGCGAGAAAGTTGCTTATGATGCAATTGAATCGGATTTCAGTCTCAAATTTTTCTGTGTCTAAAATGTCTTCCTGCAAATATGCTTTCCCAAGAAAAGCGGCCATTTACCCATAATCGCCACGTTGGCCAAGCCTTATGACTAGATATGCTGCCATCTGTTGGGACAGAGAGCAGTACCATAATCTGAGTCTTACAAAGAGTAATGTTTTTTTTTTCAGTTGTGACACTGTTTCATGCGGTGCGATGCGTAAGTATCATTGTGCAAATGTGATTCTAACAATAGTTCATTACATCCCACGTATGTCGGTCATCGTTGAACGAAGCGTATATAAGAAACGTCATAATTGTGAAGAATACGAATTACTACGTATAAGTGATACACATAGTGAAACGTGTAGATATTTTCTAACTCTACGCCACAGTGTATAAAGTGTCATATCTATCTAGTGAGTATATTTAATATTGGTTACAATTTTGGTTTGGTATGTAGTGTCACTATATTAAACATTGCACCTGGATATGATTTAATTAAGTTAGATGCGGGTTACTTCATAAAAGTCTAGATCGTAAAAGGAAACTTTAAATATGACACTCAATGCAAAACACTTGGAATTACGGTAATCTAACTAACGTTTTGTACGGTACTTTCGGATTAGCGAATTTGTGAGAATTTCCAGAGATACTATCAATGATTAAACGGGGCCGGACTACCGCGGGTCTAGTGTCTTGGTATTATAAGGCCTCTGCTACACCTGTGTTCACTGAAAATACTTATATTAGTTGATTAAATACTCGAAAACATTTTTAAGTAACTGTTTATTTATTTATCTTTTACTACGATGATAGCGATAGAATATCGAATACTTCTTGAGTATTTTTTATGAACACTGGTGTCACTGGTTAAAATTACCTAGTAACCTTAGCCCGTGTTTATGGTACTGACTTGATCACTATAGTATCTCTGACGAATTCACCTTCTCCCAACCCTGCAAGGAACCTGGACAATAACTACCCTTCTGTGTGGAATTGACGAAACAATGGAATTGAAAGAATTTTCCTTAAACAAAGTAGTTTGCATCATTATTCTATTGTAGCACTGCCACTTATTTTCTAGATATTAGTTTTTCATTTGTGTAGCGGTAAGTAGCCTCATAGCTCTCATTAGATGCGGTGAAATGTAGATGAAAATCGGAATGCGAATTATTGTAAAACTTAGTTGTACAATATTACTGCCGTCTTCGAGCTAAAACATAGGCTACTACTGATAGTCATAGATTATATCTCCAAGGAAAAGAATTTTGATCATAATTTCAGTCTCAAAAGTATGGGTATGCTGCAATCACCCGTCCTGTCTCATTCCAGCTTCACCGTTTTGTATGTATATACCGCCTGTGTCGGTTCCATAGTCACCTCTTACGATACTTCATACAGAGGAATATACATCTCTGGTCTATATTTGTCATAACCAAGGTCATGAATTTTTACAACAAGAAAATATAGAAACATCATATATAGACCGATCTGAACAGGAATCTAGGCCATTATATATTAAAAAAAATTTTGAAGTATAAAATGGCAACAATTTGCAAATGTCGATAATAAAAGCCTACTAGCTCGATGACGACAGTGATACCTTTTGTATAATTATGTCGCATGTTGTTGGGGCGAGCGCAATGTACTGGTTTTATTACGAAACTGTATTTCATATTGTGGCCAGTGCTAGCTGATTGTCAAATTGAATTCGGTTTGACAATCAGAAAATTATATAATATTGTGTACATACAGGTTTTCCAAAATTATTTACAACTGTGTACTCAAGGGCGGACTATGTGCTACTTCGACTCAAAAGCCGCTCATTTTATAAATAGCCTCTGTACATCCGGCGGCTGTATTATTTTGTGAATGTTTCTGTAGGGCACTGCGCGCGTCCCTTGCGCGGTGATGTCCTTGTTTTATAATACCGTTTCTCTATCAAATACACATTCCGTGGCTATTACTCATATAAAGATCATATCATTATTACATTACCTGTAGAATTATTATTGTACATAAATACTGTAGTAAACAAATATATTACATGACATTGTATCTTGTAAATGCATTTTTATAATTACGCACAAAGCAGATTATTGTTTCTACGAATTTACAATTAAACATATAGTCACTGCTTTCATGTATTAGTTTAAGCACACAGTTTGTCACAAAACGATTAAATATTTATCTCATGTTTCGGATTCTTTATAAGAAGGCTGTAATTTAAATGTGTACATTCCTTTTTTAAAGAACTAGTCATACGTATTTAGTGAATATTGTAAAAGTGTATATGCCCCAAAATGGTTCGGATGCTGTTTGGTCGGCGGTGTAAGAAATTTTATACGAGTATTACTAATTTTAAATGTGAAACATGTGTGACGTTATGCAGAGCTTATTTCACAGATGTCGAGTAAATTCCGTCCCAATAAGGGCTCATTTATGCATACGCGGCAGTATGGTGTTCTTAATATCATATTTATTTAAGTAAAAATCTTTACAAAATTATTTCTAGAACTAAATAAACTTACATTTATTCATTTAAATCACTCCATACGAAACCTACGTACTCCTTCAGGGCAACGATTCATCCAAGAAACGCGCAGGCATGAAAAATATGTACGATTGGACGGCCCGCCAAAACTGGTTTTTAGAATAGTGACTGAGAACTCGCATTGAACAGCGTTAAAGTCTATCTAGATTATACATCGTATTTTGCGATATTACGGTTACAAAATTTGATTTAGTCTGTCTCCGTTTACGGATGTTTTTAATATATTATGTACATCGCTTTGATTAATTGTAAACGCGTCGCGTCGCGTCTTCATAAATGAGCCGGATGGCATGAGTGGTGTTATTTACGTTGTGTAATTAATTGAAAGGCTGAATGTGTGTATTAGTGTTGGGTCGCGATTTACTCTACGGTGAAAGGGACCCTAAACAGCAATGACACTTGAACATGTGCCAATTATTTCACAATTTGTAGAATTTCTTTAGATATCGACAGACGTATGCAACGACTGAGTGATTGACATAAATATACAGATATGAAGGTATTTTGATTTTATTTTAAGCAATTTCTTTTGCGTAATTTTATGTGACTTGAATGTTTTAATGTGATATATCTTTAAAATGCTTAGTTATAGCACTAAGTATTTAGTTATATTTATTAGGAAAAGCATATAGTTTAATATTACAGCGTACGCTAAATTGTATTGAATTTTAGACCTTAATGTTCGAACAGTACAATGGAAACATACATGTGTATTGAAATATGAATACCCCGTTTAAATAGTGTAATTCGCTTTTGAATTGTACAGCAACTATTAATTTGTATAACTGTTTTATAAATTTATTAAGCCAAGTAATAAAATAATTATTAATAAAATGTTGAATTTTTCTGATGAAAAACCTAATGAAAAACTAATATTGCAAATCAGAAAATTTGAGAACGCGTTTCTGTAACAAGTGAAAGGAATATATATATATTCTATATATATATACATATATATATATATATACACACATATATATATATATATATATATATATACACACATATATATATAAATAAAACAAGCAGTATTATAGAATCAAAATATTTATTAAAAGTATGCATTTACCACAATTTGGTATTTAAATAACAAATGTTTAGTGAGTTATATATTTTTTAAATCAAAAAGTGCACATAACTGTTTTGGCACCGATCAAAATAATGATGAATGTGTATTATTGCACATACAGGAATTTGTTATTTCCGATTGTATCACATATCGGATAACGTTATGTGAATCTTTGGTGTTTTATAACACTCATACAAACAGTTTTTAGACTCTATAAGTACTATACTTGAACACAACTATATTTAGTACTAATTTTAAATAAAAATGTTTAATTAAAAATTAAAAAAAACCGAATATCTAGCTGTTTAGTAGCTTTAGATAACGAACTATACTTTTAATATTGCAGCGTTTGACAACAGTATCTTTAATATCGCAGACCCTTAAAATTATATTATATTATCCCTTAAAATACTGAGTATCAATAAGTCTGAGTATCTTATACATATTATGGACGAATGGACGAAAAACATTATAGATGTTTTACATAGGTACTATCTTTAGGAACTTTGCCAGAATATCACAAATGAAATCTTACACAAAACACTTGCTTCTAAAATTTTACAGATAAACTGAAATTTGTATAAAATTATTATCGCTGAATAAAAGCTTAATTACGAATATGTAAAACTTACTTACTAAATTGATCAGTCTCACTGATATGTAAACACTTAAATTATTTGTACTGTAGATTATCATAAAACGAATGGTAATCTCGGTGCATATAAGGTATAATGACTGCAAGCTATCATATTTTGTCTTATCAATTTCTCTAGGCTCATCGTAAAGATTATTGGGAGACGACCTTAAAGTGGTGCGTTGACGTTGTGGTAGGATTTGCCAATCATCAGGATGACGAAGCTTGTAGTACACATTTCCGTCTTTATACAAAAGAGCTCGAATATCGGTAACAGTTGGGTCTCCTTTTTACCCGGACGTATTGAATCTAGGCAAATATTTTCTTCGTAATTCTTAAAAAAAGTGTAGTCGACATGGCGGACATTATAAGGTTGCTTTGGTCGTGCTTCCCTCATTCGGCTGATGTAATCACTGGGTGAATAAATTGGATGACGAAATTTTTTCTCTAATGTGGAGTGGACACTGTCTACTTCCATCATCGTGTGTCCTTTTTCCAAAATTATTTGTTCATACTCAAACCCAGTTTCCTTTGATAATTTTGCTAAAGCGGATGACAAAACTTTATTTCTATTTTGATAGGAATAACCGTCTGAAATTATAATATATTTTTTGAAATTTAGTGAAGTCTTCAAAAAGTCAATAATACAGGTCGTAAATTCATTGGTTGTAACTCCACCGTCTCCTTCGTGCCAAACATAGAGAGTAACATCTCTAGTGTTATTGCTGTATATAGACAAATTATGAACTTGTAATTTTTGTTTGTAGTAGGTACTGAACTGATACTAATATCTTTGGGCAAAGAAGAACAGATTGAACATCAATAGTTAGAACCAATACTTCAGAGGAACTCATAGCAGTAGCGTCAGTGTGAGCTTTATACGCTTCCTCTTTCTTCGATATGTGCAACAGATACTCTTCTTCTGATATGTTACCTTCTTTTTTAGCTGTACATATATCGCACTGGTCTTTTCTTGGTTTGTAAATAGATATTTTTTCCTCTTCTAACACATTATTAAAAAGTTTACGGCCCGCACTTGCTCTTCCGTTATCTTTGCTCCAATCTGTATAAACTCGATACATGTGAGACTTGGACTCAAAGGTATCTTCAACATAAACTCTATTACTGCTAGATCGACAATAATGGCTCGGTACTTTATTAAGTAAGTTCAGCCATTCTTTGACTTTATCTGCTTTATAAACAAATTGGACCGTCGGATGCGAAGTGACTACTTTCGATTGACGTTTCTCATGTTTAGATCTTAAGTCCTCGTTTTCCTTGTTATTATCCTGTAACTTCTTTATCCATTCTGTTAATGTGTCACTGTGTATATTAAGAGTATTGACCAAAAAACTTTTACATACTTTCACTATAGCGTTTTCATCATTGGGTAGGAAATAATCGTAAGCCAATTGTCTTTGAGATCAGATTTTTTTTCTCGACGTCTCAATATGCGACGTAATTTTACTAAATTTTTGAGGTAAGCTTTTTTTTGCATCCCATGTATTTAAACTCCAAAAGTAAGTAAAAATGTCCTTTCTTTTTTCTTCAGAAACTGTGCCACACAAGTAGCTCCTATCACTTTTAAATATAGAAGAATGGCCACATGGTTTTCCCTTTAAATCTTTTTTAGGTTTCGTTACTAAGTTATACCTTATTTTTCCTTCTTGTTTATCCCACGTCTTCTTTCTGCCCATATAGTTTTCACCGCGTAATCTTTTGAGTTTATTAAAGTCTCTTTCTTTCCTAGTCACCTTATCATCACTAGACAAATCACTTTCAGGCGAATAATTATCAATTTCTTTATCATTGATCTTTAACCGGAACATACCTGTACTTTCATCTAGGTAGTAGTTTTCACTGCTAATGTTTTCTTCAAAATCATGTGTCTGTTCTGTTAATTCACCCGTAAATTCATTTAAAATAAAACTGGTATGAAATGACATAGGTCCGTTCTGTAGCTCGACAGGATCTGAAAGTCTACTATTACTACACACATTATCCGATCGACAAAGAGAAGAATCGAAAAGTTCTTGACATTTCATCCCTTGTAGTTACTGGGACGTCTGTGTCTGTAGCTGTATTTTGGTACAATTTTGGTGAAGTTTCGTAATCATCATAGTTAAGATTCACATTTGAAGTAGAAGGATATGTCGGGTCGTAGCTACTGGACATGAAAACGTCTGAAGATAGCAAGTTTTCTTCATGATTCTTGTTATTGTTTCTTGTAGCCAATTCAACCAATAATTGTGCTCGTGGTGTGTTGTGCGAGTTTAAGGTAGAAAAAGCCATGTCGTCTGAAAAAAATAGAGTAGGTAGTAAGTTGACTGATCTTTACTAGAGCCAGAATTAGTATGAGAACGCCTGCTTGGATACAATTAGGTACATTAAAATGATAGTCACCGCGTCAGTGATAATCATGAGTTATTAGAAACGAGAGAACAATGAGAACAAATAGTATTGTTATTAGCTCAGTTTAGGTGCATAAACTAAGATAATAATAAAATAGCTACACATAAAATTTTCGGCGCCCTTGATTTTGTCTTGTCCCTTAGCACCATACACTTTCTAACAATAAAATTATGATATTCGTAATTATGCACAATAATAACAGACATGTAATGTTTTAATTATATATTGACAAATAATGCACGTTTAAATAAAGCTTTTATAAATCAAATTATTCTAAAAAACACAACAAGTGAATTCAATAATTTTATAGGTTAGGTCCATGATTTACGCATAAAATTATAATTTAACAAGTCAATAACCACTTGTAATGTGTGGAAAACAATAGTAATTAATGTACTTACCGATATTGTATCTATTTTCCTCTTAAAACTATATTTTTATCATTGTTTACATCACACACTTATTGCGGCTGCCGCGTTCACCGAGCAATGAAGGAAAAACACAAAACCCGTATGTGCAGAATTGCACATGCCGATTTTTTCTAACGGTCGCAGCACATGCGGAATTCGTTAAAATCAGTTTCTAGTCAATATTTTACTACAAGGATTTTACTGACACATAAAGCTAGCGCCATAGATTAATTTAATGTAAAAAACGAAAATTCAAAAAAATGCACATATGGGATTTGTCAGGCGCAGCGACGATATATATATATATATTCCTATATATATAGGAATATATATATATATAGAATCCTATATATATATATATATATATATATTTTTTTTTCATGGCTGTCCCCAAAGCGACTTTTAAGATAAGTAGGAGAGAAAGGACAGAACAATAGCTTGTATAGCAAGAGACGACATGAGCGTTCCTGCGAAGTTGGACACATGATCAAACTTACGTAAACCGAAAATGAATCTTATACAGAAGTTATGAAGGCGCTCAGGCTTGCCAAGTTGATCCTCTGTAAGGTCTAGATAATTGGCATCGACATAATCAAGGTATAATTAGGGATTGAACAAGCGCTATTTTGGTGGCAAAAGGAGGAAAGTTTCGCAAGCGCTTTAAAGAAGCTGCAGAGGCATATAGTCTTCGACTAACATCCTTTAACTGTGCAGTCCAGGAAAGTTACTGTTCATAAGTATTCCCAAATGTTTAACTGTTCTACTGTATGGAATAGAAATACCATTGAAATTAATCTGCGGTAGAGTAGATCAATTAATATTTGAACTCATCCTGGAGCTACCCACCACAATTATTTGTGTTTTACTTTAACTTTAAGCACAAATCTTTCACTCCAATCATTGTTGCAAACAATATCACTATTTATAGCACTAATAGCATCATCTAAGTCCATGAGAGATGCTTGTCGATATATTTGTAGGTCATCTGCATAAAGATGGTAGGAAGAATTAAGGTTGTTGATAGTATTAATTAATTTCCCGAAGAGTAACGGAGATAAAACGCCACCCTGCTGTACACCAACAGACGTACAGTTTCAAGATAAAAAGTGTCGTTGATGCAAATACGCTGACGGCGACCAGACAGGTAACTATAAAACCAATCAGCAACCAATGGAGATATGTTAAGTTAGTATATCTATTTCGTCAATAATTATTTAGAAAGTACATTTGTAACCCGATATTTGACATTTGCGAAGTATAAAATATGCAATTATACTACTTACTAGTAAAGGTATTGTACTTGTTGAAATTACCTCCCTTCTGTTCCTATTAATCACTATACGCACAGTTACAGGTAAAAATGTTAACGTCGTGGCTTACCAATTCTAAGCACTATGTTTATTTTCACAATCGTCTCGACTCATAATATGGTGTGGCATATCTTCAAAAACCCTAATATTGTGTAGAATGAACAATGCGTTTTAATACGTATTCCAGGCAGTTCTGGCATACGTATTAAAACGCATAAACTCGAGCAGAACAATGCATATGACACAAACCGCTTAAGAACTGAAGCAGCATGCAAACAGACGTCAGACATGCCTAATCTATGTGCACTTTGGATTGCTGTTTTTCGGCTCTGCAAGGAGTACAGCCTCCATGTTTTATTTATTCAATAGTGCATTTTGTTATTTTTACCTTCATTTAGTTATATAAGAATCTAAGAGTTGATATAAATAAAAGATCAACTTTAATATGCTTTAAAGAAAAATAAAACACATGTTCTAGCAGTATACATACATACTTTATTATGTAACCAAGGTATATAGGTGAATCATTGACAAGTTAATCTACGGACAAAGAAAAGTTCACTGTGGATTGCTGTTTTCTTTATGTAGCAGAGAAGTTGTAAATTTTTTCAGGTACATCACAATACATTTAAAAGATTTTTAAACCAAAACATATTTTAATACAACTGTGCACATAGGTACACTTAACTGTTAAATTATTTTTTTGTGAATCGCATGCCTCTCGGTATGCATTATTTTTTACTACCTAATAGGTAGGTACTGTGTTAATGAATTTAAAAGGTAACACTATACATATTTACTAAAACACTATAAATTTTTCAAGAAAGAGTTTAAATGAATTATTAATTAAAATGTTTTCTTTGAAATAGTTGATAATATTTTTTGATCAAACTTGCACATGGACAAAGTACAAGATATAGAGGAGCATAAATGGTGCGTTTCACATTACATGCCAATAGGTATGTAAAACGATAGCTGTAGGAACATATTAATTGTATATCTACATTTATTATTTATCCACGCACCAGCAAGTGCAGCGTAGGACGTCCACCTACAAGATGTACAGATGATCTGACTAAAATCGCACGATCGCACTGGACGCAGGCCGCATACAGCTAGTCCTATTGGAAATGACTAGGAGAGGCCGAGGTCCAGCAGTG
>JACJUM010003237.1:11474418-11589345 GCA_020976665.1 Heortia vitessoides
AGTATTTCTCTTTAAGCTCTTTGTCATTATGCAAATTTGCTACTCCATATTCTGCACGCCATTTATTTGTTTTAATTATTGCCTGAAATAAATTAAATTATTTAGAGATTTGCCCAGAAGTGTTTTGACAATAATCTTTAGAGATACTTCATTTGGATCTCTGTTAAAAAGGAGTCTTTTATTTAAGAGCAGATTCATCCTCTGTCCCAAGTTAACTATAAAAAAGCATATTGTGCATGCATTTTTTTGACTTGAAGTTGCTATTCATCTGAGTGAGATGATAACTACAGATATATTAAAAACTTTGTTAAAATTAATAAATCTACACAATAACACTTACATGCCCTGGGTCTGAGCTATAGCTTAAATAATTTGTAATGGATATCCAACAGAGGTATAACAAATATAATTCTTGATGTAAATATAATTTCAGGTGAATACACAATTCAGATATAGATAAAAATTTGTTCTGAGTTATGAAAACCACAACATACTGATATAGTGTACAAGATAGGGACATTACTGAATACTCTGTGGGGCCTCCTTATGGTAACAAGATCAAAGTTTCTACACACTGATGATTGATTGATGATGAAACAATTATTAAGGACCTATATTCAATGTTTGTATTTTGCTTCACTTCCAAGAAGCATTGTTAGACTAGTGTATATTTTACTTTACTTTCTCTACTTAAGTTATCTCGAGAGCCAATATCGGTTATGATACAGAGTAAGAATAGATATAAAAATGAATATTAAAGTGATAATATATTTACCGTATAGAAGATAAGTAATATAATATTGAATTTACCTGGAATGCTTGGTCTACCGTTTTGAAAGCTCGCAGATATCTTCGTACTGAAAAATCATTGTGATATTGCGCTGGATCAGCACTTACAATAATATTCATACGTTCCTTAAGATCCTTCAAATCCTGTTCATTTACTGGCTTAGGTTCTTCTGCCATATCGGAAACAATCTCAATTCAAATAAGGAACCGTTGTGACAAACTAATTGAACGCTGAACACAATTACTGTTATTGTTTATACTAAAAATACGTACGACGAATATTCATTGAAACAACCACAAGACTCAATTTTTTAAACACATTTGACATTTGACGTCTAATAGGATGTCATAAAAATTATCGATATTTTTTTTTTAATAAAAATATCAAGATTTTACATATTTTAATAATACCAACGCTGCCACATTAATTAACGAAATCATTTATGAAATTAAATGTTTGTAGATTTAGTATACATCTATTGGTTACTTAAAAAACAACAATAACTTACATATGCTTATATGTAAAATTTAACTTTATTATATTAGTATATTTTTTGTAAAATATTACTACCCCTAATATTATAAATGCGAAAGTAACTGTGTCTGTCTGTATGTCTGTTATGCTTTCCCGCTTAAAACTCTCAACCGATTTTGATGAAATTTAGACCCTGAGAAAGGACATAGGCTATTTTTTAATTTAAAATAAGGGTTTTAAGGGGTTGAAAGCGGGGATGAAAAGTTGTATGGAAGTATCGCTATTTTTGGAGCTAGAAACTTGAAACTTATTTTTCTGGCCTTTGATTTGATATAAATAAACATGAAATTCATAGTTTATATAGTTAAGGTAAAGAGGTATGGTATCCAAAAAAGCTAATCCACGCGGACGAAGTCGTGGGCACCGCTAGTACGATATAAAGCAACATTACAACCTACATAATTCTCTTAAAGTTTCTCAATTAATATTAATCTTATACATGTTATATAATTCAAAATTACCGATTTTTTTATAACCTACAACCAGAATATTCTTTTTATTACTATACCTGTGTAAGTAAGTAATAATTATATCAATCCAAGGTGTATCCAAGCTGATGTCCAGCAGTAGGCGTCTTATAGCTGTAATGATAATTATGACGAATCGGTTTGCATCGGTTAAGCTCATAATTATATACGCCTATATTTTATGAAATTTAATATAATAAAAATTAATCTTGTCTAATGATTATTGGTAGAGACCAATAACCATCAGATACGCTCTCTATTTATAGAACATAAACTCTTCTTTAAATTTTTTATTGACTTTCATAACAATATTAATAAAAACTAAAGGACTATATTTATGTTATCTAATAAATGTTACGCATTTGTTTATGTTGGTGACAGTTGTTTAAATGCAAGAGCTACTTTTAAATTATTGTTAGGCATTACATGTTATATATTATTTCGATAAAAAATATTATTACACATCACTATAATAGACTTCAAATGTCAATGTCAAGTGACGTTGACCGTACGCGGCGTCGGATAACGTTCAGAAATAGTTAAATGTTTTTGATTTAAAGTTATGTTTTTTAGTCAGTGTAATTTTAAAATACCATATCACAACAGGTATGGAAAGTCTCACCCAGTCTTCCAGAGAATGCTGAGCGATTATACCTCATGCACCGAAAGAGTGACTTGTACCAATGAATGCCTCGAAAACCGACTTCTACTTACAGCCCGACTAGACTAGATGTGGATTCATGGTTAGCGTGCCTTCACGTCAAGGAAAGACAAGAATATACTAATAAACTCCCATGCATTTGTGCAAGTGGGTGGTATCTGTCCAGATTCAACCACCATTCTTATTGTTTGTAGGGATCTTTTGCTTTCTTGCTTGGTTTCCTCTTGTGCTTCTGTGACGTCACATACCAAGACGGTGACAGCTGTCTCGAAATCCCAGCACTGTCAAATACCTTTTTACCCTACGTAAACAAGAGATCCCTGATACCGTGGAAAGCGATAAAAAGTGATGTTCATGTAGATGAAGTCCCGAAAACTACTTAGAAGGAGATTAAAAACCGAAGAACAACAATAATATAAAAAACAATACCGACATGATACAAGGTGATATGATAAAGACGATCCAAACAAGCAAATTCTTTCTGACTGATCTCATAATCTTATTTATGTGTGGTCTAATATCTGATATGTACATACTTATAATTTCTTCTCTGGTGGTTTTTATCATTGTGGTTGCTTTTATATTTGAATAATTTCTTTACTTTCATGAGGGGTTATTAAAAAGTCTTTTTTATTATTTTATGCATCACATACGTGCAGAATAATAATGTAAACGTAAAAAGGTGGAGTCGTTATAGCCATTAAAAGTTTGTGTACATCATAACAAACCACGACACGTTTTCGTCATCCCGCTAGGGTTCAGTTTCAGGGTTTGCAAATAGTCCTCTTGTGACGGAAGGACATTTTACTCCGCTTGCCTATAGATATAATAATAGAAACGTCTTAAGAAAAAGAGCGTGTCGCGAACTACCTTAATGTGAAGTCTAAACGTTGTCTGCCTATCGAGAGAGACGCCTTAATATTTGACTTGCGTAGCCCACAGGACGAACCGGTCCGACAATGAGAGCGTACTTTAGTCGCGAGTTAGATTTTGTGACGTATAATGTAGACTTCTAGAAAATTACACTACTGCACTTTGCGGGGTTCACCGATACGCCACTTACGAAACCACTCGCCTAGAGCGTTGGTGACGGTTTGGAGACACCTAGTGACGTAGCGCTTAATCAGACCTGAGTGGTATGGGGCAGTGTCGGTGGCGAAGAGATCGAGTAATGAAGTATGAGAACGTAAGAAGGGCCATATATAAGATAGGACCTACTGAAGTGGGTCGCAAACGTTCGACAATCTTCGACGAAATGTATTGATAATCGAGATCGTGCTGGATGCAAATGACATACAACGATTGTAGACGTGTAGTATATGATGATGATGATATCGGAGATAAAGTAACGAAATTATAAAATTATAATTAGGTACAAGTATTTATTCATTATTCAACAAAAAGGTATTACTTGAAAACGATTAGTATAGTAAATCAGTCACATCAAATTCTGGAAGGTGAGGAACAGTTTTTCGGAATTCTTCAACAGTGCAGCAGAAGCTGTATCCTAAGTCAATGCGGTCGGGTTGCCAGTTAAGCCAAGAAAACGCGTTATTGTTACGGCACTGGTCCGTACAAAACTGCAGGTTTTGGATTTCTGCTTCTGTATAGTAGGGGTTGTTGATGCTAACGAAAGCGGTACCTGCTTTACGTGAGCTATCGTAAACGACCTGTAATAAACGCGAAGGTGAGAATTGCACATTACAATAAGTAACTAATTAAAGACCTAAAAGTTGTAGTGCTGTAGAAAGAGAGCGATTGGATGGAGATAAAATGACGCCACTGTACAATATATATTCTGGAAAGTTGATTTTATGTATGTACTATTTTCCAGAAACGGTTAATAAAAATATTTTAGTTAGAATCAGAACTTTGCGGTTGGAAACAAAGAAGATTACTTGATAAACTAGAAGTTTATGTAATTCACAGTAATGGTTAGGAAATCTCGTTCTTGAGTTCTTTATGTAGGTACCTTGTAGAAGTATAGAGGTACTGGAAGCTGAGAGTTGTTGTTTTCGTCTTGGTGCAGGTAGATGTCGACGAGAATGTCGTCTGGATTGCGCAGCTGTGACACGCCGTGGGTACCGGTGTATACAACTGTGTTGTAGCCAGCTTCGCCGATGCGCGCCCGTAATGTCTAAAAATTATATTAGATTTAAAATTTTCACTGTTTTTATCACCCTTCATACCGGAATACAAGATTGCAAACACTGATACGGCGGTAGAATTCGGTGAGAGCGAGGTACCAATGCAGACGAAATTTGTAAGATTTCCACCTCTATTGAGATAAAATCCAGTATATAAAGTTAATTTTAGAAAATTGGGGTATCGTATATTTAGCAGGAAAATATTATACTGGAACGTATAGAATTTAAGCATTCAATTAATAATTTAATCTAGAATAGAATGTTATATAATGGTTATAAAAAGTATTATATTTAACAACACTATTTTTTAACTATTGGCAATCTAACTACCAGTATTCGCAGCAAATGTAGCCAACATAAAACGAATTTATTTGCGGTCGCGGTTCGCCATTTCGGATACATCAAAGAGAATTAATTGAGTATGACTCCTCGTTGGTTGGGTCAGTAAAGTAAATGTATAGGCAAGCATTCTCTTCCATTTATGATCAACGTATATAACATGAATGTTCGTTCAAAATTATGCCTTTTTAAAATATTTATCGATTAAGAATAATATTAAGAATAATATTAAGAACTTGTTACACTTTATTTTAGTGCTACTGAAGTTTAGTTTCTTCTCCGTTTGTGTGGGATATTGTGACATGTAACTTATCTTAACTTTTCTTAACCTCTTTTAAGAAATTATAGTGACTGATATGTATAGGATCGAAACCTGGACATCTTTCGCCGAATTCTTTACTACCCCTTTCGTTATAGCGTTTGATGCGTCCGCAGATCATTTTGTTATCATAACACAAATGTTATCATAATTCGGTTTTGCTTCAAACTTGCTTGTTAATCTTTTCTCAACTATCAATAGATTAACAAACATTTTGTAATGTTAGAGACATTAAAGGAAACATCTAAAAAAACAATGTCATTCTAAGACAATGATATGGCGTCCGCATTTTTTAAAACCTGTATTACCAAGTTAGGAAGCAAGCATACGTTCCGTAAGATAATAAGCGTCACTATAGATAAGGACGTTTGTACTACTGAAAATTATCTCATGCACGTCTCCCACCTTGTGACGTGTCGATATTACGTCACATTACCTCGTAATTTCACGGTCTCTCTCACCCATGAAATCACATATAGCGAACGCTTGCAATGTACCTGTTCAAGCCAGTTCCAGTTTCCCGAGTTGAACTGTTGCCACTGAGGAGCAGCGTTGATGAAGTAAAAAGATGCCCGCTGCCCGGTGGCGTATATGAAGTCAGTCATTGCAGCCAAATGACCACGTGTTAAGAACTGGGTGCTAGTCAGGTATTTTTCAGCTAGATTTGCGCCGACCAGCTTGGTGATCGTCTCTTTCTGTTTCACCTGTGTGTACTGGGTATTCACGTCTACGTCCGGGAAAAAGCTGCCAGCTGTAAAATATATAATTTAGGATAGTTTGTAGCTCGATGGATTCAAAGCAGGTTAAGACTTTAGTCTTAACCTGCTTTGAATCCAGCGAGAAAAACACAACCTACTAATATTGCAGACCTGAAAGTTTCTATAGATCCGCATAGATGTTTCTCTTTAACATCAGAACGAGAAAATTGATTAGGATGAAATATAATACAGGCATAAAGATAGACTGGAATAGCATTTCAGATACTTTTTATCCCGGAAAAATGTACGATTTCCCTGAGATAAATATTTTCCATCAATTATTTAATAATCACCTATATTGTTATCGATTCATCGATATATATTGTTTTTGATTCGATTCGATATATATTTATTATATTTCGATATCGATCAGCTTAAAACAATGTCACGTTCATAATAGTAATTCACATTTAAAGAATCTCGTTCGTGTCATTGATACAAACATTACATACGTCCAAATAATGCGACAATATGTTTATTTATTATCGCTTTATGCTCTAATTTTTTTGAAATATTGCATAGATATCAGTTGGAAGTACAGAGAAGGACTTTAATTCTGAAAAAATGGGATTTACGATAAACGACCATTTTAGCACTACAAATATAGCACAGCGATTTTAAAACGCGCTATCGGGTTCAAGATAATCTAATCAGAACATTCTAATCCTATATATTTTTTTCGATCTCAACTGACCTGTATCATAAATGTTGAACTGAGTTTTTTTGTTAACTCTTTAAGCTTTATCTACTCATCCTATCTTCGTGAAATTTCGTAGAGAAGGATATACAATAGTACTTTTCATCCCTGAAAGAGGACTGTTAACATTCACGCGGGCGAAGCTGCGGGTAATTTAGGTAAATAAAAGCTAGTAATACATATCCTTACCTCATACAAAGTATATTTAATGAAGTAGGAAAGAAAAGTAACAATACGATAAATAATAAAAGAAACGCCCGCGAAGAATGTTGTCGAATTTTGTTAGTAACCGTTGGGCGGTGTATGCGAAAATTGGTAACAAATATCTGCCTGTTTGACGTGTTTTCGTATAAACAATATATCGTGCAGATAGATAGTCTATTTCAAATTCACACAATATCTCATATATTGACTTCGATACAAATCGATTAAAGTGCTCGTGTTACGGACATCAGACAACAGACGGATCACAAATAATATAATACTTAAATTCACATATTCAATTCCCAAACACAGCAAACATAAATAACATCTCAAAAATATTTGTCCTAGATGGGGATCGAATCCACGATCATAGACGCACAAGATAGGATCACTGCCATCAGCGCCATCAAGAAAAGTATTAAAATTTTCTCTTAGACTTATGAATCTTCGTATCTGTAGTTACAAACCTGACCAGTTGGGTCTAGTGACTCCTGTCTGATGGACAGCATTCGGTGGGTTGAGTTCGTACTTTACGTATATCACCTCCAAGCGGCTCTGATCGAAGCAAGACCAATACAGCGGGTAGAAAGTTCCGTCCACTATGAATCCTACTCTAAAATGAAAATGAAATATTTTTGTTATTATTAAAAATGTATATATTTTTTTATATTAAGCGTTTATTATATAGAGAACTCTATAAACGGGTGAAGTGATATCTTCATATAGATAATATGAAGATATCACTTCACCTAGGAGGTTCACTGCCTCTCTCACCCTTCAAAACTCAACTCAACCCTCAAAATGGGTGAGAGTAAGGTACTAATAGCTTTTTAAAATAGGCATAAGAAAGTAAATGTAAATGTTTAAGCATATGAAAAATGAAATTCTTTGAATAAGATTTGGCTGAATGACTGTTTGAAGAAAAATCCGAAACAACTAGACCGATTTTACTAACAGATAGCTGATGTTATCGGGAGTATCTTGGAGAGTTTTATTGTTTATTATTTATACGGGTTGAAACCGCGGAGCGACACAGGTCATTAATATAAGAATTGTAGTAGTAACCTTTATAAATAAGTTTACGTCTTACGTAAATAGTGAATTTATTTATAGGTATAGTTTAATACCACTGGGGATTTATAAAATCTTTAACAATAAATTATTTGTTTGCATCTTTGCGTAATTATCTGTAACTCGCACATAAAAGGCATGTTGTGTAGAATGTTCTTACCTATACCTGTTTTTTAAATTTTGTGTGAGATGTATTTATTAATAAGTGTAGTATAATGTTGCGCAGTGTAATGTTTTTTTTATTGTAAGTAAAAGTGTAAACAAAGGTAGCTGAGTCAAATAAATATCCAGTTTGTGGAAGAGGCGTGAATATTATGTACATATTGTTTATTTAATGCCACATCATAAAGAAATAAAAAATGTAAACTTGACAAAAAGTAAATTAATAAATTTGTCGACCGCCGTTATCACTTAGTTAACAACTGATTCTCAGACCTACCTAGTATACATTCACGAAAATCGGTCAATCCGTTTCGCAGGTGTAAGGTAACGATCACTAGGACGAGAATTGTATATACATATTAGACTAGCTGTGACGGCAAACGTTGTTCTGCTATTTAAATCATTACATTACTAAAACAACTATAGAAAATAGGGGTTGGTGATAGAAGGGTGAAAATAATAAAAAAAAATGTTACGGTTGGATAACACTGATCACTTAGGGGTATAAAAAATAGTTAGTAGCCGATTCTCAGACCTACAGTTAATTAAAACACAAATTTCATAAGAATCGGTCGAGTCGTTTCAGAGAAGTATGGTAACTAACACTGACATGAGAATTTTATATATTAGATTTTACAGGGAAGTTTTTTTTGACACTGGTGATATCAAACATCAAAAGGAAACAAAAAGAAAGTATATACCGAATGACATAGTGGTCGTGGTAGCATGTCTCTTCAGTGACTTCAGCCTCGCAGATGGAGTGTGAAGAACAGGTAATGGCTTCAAACTCGCTGTGCCCATTCAGCCAACCGCTGCCAGACACCAGGGTGTTGTCGACACACGTAGCGACCTGGAAGGAGATAATCTTGCAACACATCGTCATCAACATCATAGCAGCCGTAGAGCGTTCACCGCTGGACATAGGCCTCCTCAAGAATCCTTTCTTGAGGAGGCCTTTCGCCCTTCCGGCGTCGTGGCAATCGCAGAGCGTAGCTTCGTGACGGGAATTTCGCTGTCCATTCCTGCTCTGTCGTATTTTAGTAACGCTGTCTCAGGTGGATATACCGTCATCTGTCGATTTCGTTACATCGGTCGCCTCTTACGACACCTGATACAATTATTATCTGCCGGTACCCCACAGTATATATATCATTGAATAATAATTGATTCTAAACTATATCTACACTTATTACTTGATACTAATATTATTTTCTAAAGAGCAACAGTCGGCAACAACAGCGGTAGCGTATATTATTTTTAATATATTTCAAGTAATTAATTTTTGTACGCAAATAGGAATTTTAAATATAGTGATAAATAGTTATAGTAATAAATAGATAAATATTTAAAATATAGCGATAGATAAAGTGAAAATAGGATAACTTTTATATCTTATAAAATATAAATTTAATTTATATATGCATGTATAAATTTTGAGAAATATATAGTTAGCTATAAGCAAGTATATCTGGACCAAAAATAGTTGCTGTAATATTTTTTGGTTACAGTAACCAAAGTAATAAATAGTAGATTATCATAAATTACGCACTTAATTAAACATTCGGGTGACTAAATCATAAATACCAACATAATGAGAGATAAAAGGAGATGCTCTAAAGATTTTGAAGTACTTATGCCATATTATTTATATCAATTTAATAGCGTAGGTCTCGGCAGATGGCTAATTACTAAGATTTGTGAAACCGATTTTAATGGCAGCGTACCGCGCGCAATCATGTATTAAATAGTGTCCAAAGGAGCCCGTTAATATTACAACTGAATTAATCGGTATTTTGTTCTTCTGGTGCCGGAAAACTAGTATTAGAGTAGGACACTCAATGACCTGTTTGTTAAATGACTCTTGCAACACCGTAAGGTTGTCAGGGTCATCGGTCATATGTGACGGTTTGAAAGTGCCTATGATAGGCCTATTCAAATTAAGACATACTTGAATTTGACTTTAACTATATAGTTAGTTATAAATAACCCAGCCTATACATATACATTGTATTTCATTGAATCTTACGTAAGTATATTTCTCGTTTAAAGCTTATGTTTACTATATAAAATTTACATTCTTTGTAACTTGTTCAAGTTACAAAGAGAATGTATTTATTTGATTGTTTTCGCACTTAAAAATGATAAAATTGATTTCCAGAAAAAATGGGATTACACCCACAAAATTAAATAGATTCTGTTATTTCTCAGCTTAATTAGACCACTGGATAACAATTATTGTGTCTTCAAAGCTCTCGATACAACACGATGGTGCAATTTTAACGGTACTGTTTTCGTTTTCCAAACTCCTTTAAGTTATTTACTCCACTTAGAAATAAATTGGAATAAATTTAAAACTATAAAACCATCTTAGTTGTATTTGTTAAAAAAAATAATATTACTCCTGTAGCGACAGTGGCAGCGATGTTGGGATGCACAATTGACTGATTACCGCCGCCGGTGCATGCGATGGTCACTTCCTCGCCGGTATTGAGATTGATAACACCTGTGTTGCTTGTGGGTGTGAGGTAGTTGTTATTGTGGAGATACACCGGCTGCGGCTGGCCCAAGTCCCCGTTTACCCTAATGGTACAACCTGGTGAAAGCCAAAATAAACTGTTTGTGTAGAATGCATTAAAAATGCTGCAAAAACGTTATCATAAATAAAATGACAGATCCGATGGCGCCGACGATGATATAATATTATAAAAAAGATACTTATGTGCCAAGTTCAATCCCCACACAGGACATTTTTTAAATATGAAAACTTGTTTTTGTTATGTGTATATATGTTTTTAAGTAATATATTTGTGATTCCTCTGCATTATATAAAATTAGGAAATCGGGAAACTTTATGCCAATGTTCATGTGTTTTGCGTGTGCGTACGCGCATGCATGGTACGTGTGTGCTTGTGGATGTGTGAGTGTGTGTTTATGTTGTTGTGTGTATATATAATGTATGTAATGATTGTGTAAATATTATAAAGAGATAGTCACCAGTTTTATGTGGATTTGTTGTTGTTGTAGGGTTCTCAGTAGTTGTGCCGTCACCATCACCATCACTAGTGGTGTTCTCTCCTCCTCCACTCTCAGTGGTAGTCTCACCACTTCCATCAGGGGTGTTTGCTATGCTCGCCTTTAAATCATCCAGTTCAATCTGTGCTCTATTCCTCTGTCCAGCTAAGCTGAGTGTTGACACGAATAAACAAAACGACAGTAGTCCAAGTAAAACAATAATTTTATTGTTCGCCATCCATTTTAATGCTTTATCTCCATAATATCTAAACGTTAATCCACAATTCATATTTTTAATTCTTTATTCACAGGCTATACGTTATTGTGTCTGTTACACGTCCACCTTTGTTCTCTATCGCGTGAAATGTTGTCGATATGATTATATAGCGAGTAAACTTATCTCTGAAAGATAATTTCTATCAAAATTATCTACTTCCATATACACTTACCATTTGAAAATATACGCATGTGTTACCTATAGTCGGACGTCGCGCCCTTAGGCACGGTTGGGTTACGGGCGGTGGCCCTTGCGCCCGGCTTCTTCGTGACCCCACGGGGTCACGGTGAAGAAGTGTGTAGGAGAAGAAATGTGTAGAAGAAATGATGTAGGAGTGGCCACCAGACGATGGCCGCCGCTAGGTGCGGCCAGTGTGTACGCACAGGTTTATTTTTTATTTATTTCGTAGCCTCGCTTACGGTCGCACTTTATCCCCTAGGCTGGCTGTCCGAGATGATAAAGCTGGTCCTGGTTTCGGAAGCCACAGCCATTTGTTGCTTTGTTGTTGTCTGACAGGAGTTGACGGGGGAGGGGACTCTTTTGGGCGCTGCGTCCGGTGGCCGGGTGTGT
Source organism: Heortia vitessoides (assembly GCA_020976665.1). Lineage (NCBI taxonomy): Eukaryota > Metazoa > Arthropoda > Insecta > Lepidoptera > Crambidae > Heortia > Heortia vitessoides. The sequence goes on from JACJUM010003237.1 coordinate 11,486,427, forward strand.
AGTGGCGCGATGTTAATGGGGTGCCGGTGGGGGCCGTTATCCGTGCGGTCGAAAATTCGCTGCGCCATTTGGACAATAAACTCCTCCACGGTGGTAATTTGCACCTCCCGGGCGACGAGGTAAAGAAGGCGCTGTCGTCGGCATATAGTGCCAGCGTTACATCCCTGGTGCCTCAGCGGAGGTGACCGGCTACTGTGGGAATGTCATTGGCGTACGCTGCAGTCAGCAAGGGTGCTGCTTACGTGCTGGGTGGGGAAACTAGCGCCGCGATTAATGTTGCACTATCACAACGTATGCACTAAAAAGCGTCTCCCCGCTGGGGTTGTACGTTCTTTGGTTGGTACTTGCATAGGGTTACAAGGGGGAGGCTACATCAAAATGTCAACACTGCGGCGGAGGACACGACTCAGCATACGCTAGAGGTGTGTCCGGCCTGAACTATTTCTCGACGTTCCGTGATCGCGTCAATTGGCCGAGACCTAGCACTGCCCAGAATTTTCTCTGCAATGCTGGACAGTGCTGAGAGTTGGGAGGCTATGGTCTCCTTCTGTGAGTTCGTCATGTCACAGAAGGAGACCGCAGAGCCGGCGCGTGAAAACGCAGCCAACACGGACCTGCTTCGACGAAGATGGTCGGGAGAGATGAGAAGACTATTCCGACTCCTCCACCCTTAAGCCTGCAGGCCTGTAGATAACGAACTGGGCAGTCGTCATCCGCATTGCACAAGGCCAAGCCGTCTGGAGAGATAACATGCCTGTCTGTCATTTCCCAACACCGAGAGGTCCCGAATAACTGATCCGACCAGAGAGAGGCGGTGATTCCGAAAGAGGGCCCCCCTCTCTCGATTTCCGGTAGAGGGCACATTCCGGGCGGGTTTAGTGTGTACACCGCTAAGTGGAAGTCCCGCTAGGAAAAAAAAAGATCTAATTGGAGCACCTAGTTTATGTATTTACGGTAACCCAAACAACTTTGGGGGCTTTATGTACGACGGGATCATGTAATCTATCTCAAGACTTAACTAACAATGTGCAAGGTTAAATAAACCACGTTTTAAAGTGATCATTTGCAGTAATTTAATCTAAAAATTTAAAAATACAAAATGTATATTACATTTTGTCTAAGTTATTATAAACAAACATACAACATAAAATGTATAAATGTGAAAGCCTCAAAAAAAAGGTGTAAATAATGTTTCCTTTTTATATATACAGAGTTTTGCTCGCCATTGCTTTCAGTTAGTTAGTTTTTCTTTAATTAGATTTAGTGCATGTTTTAGCTCAGTAAGTAAAATGTAAAATTTTATGAGGTAAATAATTTTACCAATGCAAACGATCTCTGTATGAAGTCTACATCATGTTTCAAGTACATTTGCTAAAATTTGTAATTACTGTTTGAACTATATAACATCCATGATGTAATAGAAACTTCTATGTATAGTACATGCCATAATTTTTAACGTTTATTTTCTTAACTGCAGTCAGCTAAATTAATGCTCATCTCGTTATTCATTCTTCAAGTTAAGAAACCAAGAGCAAATTCTTTATATCACTTTAAATAGGTCTAATTTTTTCAATCGGGACTTTCCAATCAGTCCTGCACAAGGTCTAACAAATAATTAAAAGCTGTTATTTACAAATTTATTGAACTTCATACTGAAACCACTGGTCCTAATGTAGCCACCTAGGTTAATAGACCAATAACGTCAAACTCTGGCAGATGGGGAATGAATCTTCGGAACTCAGCAACAGTGCAGCAAAAGCTGTAGCCGATGTCTATGCGGTCGGGCTGCCAGTTAAGCCACGAGAACGCGTTGTTGTTGCGGCACCGGTCCGAGCAAAATTGAAGGTCCTGGACCTCCTCTTCGGTGTAGTACGGGTTGTTAATACTTACGAACGCCGTGCCTAAGCGACGTGAACTGTCGTAAGCGACCTGAAAAATCAATTAATGTGCATGTTTATTAATAAGGAACATCGTTTCCTCTCTGAACTACTTATTGTTATTAACCTCATGTCCAAAGAACCTAGCTGTTTTTAATATTTTTTAACATTTACGCGTTCACTTATAATATAATTACTTTTTTAATGGCTTTATAACGCGGTTATTACAAAAGATGTTGACAACATCTTTTATAAATCTTGACAACGGTTGGCGTTATGTAACAAAACGTCGCACAAACTTAAATAAACATAAAAAAATTAATTATGTTTAATTTTTTTTTTAATTGTCCTAAATGGCTAATATTAAAGAAGAAATCTCAGAACTAAGGAAGATTTTGTCTTCGAATCTATTTTGTAAACTATTTCGTATATACAATTAATGTTTATATGATTGGCTCAGACATGACGATGACGGTTGTATATATATGTCAAAAAAACTCATGCCGACTAAGAGATATTTTTACAAGTCGCGGAAAAAAAAGTTACATGGGGTAAGATTCACCGGAATTGACAAATATTTAGATATTATATTCATCCGAGATAGCGTAGCTTAAATTCAAAAATTGGATGGCGAATATCCCTCTTTTTGGATTTTATTGGTAGCCATATTTTTTGAGGTGACAACGTCTTATAATTCGATGAAGTCGGCTGCACGCACGAAAAAACATGACCCATGCGGCGTTAACTCGCTCTGAGGCGTTCCGTTTAAGTCTTGAAGTGCAAGCGAGAGCACGAGACGAGCGACAAAGAGGCACAATCGGCCCAAAGTTCGGCATCGTTCGATATCTGTCTTACTCGTTCTCGAGTGAGCGATGCGCCTGCGCGGTCAGCTGCTATACAATAATATATTTTCATAAATAAAAATAGAACGTTCTTTTGAAAAATGCAACCATCAGTATTTCCTTATGACGTTGTCATGTTCAACTATCGACAGTAAAACGACTTTACAGACAATCGATTTCAAAAAGGGCACGAGTCACGACTGCTTGTTCATAGAGGTGTGTTGGTTTCAACACTGACATATGGTAGCGAATGATGGGTCTGGCAAAAAGGACGCGAGTAGAATAAATACTGTTGAAATGAGAGCACTTCTTTGTTTGTATGGTGTTTGTATGGTGTTTGAGAGAAAGATTAAAGAATAGTGTGGTACTTTTATCACACTATTCTTCAATGTAAATAATTCAATGTGGTGTAAAAAATTATGATGTGACATCTAGAAAATAGAGAAAAGAATTTTGAGATGGTTTGTACATGTAGAAAGGATGGATAAAAGTAGAATGACTGCACAAGTGACGGACGTAAATGGAAGGTATAGGAAGACCATATCTTAACCAGGTAGAATAGGTATTAAAGAAGAGCCAGGCCAGAAGTACTAAGAAAAAACAGGCGTTTATGAAAGGAATGATGCGAATAAGAGAAGCTAGAGAGGTATGCCAAGTTCGTCACGATGTGTGATGTGTGTATGTATGTATCTTTGTCCAGGAATGGACTTTTACTTCTGATATGATGACAGCAAGATCAGTTTAAAAGCTGATTGTATCGTTAGTACCTTGTAATAGTATAATGGTACTGGCAGCTGCAGGTTATTGTTGGCGTCGCGGTGCAGGTAGACGTCCACCAATCGGCCAGTCTGGTCGCGCAACTGCGACACACCGAAGGTGCCGGTGTACACGACGGTGTTAAATCCAGCAGCGCCGATGCGAGCGCGTAAGTTCTATAAAAAAATCATAATTTTTCGTTTTTGATTGTTCCGGATAAGCGACGGCTTAGTATCGATATATTGTATATATATACCGAGAATTAATTAATATCTCGGTATCGGTACCCACCAATACTATCGGTAGCATAGCCCCTTGAAAACGATAGAACTATCAATAATATCGATAACGTTGTAGCTTTTTATAATTTACTAGCGGCCCGTCCCGGCTTCGCACAAGTAGATATAAATAGGTACATATATTTAAGTAACAAGCATGCTAATTAAAATGACCATGAATCCCTGATTTGAAAAAAAATGTATGCTTATCTTAAAGCCTCCCTGTACACAACGTTGGCTGTGGTTTTTGTAGGTGGCAACGAAGCGTATTGATTTACAGGAGATCCTACTCGGGAAAGTGCCAAATACAATTGCTCTCGTCGAGTTAGTTACTCGATGCTCTGCGTGGCGGCCGCCGCCGGCATGTAATTTTATTTTAATTTCATGATATCTTTTGAATGGAATGGAATTAAGACAGTTTTAAATATTCAATTATTTGGATAAAAAATTATAATTGGTATGGATAACACGGTCTGATTTTGATCGGCATTTCTATCAATTTGTTAAATTTAAAAAAGTAGTTATAGTTACGTAACTACAATAGTTAGACATATGGTCTCGGGAAGTTTATTGTAGAAATTGATATATTATATAATGTTGTCAAACAATTTTTGTCCTATCATTAATATATTCTTCGCAGTGAAAGACATTTTATGGCAAATTTCTTCACACCTTTGGTTGATTTTAATAGGAATTTCTAAAGTAATCTAGTACTTAATTATAGCCTATGTTACTCAATGATAATGTAGCTGTCTAATAAAAAAATAATTATTTAAATCGGTCCAGTACTTTTAAAGTTTATTCGCTACATAAAAAAATACAAATCTTTCCTTTTTATAATATTAGTGTAGATAAACTGTCAACTTTTTCCATATCAGTGATAGTATAAAATGTACGATATTGTCTTTACTATTAAAAACGAATACTTAGAGATAGGCGCAGATATAAACAAGTCACAATACATTATAGTTTCCCCTTTAAAGTGACGTATTGTCGATTATACAAAACTATCAATACCTACCAGCAACAGTATGTAATAATAGAAATCAATGCCATAGATTGTTTCATCGTATTACCCTATTTACACACTATCGTATTGACCTGTTTTGCTATCAATAAACTATCGATATTGAATGTTCTTATCGGTACTGGATACAGTAGTGACGGTAAGAGTAGTAAGGATTACCTTCAGTACATGGTATAAAATAATTACATTCCGTTGTCTGACGGCCAATGTATGCTTAGATCTTTAAAATTACGCAACGAATCAATCTACTCAAATCAATCTCTTTTAATGCAGTTATTTTATAGATAGAGTACTTTAAGAGGAAGATTTATATGCATAATATAGTAGAGAAACACTGATAATTAATTTTAAGAGATTACTTTGCAAACGCTGACTGATCTCGACGAGAGTTGTGAATAAAATCTTTTTATGAGTTTCCATTGCAAACGCTGGCTGAACCCGACGAGGTAGTAAAATAGATATTATATATAAGACAAAATAATGAACTACAGTATTGTACACCATTTTTTATGGTTTACAAAAAATATGTCTTTTTCTTTGGGTTAACCTACAATAATATTTTTTATCTTCATTGCACCCGTGCGAAGTCGGAGCGGATCGCTAGTTTATTACAAACAAATAAAAACCACTTAAAGCCACAGTTTATTTTGTAGGTGGGTGCAGTAATAAATATGCATCTTACCGATCTTTATCCACGTAATTATCAATACTATAGAAAATGTATATCAATATAGATCAAAACTCGAACGACTGACCCTACTTCGATAATAAATTTGTATGTTTGATTGTCAGTGCCAGGACCATAAACCTGGCGGGATTAACCAGATGTATGGATTTTTTTCAAAGACTGGGATTAACAGCATACAATTTTATTGGGGACTGGGTGAAGTTTTTGGAACACATCACGTAAATCTTACTTAAACATATAATTAACGTACCTAAAATAAGATAGCTTTTTATTCAGTTGCAGTTGCAATAATTCCTTGCTTTTATATGATACGGCAAGAGTATTGTCATCAGCTTTTATGGATTACAGTTTAAGCGGCTTAATTACCAAAATATTGCTGTAATATTGAAAGCTTGTCGTCATAACCAAATTGGCCAGTAGTGTATTCGTGTTCCAAATAATGTTTAAAAAGAAATGAAGGTACTAGGCCATACCTGCTCAAGCCAGTTCCAGTTGCCAGCATTAAAAGGTTGCCACTGAGGAGCAGCGTTAATGAAGTAAAAACTTGATCGTTGCCCGGTGGCGTATATGAAGTCAGTTTTCGCTGCCAGGTGACCACGCGCCAGGAACTGGCTGCTAGTCACGTACTTGTCAGCGAGCTCCGCGCCCACAAGGCTGGCGATTGTCGCCTTTTGCTGTACCTGGGTGTACTGGGTGTTTACAGCTACTCCCGGGTAAAAGCTGCCAGCTGTAGAACATTACAAAAATAATTAATTTATTAAAATAAAACCGCAATATATTTATTAAACTTTTAATTAAATTTGAATTTTTAGTACGCCAGTTTAGTAACTGTGGTACTAAAGTTGTAGTCGTTGGAGACTTGGCAAATGAATCGAGCTTTTGATGAAACATTGTATTTACTTGTTTCGGTTTTAAATTATTGCGAGCAAATTTTCATTGTATGAAATACGTCGTTGTCATAAATTCTGATGACCACATACTCAAGACACTTCAATAACTGTTCTGTCAAAGGTTCCAATATAAACTTAGGCAGTTCATTTTGCGAAATGAATACAATGTGAAACTACGATGTTCTTAAATTATCATTACCAATTAAATTGACTATTGAAAGTGGTGTCATTATTATAACTTGTTTGGGTAGCTGAAGCATTTTACATACATCCAGACAATATCATTGATATTAGTAAAACAGATAAATCAATAAAACGAAACGGTCTGAATCGATATACGCGTTTGTATTTGTAACAAGGACATACAAGGACAAAGTCAAAATACAACGCTATTGCTGTAGTAATTTTTTATTCATTATGAGGGACCCTTTGCCACGATTAGTGTGAAAGTCGCAAAGCTTGTCGTAGAAGCTGAAAAACGTCTACTGCTGCTTAAAGGGGGAATGTTGGCCGTAATTGTGCGCTGGGTGTGGTGGCAATCGAAGCGCGTAACTTGGCGACAGCAATCAAAGCTAAGCAGGATTGCTGTCGCGTTTTCTAGGTGGATATACCGTTCCGGTATCTCAATCACCTGTTACAGCACCCGGTACAGGAGAAAGTTCTATTCTACTTTGCCGATACCCTACAGCAATCAGACTAGTGATATGGTGTGTGACTTTGAGAACATGTTTTGCAATTAATCAAAAGGAATACTAATTGTGCATACCTAACCAACTAGGTCGAGAGACTCCTGTCTGATGGACTGCATTCGGTGGGTTCTGTTCATACCACACGTATAACACTTCCAGCCGGTTCTGGTCAAAACAGGACCAGTACAGAGGATAGAAGATTCCGTCTACTATGAACCCTACTCTGAAAATTAGTAATTAATATTACACAAAACAGTACATAACATTTCAGTTTAATTGTGTCATCAAATATGTAAACATCTTTATTGCTAGGCTCAAATAATCAGGCGTTGAACTGTTACTGGATATAAAAACAAAACTAATTTATTTGGCTTGATTTGGCAAATGAATTAGTTTTGTTTTTTTCATAATAGGCCCACAAAATAGTAGATTCATCAACAAAATATCACCTAAAATCATGGAGATATAGGAAATTAAGCCAAACAAGCTTTAAGGATATTGAAATTTGAAACGTGTCATCATTTCGAACACAATAAGACGATAAGTAGATTTGCGAATAAATCTTTGCAGGCGTTTAGAGCGCCTACAATCCTTTTCGTTATATTTTCGATAATTCTTTGTAAATATGCCTATGTCTTGCTCTGATCTATGAGCTATATTATTGTCAAGTTTCATTTAAGTTCAACATGTATCCATCCAGCAGTTGTTATAAATCCATACTTTCAAACTTTAGCGTTCATATTTTTAGTGGTAAAAAATATTTTCCAATTAGGTAATATAATTTAGTTGAAACCGTTCTTCTTTGATCGCTTTCTTATTTATTCTTGTATATTATTGTTTAAGTAAATGTTTTAGTAATTTCTCTTAAACCTTATAATATTTTAGAAATATTTTGTTTAAAACGTTATTTACTGGACATTTTATAGTGTCCGATGTCTTGAGTATGTCAAATCACTTTTACTCATCATATTATATTTCATCAAATTTATATTGCCGTTACCATCCAAGAAAGGCTTGTGTTGTGCCAGTATGACGGATATATCAATAAATATTTTTTGTTTTATTGATAATAAACACAGACGATTGGATAAAGATTGTTTACATACCGAATGACCAGGTTGTCGTTGTAGCATCGTTCGTTTGTAGTTTCAGCCTCATGGAAGGAATTGGAAGAACAAGTCAATGCCCCAAATTCTCCGTTCCCGTTCAGCCAACCGCTCCCCGACACGAGAGTATTATTCACGCATGAGGCAACCTTTTTATATATAAAGATAGTTAAACAAAAGATAGTTTTTTTGTTACGATACTCCGTAGATATATATAGTGACAAATATTTAGTTCCGTTTCTTAACCAAACAGGTACTAATGCGAGTACGCTTATATCATTTGTATTTAACAATATGCCAATAATAGTTTAAAAATAAACACCGCTTAAAATTAAATTATTCTTTGCATAAAATTAGACACATTGTAATGATTCAGCATTATTAATATTAATAGGACTTTTTAGAGCGTAATTAAAATAATAGCTTGAAAGGCTTTGACCAATTGTCCGTTAAACTTGAAATAAATTAATTGGGTATTTGGTACTGTGTAGATAGGTACTACAATAATATTTAATATCTACGACTTAACCTAGTAAATTTTATAGTTTATATTTTAAACTATCAGCGCCCCGCGGTATCACCCGCATTAAGTTGTCAAACTTTCTTACTAACCTTACACCCTGTTTTTACCCCCTTAAGGGATGATTTTCGAAAAAAACACGACACATGTTTCATGACTTTCAATTAAGAATCTCTATACTTATTTTCTTTTGAATAATTTGAATAACAGCAAAGTCTCATACTTACTTTGTACCCCCGTTAAACCCCCTTTAGCCCTTTAACACTTATTTCCTTTAATATTGTAGTGAAAACTTAATGTGCACTTGAATGTGCAAAATTTCAAGACTACTCCTTATAGTTTAGGCCCTGCTTTGACATGTCAGTCAGACAGCTTCTCCTTTATACTCATTCACACACACATGTGTGCTCTTCTGTATGTATATATATATATATATATACATTACATAACATATATTACTGTGAATGGTGAGCATTATGTACTTTGTGCTTGTATAGTTGAGACATGGATTATTTTTGAGACATTTGTAGGCATTAATTACGAGTACAATTTCTAACATGTATATATCCACAACATATCTCCCTTCTGTTTTTCTTCAATGTTCAAATAATTTATTAGCAGTTAATTTGAATAAAGTGTGGCTAAAAGATTAGTGACTTTCAAAGGTCCTTGAATAAGCTGTAGGTTTTATAAGATTTTAAAATGTAGGTGGAAATGTAGGTGCGTGATAATGGCCCGATGGCGCCGATGGTAGCGATACTTTTATGTATCTTGTCTGTTGTCCGTAACACTTCTTTCAGCGACTTACCTCGAACTAAGAACTAATACAGACAACAAGTGATCAATTATAAATAGGTTAATTATATATATATACATTTTAACAAATCTGTTGCTTTGTCAACATACAATCTGGCATCTATTTCTTAAAATTTGTATTGTTTTCCGACATTTTGTAACGCCTATTAAGTAACTACTAAATGTCATTAAACTAATTAAAGTTGATTGAGGTTTTACCCCAGTAGCAACAGAAGCAGCGATATTTGGATGCACGATGGTTCGGCCGCTGCCGGTGCACGCAACGGTTACTTCATCGCCGGCGGCGAGTTGGATATTGCCAGTGTTGCCAGTTGGGACTACGTAGTTGTTGTTGCGAAGATACACCGGCTGCGGTTGGCCTAGGTCTCCGTTCACCCTAATGGTACAACCTATTAGAAATAGAAGTAATATATAGAAGTTTTGGTATAATAGGATGAGAGTATGTATTTCTAGCAGTTCTTTCCAACTTTAGCATGAAACTCGACGTCTCGATAAATAAGTGCGCAATTGAAAACAAGTGGTGTAAACAGTTCTCGCGTCATTTACGCAACGTTGTAATCAATTGTTAACAGACAGTGGATGAGACAATTTCACGCCATAATGAAAAATTATTTTCGATTTGTCAGGTCTTTGAAATGTTTGCAGTTTGGAATTAATAATAATAAAATTTAGTATTTATTATTATTGTAAACAATGCAGGCTATGCAAATCTTTTAATATTGCGTGAGTAGTAAAGTTCCATATTGACTGTGAAATTTTGACAAATTTGTGTAAATTGATCTGTTGCTTTATGTATAGATAAGATACAAACATATATATCTATTTAAAATTGAAACTGTATTTGTTCGATTTAACATTGACATGGAAATCATTTCGTTCATATGTTTCACCACAGGACCTTAAAAAACGGGGGTATTTCTTACTTGCTATTACTTTCTGTATTGACACTCATATGTAGGAACATCTATAAAGAACAATAATGTATGTACATCATTACACGATGGAATGTAAATGTTCACATAACTTACACTATCTTTTAAAATAGCTTAATTCATTAGTTAAAATATAAACAAGAAATGAGTCATGAGTTTTCGTATAGAAAGCTGTTTAAGATTTTTTCTCATAAAGGGATGGCATATATATTATATATGATACTAACACTTACATGTACGCATGTACGAATGACTTTTACATTAAATACAATTAAGAGTCACTTGTCGGTTACTAAATTAATTTATGTAACAAGAGATTCATTGCGTTATAATTTCTAATAAATTTAATTTAATTATAATCTCAAATAAAGCGTTGCTAGTGTGCAATATAATCAAATATGTTGTAATATGCTAGATTGCCCTTTAGTTAGATGCCCTTTATTGCCGCGCTGGGCAGGCGTGGTGGCAATCGCAGAGCCCAATTCCGCAACGAGGATGCTGCTGCCCATCCCCGCCGTGTAGTATTTTTTAAAAAGTAAATACATAACCATACTTCTAGGTCAATTAGTCCCACGGGCTATTGGTTTAACTTCTTATTAATTATTTTCATTTCTTTACCTGGTCTTTTCTTGGTCTGTAGAACAGAACTGGTAATTTGTATAATAACAGTTTATGTCAAATTATGGTGTTGTAATAGCCTTCCCATACTATAGGTATATTTGTAAGGGTGGATGTTTTTACTATGCCATGAACTTTGAAGGCTAAGCAAGTCAAGAGAGGCCAGAAGTCTCAACTAATATTATATACTAAGATTTGATTGATTCCTTGTTACAGCTTAAAATATACGGGACCGAGTTTAATTCTTCAGCATTAAAAGCTAAATTTTCACCGAGTTTAAAAAAAAATCAAAGATCTCAACCTAAAGTGTAATATAGAATGGCAAGCTTTTTTGTTAGTGTACGTTTGTAACGAATAATATACTAGACAGTTTTTCTCACTTTAACTATATTATAAAAAAATATTGTTTTATTTCCGTATTCTTTTAAAAACAAGAGAACGGGGTCTAGCTGATTCCCCATAAATGTGTGCCTAGACACTATTGCCTGCAATTTTTTAAAGTAAAAGTCAATACTTGATTAAACACATTCACGTGTAGACGTTCGCCATCTAGTGTTTTAATTAATAAAACCGCTGTAAATTTTGACAACATAATACACAGCCCAATCAGGATTGAAATTAAACCGATTAAATTAGTATAAATTCCGTTTGTAATGAAAGACGTGACATATAAAGAAACACCAGTTCTACTACTACTTACCACTTCGAAAATCACCTCGTGACATATATTTATTCTGACCGTGTTCTAGCCAAAGGTCAAGGTAGTCCTCGAATTCTTCATCGTTGAGCACCAATGCCAGTTCTCCAGGATCTGGCAATCCAGTGGGAATGAGACTCCTGGCAGCTACAGCCGACAGTATTGCTAAAACCACGAGCGCTATACGCGCCATTTTGGATCTCACTGCCCCATCATGGCATATTTACCTATTATATCAATTGTTTTATCTCGTGAAAACATAATTTATATCTAGTATACCATCAAAGTGCTTGAATCTATTGATAGTAATTGATATGTAATCTAAGTAGTTTATTTATGGAATCTATTGAAAGAAAACAGTTTTGGTGTTAATTTATAATGGTTTAATTAATAGGAAAAATTCTATGCATAGTTGTTTGCCCCATTTTTTACTAATTTTATTTTTACTAATTAAAAAAATTTTTAATAAAAATATCCTATTCAATAACTCAATAAATATTGTATATAGGTAGTGAGTGCGAGCTACGGTAATAGCGTATGGGAAATATAAATGAGATGGTTTCATAGGGTCTAGGAGGACATGTCTCGGTCTACGTACACGGACGTTGAACCTTTGATCAACGCAGTAGTCTGCAGCTTGAACTATTAGTAGTTTCGAGTGGTGAAGCACCTTGTCGAAGTAACGAAGAAGGCTTCACCAATGCCATCACAAATCTAAGGGTGTTTGAGGTCGCGGTGCAATAATATACCTATTTATGCATAAATATGTCATATCTTGTTGTGGGTTCGAACCCCAGAAAGGACAAATATTTATATGATGTCTATTTACTACATTTGTCACTTTTCAGGTGGATATAATCAAAATATATTTTTTTGCAATAGTATACTATGTATATATGATATATCATTTCGACCAGATAAAACGCCATCCGATAAATTAATTGAGGCTGCGTCCACCTGTTTGCTTCTTCTTGCTTTATGGGTAAATAAAAAAATCGGTTTTAGTATTTTGGCCAATCCAATACACATCATAGTAACATTAAGTACATGCATATTTGCCGGGTGTCTGTTAAAGCACATGTTCTTTTGATACTAAATTTTATAATAAAAAGGTCGCACCGCTGTCAGTCTGTCTCAATGTAAGCCTATCTTTAAAATGAAGAAAAATTATGGAAAAAATTAGGAAAAAGCAAATAAAATTGTTTTTTAAATGAATTTATAAATTTGAATTTGTAATTCTTTACCAAATAGGAGATATTTTAAATCAGTGGTCAGTGTGACAAAACACAAATTTTATATGTAAGTAACATACACATACAAATAAAAATCAAGAGAATTCAGTTTAGCATAACTTACTCTACCACAATTATTTTACTCTGGATTTGGAAATCGATAGAGACATGAAATAAACATCCAGAGTTAGATTCTAACCCTATCTAATGAGTCAAGTTTAAACGAGTAATAATCCTGCTAAATATACGTTAAACTAATGTAATGAAGTATTTTAATTTTATTTCCATTTATTTTTCAACACAGTTTTTGGGACCTTATTTTTTTCATATTAATTCATGCGACATCCTGTACGTTGACCTTACTCCGAGATAAATAGTATAAAGCGCTCGTGTTACTAATATCAGATAACAGAAGAATTACAAATATAATAACACATAAATAACACCCCGACACAAAACAAATACAAATATTCAATATACAAATATTGGAGAACAAGACAGGATCACTAACATCTGCACCATCAGGCCCGTCATATATGACGAGTATTTTTTAAATTGAAACTTACTACGAAGCTAATTGATGGGAATCAAAGTATTAGTCTAACTGCAATCCATGGATACGAAATATTAAGCAAAGGTAAGACAATTAACTTTATAAAAACTATTCCAGAAGTTGTTTTCATTTTCTGATCACATCTAGAGTAACTAAACGTTCTCGTAACTTCGTTACATGAGTTCGATCGATATTAAATAAAAATAACTTGTATATAAATAATAATAAATATAAAGAATAAATAAATATAAAAAAATTGGAATCGTCTCAATTCAGTACTAAATATAAAGCGAAAGATATACAACCTCTGTGTCTCAAGTTTATGCTGTTACACTAAACTAGCTTTATGTTATGCTTCTTGGTCAATATTAGCTAAGTGATTTGTCCATCCAAAGAAACTGGTTCTCGTTTCTATTTTTATTGCAGTTTACGAACACCGTTACATATTTTGAAAATCATCGAGGACATAGTGATAGGACGAGAGAAAAAAGTAGATTGTGAAGAACCAGACTACCATGAGTGCCATCCTCTTTTGGGAATTAATGCTGGGTAAGTACCGGTCATACCAGTGACCTTCTGGTTTTGGGTTTTGAAGATGATTCTTATTATAAGTACTAAAAGATGTTGGTACATGTGAACTTAATAACAATACATTTACACAACATCTCATACATTGACCTGACTTCGTAATATAGACAACAGTACATACACATAAAATACTTATATATATATATATATATTTTACTTTATTATTAATATAGTTATACGGGTTATCCCAATTACACAATTATAAAGTTGTAACACAAATCAAATTATTCTACATCGAGTTTAATTTTAATGATTTGTCGTTATTGACAAATACATCAAAGTCCGGGTGAGACATAAGGAGTGCGTTAAGTGCCTGCTGCCTGCGGCATAAAGGTGATTGCGCACGCGCTACACGACATGGCAGAGGCGCAAACAGCTGATGTCTTCGTCAGGATCGAATGCGTAGATGGTTGTCAGGCACAAAGATGCGTGACAATTGCTTTACACATTCAGGCGAGTCCACATCTCGATTAAATATATTATATAATATAATATTTTAAGCATCCAGACACACAACACACATATCCACGACCTCTGGCGCATAAGTTAGGGACACTACAGAATGTGTCATCAAATTATTGTTTATTAATAAAAAAAAAATATATGATAACCTTATATTTATATCAAAAATTTTAATCGAATCTTAATTGTGAGAAAATCATTCAGGCAAATTAAGCTGTGAAATTTGTAAAAAGATATGAAATGGATTATACTATCAGTACCACCAAATGTCTAATCTGTATCATGCAAGTTGCATTTATGAGAATGTAACAAATTATCTACGTATACTCTATAATTAAATATACGTTTTTTATCATTATCTATTGTTTTAAAATAAAATATTTTTATTTTAGGGTTACATAAGTAATTTCCCCATTTTTTCGATAACTCTGAATAAAAACCTTCAATCTATTCATTTGTAAGATTATAAAGCGAATAATAATACAAATAAAAAGCTGCTTCTAACAGTTTGGATCGTTATATACTATTTGACTACGTTTTATAAGGTAGCTTAGGTACTTTAGGTAGGAAAAGAAAAGAGGATATAATAAAGTGCTCAGCTGGGCCTAACTTTTACACCTTCGGGTGGAACAGCAGTAACATAAGAATGCCTCGAATTCAGCCTAACAGCATAAACTATGGATATTGACGAGCCCGATAGCGCATTCGGTAGTGTCTATATTTCATGCGCCACAGATATAGCTTCGATCCCCACCTAGAACAAAAAATTATGTGATGCATATGTGTTTATTCTGTGGCTGGGTGTTAAAAAAATATTTAGTTATTATTTTTGTAAAAATTATTATGTTGTCTGTAAAATCCGTAACACAAGTAATTTCAACCACTTGTCAAGGCAAAATATGAGATGTTGTGCGAACATATTTATTTTTATATACTATTTTTATTTGTTTACATTTGTTTATACGGAACTTTGAAGAATATCTTCTTGCAATATCTATACATAGAAGTATGTCTGAATGAAAACAAATAGATAATACGATGAGTATAAATTGACAATATACATCGATAACACCGACATTCAGTCCTACTCTTGTAATAGAGGTGTATTTCTACCGTTTGGGCTTAATCACTCTATCGTCAAAATGCGTGTGACGGTGTTGCTAGCAACTTTTATGTTGGCAGTGGCTGCAATGCCTGCTGAGATGCCTGAGCCTGGTAAATTGGCTCTTATGCTGGACGAAGAGGATTTTGAGGACTATCTCGATGCGTGGCTGGAGCAAGAGGAGCTCACGTGGGTGAACACCACATTAAGCGAATCGAAAGACTCTCGCAGTGGTAAGTTTGGACAACAAATTGAATTACAAATTCACATCTTTGTTTACGGGTATAAATTGTCATTTTCATACCCATGAATTTATTTATAAAGAGTCGAGATAATACATGTGTAACACATGGATTTCTATCCAGGATGTGTATTCCGCGTAAACGGTGACCTTGGACAGCCGCAGCCGGTGTACCTCCATTCGAACAGATTCCTTCAGGCTAACGGCAACTCTGGTCAGATCCGCGTCAATGCCGGCCAGCAAATACGCGTCTCTTGCCCCGGTAGCGGCCGCCTCATCAGACATCCCAACATAGCCTCCAACGTGCAGTCTGCGGTAAGATCCACAAGGAATAAGAAAGCAGTAAATAGATAAAAAAAATAACTCTTACGACCATAAAATAGGACGACACCAAGGCTGTAAATTATATTCAGTGCCGTGATTACAAAGTCAAAGTGAAATACTTATAGGCAAATATCAATTCTTTAAATTTAAAAACCACATATGAAATCATTTAATAATCCTGTTCTCAATTAAGGACCTTTTACGTACTATGGATGCGTTTGCTCTTAATAGACCGCTGTGTGCGTCAACAACAACTTAGTCTCTGGTTCGGGATGGCTGCGTCAGAACAGTGCCTTCGGCGGTCTGACTTGCTCCGGGCACGCACACCATGATGCTCAGGCCACAGGTGGAAGGTGTTTTGGAAACGGCATCGTTATAAGGTAATTTAATCTTATTCTGATTCGTAGCTTCATGTTATATTTAATATAATAAAGGTCTCAAAGAGGTTTCATGGAATTACAGAGTTGGATTTATCGTCGACAATGTGTTTCATACTTGGTACCAGTCCTGTTTCGATCGTAATCGAATGGAAGTTTTGTACGTATGGTACGACCAGAATGCCGCTAATGCAGTTCACCAAACTGGAGTCGATCGTCCCAGTTGGATGGGTTAGTTGAAATATATATTTACTTTATGTATTTTTTCAATAAACTAAAACGTGCCATGAACCTCACAATATTATTTTTTTTCAGCTGGAAGTTTCTTCCCCGGTGTGAATATAAATGGCCTGTACACCCAAGTTCAACAAAAGCAAGCTATTGCTGGTATCGTCGGTCAAGCTATGGCTGATCGCTACGTCACCAGTCACCAGTTCTTAGCTCGTGGCCATTTAGCGGCTAAGAGTGACTTTGTTTTTGCCACCGGCCAACGCTCCACTTTCTATTTCATCAATGCTGCACCACAATGGCAACCATTTAATGCTGGTAACTGGAACTTCTTAGAGCAGGTAATCTATGCTAGTTTTATCATTATTTAATATTATGAACGTAGGTGTTCAAGATACGATATATAGTTACTTTTGGTTTTAGAATCTCCGCGCCCGTATCGGTCAAGCTAACTACAACACTGTCATATACACTGGCACATTCAGAGTCACTCAGCTTCGCGATGGAAATGGTCGTTTGCAAGACATTTTCTTACATCGCAATGGAAATACCGGCCAGCTTCCTGTTCCTCTATACTTCTATAAGGTAAGTTATGTTTGTGTAATTGTTCCTATTGTATGTATTGAAAATTTTAAATGTGGTTTTCATATTCTTTTTTATTGTTATGTGAACCTACTTTTTGTATTTGCAGGTCGCGTATGACGCGTCCCGTCGTCTCGGCACTGCGTTCATCAGCATCAACAACCCGTACTACACGGCCGCGGAGGCGCGCAACCTTCAGTTCTGCACCGACCGGTGCCGCAACAACAACGCGTTCTCTTGGCTCCGCTGGCAACCTGACCGCATCGATCTCGGATACAGCTTCTGTTGTACTATTGCCGATTTCAGAAGGGTCATCACACATTTGCCTAACTTCAATGTCATCGGTTTACTTACATAATGAATTTCAGTTCCGTCTGAATTGTTATATATGATTTTTATTAAATCAGTATTGTTTATAACTTCTTTTATTGTAACATTGTTTCTGTCCATATATGTTTACATTATGATTTTGTTTATACGGTCAGAATTTGTCTAAATTCGTCAAATACTTTTTCATTATTTGTTTTAGACAATCCGTTATTTACTTATTGTCAATAATAAAGTAAAGTAAAAGTTTGACCTTTCTAGTAATTCTTGAATGACGTATGAATGTTCTGTTTTGAATCTAAAATAAATGAAGAATGAAGAATTTAATAATATTTATAATAATCTTGGTAATATGTATATTTTAAGAAAAATGTAATCTAAACAAAATTATATTAACACAACATTAACAATAAATTGAAATTTTATTTAATAGATACATTTGAAAATATATTGTTTGAAAATAGCTAATAATTTTGCTCGATAGATGAAATGATAATGCTTATAAATGTCATAAAATAATCGATCGTTTGTAAATGATACGGAACCCGGAAATGTAAACACGTAGTAGAAATGAAATAAGCGAGATAATGGATATAAAAGTGGAATGATTCCCCGATAATAGAGGTTAGTAGCTTGAATCATGCGCGTGACGGTGTTGCTGGCGACTTTGTTGGTGGCGGTGGCCGCTCTGCCGGGGCCCTTGCCCGACCCTGGTCACCTAGCACTGATGCTCAATGAGGACGACTTCGAGGACTACCTCGATGCTTGGCTCGCCCAAGAGGAGCCCAAATGGGTGAACACCACGGGTGCTGATCCTCGCAGTGGTAAGACTTCTTTTTAAATTTTCTTGTTGAATGTGAATATAATGGCTTTATCCTAAGGAAATAAACTATTAGCTAAAACTTAAAATAATTTTTCAACGGCTGCTATATAATACTCAAATGCACGTGTTTTTTTTACTTCACTATACGTTACAGATATATTCTGTGAAATTGCCCATATTATAGGATATTAAATTTCCAGGTTGCACTTTCAATGTAAACGGAGACCTCGGTCAGCCTCAACCGGTGTACATTCACGGGAATACGTTCCTTAGAGCTAACGGTAATACGGGTCGGATCACCGTGAACGCTGGACAACAAATCCGGATCGCTTGCACTGGGTCTGGACGGACTATCGCTCATCCCAGCATTTCCGCCAGCGTTGCTACAGCTGTAAGAAACAGTTCGTTTTTTTTAAATTCATCATACGGCATAATCGGGCGTTATATTTGCTATATTATTTGCTTTAGACTGCAACCTGCGTGAACAATAATTTAGTGTCTGGCTCTGGCTGGCTTAACGGCAATGGTGCCTTCGGAGGGTTGACCTGCTCAGCTCACTCGTACCACGAAGCCCAGGCCACAGGAGCACGATGCTTCAACAACAATATCGTAATTCGGTAATTTTATTTATCATCGTTATTTAATTAAATGTGAATGAAAACAAGGCTTTTATCGCTGACTATAACTCGTAGATTTCTTAAACTACTTTGTGTTTTCGAAACCTACTAGTTTTACGTATAATTTTGTAGTCGACTATAGTATAAAATAAATTAAGATTTTTTCGAGCGTAATATTATTTAAATACTTAATTTATGACCAAAAATTAGTTAGGAGATTTTACGTGTATTTACGATAATTAGAAGTAATAGTATTGTATGTAATTGAACACATGTGAAATAATTATAGAGTCGGTTTCATCGTTGACAACGTATTCCACACCTGGTATCACTCCTGCTTCGACCAGAATCGTTTAGAAGTCTTGTATGTATGGTATGACCAGAATGCTGCAAACACTGTTCACCAAACCGGAGTTGATCGACCTAGCTGGTTGGGTAAGACCAGAAACTTATTCATGACTTTAAATTCATGTTCTTAAAACTATGAAGTATATATTAGTTAATCATATAGCCCACGGTGTTGAGATTTGATTTCATTCTTTCAGCTGGCAGTTTCTTCCCTAATATCGGCATAAACAACCTTTACACCCAAGTGTCGCAAAAGGCAGCAATCGCTGATATTGTTGGTCAGGCAATGGCAGATCGGTATGTGACCACCACACAGTTCCTGGCGCGTGGACATCTCACTGCCAAATCTGATTATGTGTTCGCAACCGGCCAGCGATCCACTTTCTACTTCATCAACGCTGCTCCACAATGGCAACCGTTCAATGCTGGTAACTGGAACTGGCTGGAACAGGTTATTATCTGTTTATCTATACTAATAATAAAAAGGACCATTCACTTGTTTCCATGTCATATCTACTAATCTACTAATCTCTGAAAACAATTTACTAAAAAATATTTTTTGTCGTAGATTTTGTATACGCATAGTCTTGTATAACAATAATATACGTGTATACTCATACAATATATGAGTTTCGACAGGCTCGATGGTGCAGATGGTAGTGACAAATATTTAATTTTGGTTATATTGAAATATTTATTTTTGATTTGATTTATATATTTTGGATAAGATTTTTTTCATCAAAATAATGTAGTATAATTCTATTATCTAATGTCCGTATCCGACCGTGACATATTACGGAATCAATGTATGAGATGTTGTCGGAATTTATTTAGTTATATGGAAAATGGAATATTGTTCTTGTAACCGTTATTTGTAATTGCACAGAACCTGCGAGCCCGCATCGGTCAAGCTAATTACAATACAATTATCTACACCGGTACATTCGGTGTCACTCAACTTCGTGACGCAAGCGGGCGCCTTCAGGACATATTCTTGCGCAACAGAAACCAGCTACCAGTGCCATTGTACTTCTATAAGGTAGGTTTTAACATCTATTTGATACTAATTGAGTTTATTTTTACTATTTTGCGAACAGATGGAATGAATAAATGGCTGGGAACAAAAGGAGGACACAGAGACACTAAATATATTTGTAAATTCATATGATGTTGTTATAAATGTATATTTGGGCGAGTTTAGTATATTTATAGTTTTTAATATACATTCATTTATAGTTTAGTGAATTACTATTAATCAAACATAATTTAAATTAAATCTTGTATAATAATAAAAAATATACTCGATTAAATGATAGCAAATTATTTTCACGGGAAAACCAAGTATTAAAAATCACACTAATTACGTTTATGTAAAATGATTAGATATCTAAATTACATTTCAATAAAATACACCAGTTCAGGTAGGTACGTGGTAATTTGATAAGAAGTTTTAAGATAAAAATAATTGTTCAGGTTGCGTACGACGCGTCCCGTCGTCTCGGCACTGCGTTCATCAGTATCAACAACCCGTACTACACGGCCGCGGAGGCGCGCAACCTTCAGTTCTGCACCGACCGGTGCCGCAACAACAACGCGTTCTCTTGGCTCAACTGGCAACCTGACCGCATCGACCTCGGGTACAGTTTCTGCTGCACAGTTGCGGAGTTTAGAAACTTCATTCCTCATTTGCCAGCTTTTAATGTCATTGGCCTGTTAACATAAATTGACTGGTTAAGGCTAGATTTGACTATTCGGTGGTTGACTATTACAATTTTACCTTTTATTATCGTCTCTTAAGGTTCAACATTGTAATTATTAAATTGTGAGCGATTAGTTAAGTCACATCCTATTTATATGTTTAAGATATTTTTTATAATAAATAAAGCTATAACAATATCATGAAAATGTTTATTTCTCTTTGCGATGAAAGAACACGTACATACGTATTCATGCGATGGAACACTAGACAGACAGAAAAATACTTTAATCTAGACGGCAAGGGGTCAAAGGATAACATGTCGTAAAATTTTATTTAATGTAATAGCGGAACCGTCAGACTTCTTATAAAAAGCTTAGATACCGATTGCAGCGCCATCTGCCAGGCTGATTTGTGAATCTAAATCATTTTACCATTAATTCCGACCTGAATGCATTCATAAAAAAATCATTCAAGTCGATTCAGCCATTTAGTTGCAGCATGGATAAATAACCTTGATACCGACTGTAGCGTACAGTACAGTACAGTACAGTACACACACATAGTACAGTAAAATTATATAAAAATATATGATAAATTTTGATCAAGAATATATTTGTAAATTTATAAAAGGCGCAATTAATACAATAAATCAAACAACAATTAATCAAATTCAATATTTAATAATATTGTTTTCAAAACATGCCAATTTGTAAATAATAATTTAATTACAATAGAACTAGACCAGATGGTTTTCTGCATTGGCATCTCACTCTCACTAATAGGTATAAAATATCATTCCTATATATTTATCATTGATTGTATTTATTGTAAGCACATACGGTAAATTTGCATAATTTTCTTAAAGTTTACTCTTACAATGAGAAATAGTATTGCAGTGTCTCCTATACCTTACCGATATGTGTAATGTATTTTTTTTCTTTATTTTTATATTATGTTATCCGCAAAAAATATACGGTTCGGTTGATGGTAATCGTGACCGCAGCTTATAGACGCTCGTTTCATCACAGCAATGCGAACACTGATATCTGGCGTAAGAAAAAGATGACAGTGAGGTACCAATGTTGATGACCCTTGTAAGAGGTCTACCTCATGTGATGTTGTTGAGTAATAACAGTAGCTGGAGGAAAAATCATTCTCTTCTAGACTCTTTGTTGTTTGTTGCTCTCGATATGCAACTTAGTAGAAAGGCCTTAATGGCCACTGTACGTTCTTAATATTATTAAGAACGTACGGTCGCCATCTACTCGATGCTTCCTTGACGCTGTGATTTTTGGATCAACAACATCCACCGCATCTAATTCAACAAGTTACAAAATGTAACGTTCACAGTTTTCTTCTTCTTGTTAATGTCTAATTAAAGTTGGTTCACCAATTTAGCTGTGAAGAGGCTACAAGCTGGCTGACATTCTTCCGCATTAAGAATATTAGACTGTTTTGTCCTGTCAACTATATGTATATACTCACAAGATTAATTTTTAAAAGCGAATAGCACTTTTTTTGCAACGTAATGAAATAACCTATATAACCTATATATATCCTAATTTTACTCATATTACCTAGAAAATAAATACTAATTCAGATTGATAGGTCACAACGTGAAAACAGTGGATAAAATCTAATCGACATTAAAAAATAATGGCCGAAATGTATTTAAATTATTTGTATTGGATAATTATTTTTTTGTTGTGTAATTTTTTAAGCCCTGCTAGTGATAGGGATGTATATATGAAAAAAAATGAAGGATGTTTGTATTACAGGAAAGTAGACCAAATAACGAGCATAAAAGTTTTTACACGAGGTAGACCTCATACAAAGGTCGTCTGCATTGGTACCTCACTGATAGCTATTTTTCGGGCCAAATAGTAGAGTTCGCATTTTTGTGTTCCGGTGTGAAGAGTGAGAGAAGCGGTGAAATTACTGGAAAAAGTACAAAACACGCGTATATAGACTGCGGTAACGCTACTATCACGCGGTCTATATGCTTGTCTGTCGAACTGGTGTAATAAAAGAAACCCACGATAACAGGTCCAACGGGAATAATTTTTATTATGTAGCCGTACGAGGTCGGGGCGAACTACTAGTTTAGGTACCTACAGAAATTAGATTGAATTATGTTTCCATTGAAAACAGTTTCTGGAAATTCTACGTATTCCAATAATTATATAGAGTGATAACTCACTTGTGAAAATCTTATAAAAATAAGATTTTCGTATTCTTGCTCAATTAAGAATACCAATTTCCAGGCTGTGTCCATTCTTCTGTCCTAATTGAATAATTCGATGCCGCATAACTTATGAACACTTAGAATTGAAGATAAAAGCGGCCATTTTTACTGAAAATTTACAAGTCAAAATACTTTTTATCTAACAAAAACAAAATCATTCAAAAGTGAGAGGAAATTTTGAGACGCGATTTATTAAACTTCGCTGTCATCAAGAAGATGGTATCAATGTCAAGTGACACTAAATTTTACCCATAAAATACTACCTATTTTACCTAAGAACTTCTTTTTGGTTTCAAGGAATAAAACAAAACAGCATATAAATAAATAATAATATCATATTTACACATCTGATACCTGACTCCGAGATAAGGCATCAGCATCTCTGTCGTAAAAGCTGCGCTGTGCGATTGATGTGTAAAATAGTACCTATTTTACCTAAGAACCTTTTTTTTAATTACAAGGAATAAAACAAAACAGCTCATAAATTAATACAATAATATCACATTTACACATCTTATGTCTGACTCCGAGGTAAGGCATCAGCATCTCTGTCGTAAAAGCTGCGCTGCGCGATTGCCAACACGCTTGTATTCTTGGAGAGGCCTCGTCGAGCGTTATTGTTCCATCACGCTTACATCATTACATCCTCAGGAGTACATTATATAATATGTTATAAATTGAAAAATCAACGTCGCACATTGCTTTTACATGTACATGAACAACTCGCCATATTTTTGTAAATCATATTTACCAAACAAAGCAGCATTGAATTCTATTTTATTCAAGAAAAAAGGGCATCACATTCCACCAACAAAGAGCGCGATTATAAAGAAAAAGAATACAAAAGGCTATTTTAAAAAGCAAGATAATGTTCCACTTAGTCCGTAAATTAATTAATTCCAGCAAAGTTCAGAAGGCAAGTCTCTAAACGACACTTGCTTGAGGCGAGGCAAGTTTCTACCGAGTTTATATTTAGTTGGACACAGTAAAAACAAACAACTTGCTGCATTTATCCAACCATGGAGCCGTTTACACATTTTTATACTTCGCTTCAATTCAGTACTTTATACACTTTCTCATCATGTCATTGATATTTATTTCTTTAATTAATATATTATAATATACTTATCAGTAATATCCAAAGAGGACTTACTGGCCTTGCTTTAATAATTTTAAATTATGTATTTTATGGGTCAACATCATTTTTTTATGGAAATAATTATTGTTCATTTCATTATACATTTCCCTGCAATTATTTTGACCATTTTTCATTCTTTATAAAATTCATAAACCCACGTCATTCCCAATGGGGTAGTAAGACAAATACGAGTATGCGACAGTTTGCATCGTATTTTACAAAGTGCTCCTTGCCGTTTATTTTGCATTTTTTATCACACGTTGTTCACAGATTAAAGAACAAAGAAAAAGGCCAATTACTTTGCTATGTTTGGATAAAGTTAAATATCGATAAGTAAATTTATTGCCGTGGGGTACTAGCAGAGCGCAATTCTACTCCCCTTGCACCAGGTGTCGCAAGAAGTGATTGACGTATTCAAACAGATGTCAGTATATACAACCGAAAAGCATTGGTCCAATGCAACAAAGCGGAGATGGCATACTTTTTGCGATTGCCTCCACGTTTATAGACAAGAAACTTTGTCCATAAACGTCCTTCTGGGGAAGGTCTACGTCGTTGTTGACATTCCAAGGCTGCTATGATGATGATGATGATGAAGTGACGATGAAGCATTTCATTGGATTGACTTACATTCAATGTCATATTTTTTGTTTTATTAGTTTTGTAGTTCTAATTTCTCTATTTCGATAATTGACGAAATAATCCGTTAAACTTCTCGATATAAATATTTGAACGTCATCGAACATCGCCGCGGAATTGGTATATTAAATTGAAAAATTATCAGCGATCGTTATCTCAATCTCTATTGCAGCCATAAAACTCATTTCTTTAGCAAACGCCTAGCAGTAATGGTACCTTAGCACTACTCGTTTACTTTCCATATCTTATAAATACTTATTTACTTACTTTTAATGTAATCAATTAACGTAATATATTCATTTAACTTTAGCTTTATTATAGTAGTATGTAGCTATATATGACCCGCATAAGATCATAGCAGACCTGTTCAGTTGAAAATGCAGAAACAAAAAAAGTAAATAACACTACCCGAGAACGTCACTGCCTATGTTATACTCTTACACCGGTATATAAGAATGAAAGCAGTGATCATTGCAGAAATTTGCGTCATTAAAGCCCTCTCGGGCCACCTAATTTGGCTCCTAATGGCAATTTTCAATGCGGCCATGTCCAAATGCATGTTTCCTAATATGTGGATGGACACCGACTTCAGCGGCATTCCTAAGTACTCCCATTTCGTATACCTCTTGCGTGCATCAATTACACCGCCTCACGGAACACGTCTTCTCACACCTCAACCGCAACAATCGGTGAGTGCAGCAGCGCTTTTCTGCGACGTAGCAAAGGCGATCGACAAAGTCTGGCACAATGGCTTAATTTATAATCTATACCAACTCACGATGCCAAACAGATTGATTCTCATTATAGAATATTTTGTCGAATCTTCCCTTTTGTTATAGCGTCAAAGGAACGGGCTCCTCTGGCCAACCGATTCGAACGGGCTTCCCTCAGGGCTGTGCTCTCTCCAGTCCTCATTTTGTTCTAAGTAAAATACATTTCCATAACCCCTAGGGTTTTCTTGGATGATTCTGCCCTATACTACTCGGGTCCGAATAGTGATGTCATTAGGCATCTCCAAACCTCCGCCAACGCTCTAGACGAGTGGTTTCGTAAGTAGCATATCGAGATGAACTCCGAGTCCAGTAAAATGTCCATTCGTAACAAAAGGACTATTTAGAAAGCCTGCGTTCGTCCAATCATGATGTAAGCAAGCGTCGTTTATACCCATGCAGCTTCGTCATCTATTTAGATCCTTTAAGTCATAATCAAAATCGATTCATAAAAAGCACAACTGATTCGTTCGGTTCGTCAACGGAAATGCACCGCGAGCTCGAGCTCTCTTCGTTTCTTGAGTTTATTGGTTTTCTCTTCGATACTTCGACAAGGCGCTTTACCATTCGAACACAAATTATTTAAAAAGTTGCGCGGATAATTATATATATAAATATGAAAATAGAATTAACGATCATATACATTTATCTCAAACTACTGTTTCACGTTACTGTCACTCGAACGACCAAATGCGCGCTGCTAATATATAATATATAATACTTTAAAACAGATGAATCGGTGGTCGGAATTAAGTGCTTTTATGTGTTGAACTTTAAAAATAATAATCTTTCTTCTATAATAATATAAATATTTAATGCATCAAATGGCTATACACTAGCTTTATCAAAGTTACGTAGTTTATGTGAGAGTCTGGTTACTGTCTCTGAAGACCTTTGTCTGTCAGATTGTTCTTATCTGAACCAGGGGAAGCTAGCTTAGTGATTTTTTTAAAGATATTGATTCTACAATGTTTTCACATGAATTGATGACAGTCACTTGAAACCATACAGACAACCAAAGCAATAAATTAATAAGAAATTTAATAAATATATAAGCTATAGAGTACCTGTACCTGTACCAAGTGTCGTAAGAGTTGACAGAGGTATCGGAACCGGCGGTATATCCGCGCGAAACAATGTAGCTAAAATGCATCAGGGCGGAGATGGGTAGCAGTAACAGCAAGCTACGATTTCCGTTAGCCACCAGGCCTGCCCAGTGCGGCAATTATGAGCAAATTTTTCCCTTAGGGTTACTTCCGTCCTGTTTTACTTTATGCGGCTGCTTTGATGGTGGTGAAAACAGGACAACGTGTGTGGGTTTAGCGAGTAGTAATATCATATTACACGACGAAATTTAGAAGATTACTTACACTTAAACCGTTTAAAGCGCTGCCATAGATAGAGTGAAGCTGTCATTCCCTAATCCGATCAGTTCCGGTCAGCGCAGCTTTTGTTTCATTGCAGATTTGCAACGGTTATAAAACAGTGCCTTCAGCGTACAAAGGAATGAATCAGTTTATTCAGATTTGCCGACTTTTCAAAATGCTTTGTAATCAGAGTTTTTGTCTAACTAATCTTTTAGGTACTCAACGCTAAAATCTTATAGGCTCCTAGTCGAGAGGATGGTAATCTCGCAGATTTTTGCAGTGACTCGTAAAGTCAATCTTTAGAAATAAAAATGAGTCGCCAAAGTTGTGCATAACTCTAGAACGGGTTCACTTACTTCTTCAATTGTGGTACATCCTAATTCAAATAGGTGCATAAAAATGGTCTGAATAAGGTTTCAAAATATTATTTTATAATCCTATTATTATTTATAAAAGTAGATGGTTCTCGCAAACGTCGTGTCAAAGTACGAATTAGCTTTGTTAATTTAAAAATACGTATTTAAAGAAGTCTGTAGTGAAGTTTAATTCACTACAGACTTCTTTATTTTAAAAAATATTGCATAATAAGGATTTTTGAAGTAGTATGTGATATTTTTTTGTTGTGTATCTTAATTATATATTTTTTATTGTATTGTATATGGGCCCGAAAAGAAAAAAAAAATTGTAATTGAGTTAGCTCATATAAGCAGGATTGAGACTACAACGGCAACGGAAACAATTGATATGTTCCCGGACATAGTCGCCCGCTAGTAATTAATAATTCAATAAAATGGGCCCTAAAATAAATATACATCGAGACGGGCCCGATAGCGCAGATGTTAGTGATCCTATTTTACGTGCCTGCGGTCGTGGGTTCGACTACACCGAGGACAAATATTTATTTAATGATATTTGTGATTGAACTGTGTCTAAGTGTTAAAAATATGTATTTAAGTATTATATTTGTTATTCCTCTGTTGCCTGATGTCTGAGACACAAGTGCTTTGACTTACCACGAAGCCAATTTAAAAGATGTTGTGTGGATATAATAAAAAATAAAAGAATTAAACATTTAGTACTGTCTTAGCCAATGTACCACTAGAACAACTAACAATTAGTACGGAAACTGAAAAGGATTAGAATCTATATTATACTTATGATCTGTTCCGTGAACACATCTCGAAATCCTAAGAAGCCGTGAAAACGATGTCCAATTTAGTATTACCTAATACTAAATTTATATTGCAGAACGAACCTTCGTTCTGCAATATAAATTTGCAATTGTACTGAGAACTATAAAGAGTCGCTAAACAGGTAACTACTGAATTGAGTATAGTACGGCTAATCACTACATACTCATAGTATAAAAAAAGTGGTTTTCCGCAGTATGTCTGTCCATATATATGCTTAGATATTTAAAACTACGCAACGGATTTTGATGTAATTTTTAAGAGTGATTAAAATTTCCTGTTTATATGTATTATACATGCATAATATATTACAAAAATCCTGATAATTTTAAAAGTCTTTAATGTATTGTCGTAAATAAACATATTTTTTTTGCGTTTACATTGCATACGATGGCTGGACTCTACATACAGTATTGTATACCATTAAAAGGTTCACAAAAAGGTATGTAGTAATAATAAATCCAATTAAAAATGTGTGCTAAAAATGGTTATTTTAGACAAAAACTAATATGTGTCCAAAATAACCATTTTTATCCTCATTGCTCCCGTGCGAAGCCGGGTTGGGTCGCTAGTTTATCATAAACCAAAAACATTATTTTTAATGTGAAGATGAAACAAAGCTGGAATGCTTTATTGAGAGAACAATAATGCCGTAGGGCACCGGCGGAGTAGAATAGTAACTCATCCTGTACTATTCCTAAATACTACAGGGTGGAGATGGAAGGGCAGCAGCATCCAGGTCGCAATATTGCGCTCTGCGAGTTCCACCACGCCTGCCCAGCGCGGCAATTATGGGCAAAAATCCTTCCATTACCTCCAATATTTCGTATCCAATTCTTCAATTGCTTGTCTTCGCAAAAATTGTACTAAAATATTACCTTTTTTTCTGGATATGACTTTTTTTAACTTTTAATTTAAGTTAATGGTCTACATTCAATTTGCTCTGATATTATGTAAACTTTCTGTTACTCAATTATGTTATCGAAAATTCCGTTTACCTTCTTTACACAATTTATTTTTAATAATGTTGGGCTTACATAAAAAAAAGATTAATCCATGTTGGTTAGCTTGCATAAATCGCTATACATTTTCAGCAAAATAATAATAAGCTGGTTGTAAATTACTTCTGCTTCTGGATATACGAACGTTATGAGAAGCTGTTAATATACGACGATATGATTTAATATATTTTGTGAGCGTTTTGCGAATGTTTTTGCAGATATTCTTGTAATAAAGTTTTCCTAATAGAGTACATTTATTATAAGAAAAAATAAATGTGCTTGGATATTGCACTTTGTAGAAATTCAAGTTAACCTAGAGACGATAACTCTATACAAATTATATAATTATTTGATGTCATACTTTAAAACTCGTTATTGATGTACATTAATAACAGATGTGTTTTGAACAATTTTATGCTATGGTAACACAATGAAATCAAATAAAGAATATACTCCATAATAATCGAAAATAATACATACTTATTATGTATATATATAATATATATGGATCTATTAAGCATGTACATTACATACACATTAGACTTTCGTTTCCAATTTTTAAACATAGTGTCACTATGTTTAAAAATTGAAGACAAAAGCATAAGTGTAATGAAAACTCCAACCAAATTATAAATTAACCCCTCATTTCTATTAAATACAACACAGTATAATGTTGAATAGGAAAAATATGAATTAGATTAGTAATGTAAGCTATCACAAAAGATGTACATATATTTATATATTAAATTTCATCTCAATAAAGTTATGAATAGAAACATAAAGCATTATATAGACATTTAAATTAAAATATTCTCTTCATTTCAGCAGACGAGAGAAGTGCCTTATAGTTAAATTTTTGATGACACAAGGTGAGTGGCAGGTATTCTAGCGATCATTGAATTAAATAATTTTTTCTTTGTCTTTGATTTAAATCTTATAGCGAACATTACACTCGTGCGAAGCCGGGGCACCTGACGTGGGTGCAATGAAGATAAAAAATTGTCATTGTGGATTATCTCTTAGAGATAGACAAATACCACCGCGGATTTCTTTTTGGACCTTTTTAGGGTTTGTAAATATAAATAGTATAGTAAATTATTTTGATTTATCTCGTCGGGTTTGGCCAACGTTAGCAATGTAATCGCAAAAAAGTTGTTGATTTACTTTTAAAAATAATCATTGTTTTTTTACTATATTTCCTGAATTATACACATATACTTACTCTTGAAACATTCTATCTATTAAAATTGTATCGAAATCCGTTGCGTATCGTTAAAGATCTCAGCGTACATAGGGCATCGGAAGCGACTTGTTTTGTTCTATGTTGTGAAGATAGAATAACAACCAAACGTTGTAATAATTAAATAAACTGAAAACACGCTTTTAAAATACATCAAACTTTAAAACATATTTTATAACAAAGTGAAAATAATGATTACCAAGAATACTAGTAGTATTCTGAAAAATCGCGGTGAAAAAAGTATACGAAAAGTATGGCACAACGGGGTGCGTTGTTTGCAAGTATTTTTTACACATCAACTTTTATTTAACGTAGTAATAAAAATATTGTTTACTTTAATGTATTTTATGTTCCTAAATCGAGCTAAAAAGTGAAAAATAATATACAGTTAAAAAAAACTAAAAAACATGCTTTTAAAATACATTAAAGCAAACAATATTTTTATTACTACAGTAAATAAAAGTTATTAAATAATATGAACTAAATGGGTGCTTAAGCTGGAAATTAGGTTGACGGCACGCATGCGCAGGCTCTCACTTGCTCTTACACCAAGGAATTATTTCATCCTGAAGATCCTGGTCAGGATAATGAGATAATCTTATCAAAATATTGTATCGACACCGATTCTTGTTATGTGTAAAAATTTTAGTAAATTTGTCTATCTAAAGTGGGTCATAACCGACTTCGAATGAGTTGTTTACAAATATACACATATACAAGTGAAGCTAACATAAAAAAGCTTTATCAATTTTCTAATTTTGTTAATAAGGGAATCCATAACGTGACTTTTATACTTACGTATGCGTATTTTATAAAATTTACCTATAGTTTACAAATTCAACAGTTCTTAAAAATGTATACGTTCAAAACATTGATGTCGAGGACTTGCTCAGTTTTTTGCTTAGTCACATTTTGAAATGAAAAGTGTCAAGTCAAACACGACGGTCCAGTCGTATGCAGGGATATCCATCAAAGTCCGTAGCCCGCTGTATGACGCCCGAAGGCCTGAGCGTTGCACACACTCAGCTTTTCACGGGTGTTTGTTTTCAAAGGCCTATTACAAAAGTATATAATATTGTATTATTTTTAGTAGAACATACGTACATCCAGATTTAAAACGCGCGTTTATTTATTAAATTTTTATTACGATTATTTAATTTTTATTGAGATGTTCTTATCGTTGACAAAAGATGTATTGGGAATTGAAAGTTAGAATAAAAATATTTATAAGAAAATTTTATTAATTTAAAATACTTATGTTTTTTTTAATTTTACTAGTACCATCTACAATCTATCTTGACTCAACATCATTTGTGAATTGTGCGAACGAAGGAAAGCTTATTCTTATAGTTATTTTAATTGAATTCGTTTTTGGGTGATAAAACTGCGTTTTAACGGTCTCTAAAAGTAGTTTCATATTTCATAACATAAAATATAAAATGTGAAACAAACCGCAGTCAATAAAAGTAGTTATATAAACAAGAGTGGAATTATTTAGTCAACATTTCGCCAAAGGAATACATATACAACAAATTTTATTCTAAAGCGAAAAAACGTATTCATCCTCCAAAAAATATTTCATGCCAAAGTTACAGCTTAATGTAATTTATAGACTACATTAATAAATTACGTAAATGTTAATGTAATAATTAAATTGATAAGTGCATATGATAAATGAGATTAGTATTTTTTTTTGCAATACGTATCGTGTTCACATGAATCTGGCATTAGCACGCCTATGTCACGCATGTTCATTTGCATTAAAATGAGGTATGATATAAACCGAACTATCAGCAGGATAATCTAAGGCTTTATAACATTACGGTACGAGTAATAGGAGCGAAATATCAATCAAGAATGTTGCAAAAACAGGCAAAAATATACGTTTTTAGGAGAATATGCTGCCCAAAGTCACTATTCCAATCCGGACGAAGTCGCGAGCACAGCTAGTGTACTTATTATTAAGCTGCCTCAGTATATAGTGTCTTGCTTATAACGTGGAATTTCGGATTAAGCTTTTGTAATGGCTAGTTGCCCGTTATCAAATTTCCTGTGCACTGCGCATACTCTGGCCTGGCCTACCTTTGTGGCCATTTATATACATATTCAGTCACTAACAGGACTCTGTTTTCATTACCGGCGTAGTTCCATGGTTATATTATCGCTTGATAAAACAACAGTGTTATGCTTACGTGCATCATTGCGTAATTACTATAGTTAGTTCGTTTATTATTTATGATAAGACATAATAATAAGCAAATATTTGTTATCGACTAGTAACACCCTGACTTTGTTCGCATATATTGTATGTACCCTCAGTTAATCGTGACCTATCACATATTTACTTTTTCCATTTGCACGGTTCATAATTCAATCAGGTGTATTAGGATGTTTAAGAATCCATAAGACCTAGGATCGCTTGATAATGCTGAGAAATGGATTTGCCGCATGAGGCATTATCATATTTTAATACAGTTCATGATCTCCTAAATTATATTTAAAATTATTAAAATGTGTATATCACATCTCATTTTTAAGTATTTTAGTTACAATGCTGCAAATATCCATAAAAGTTGTATTTAACAGTTGTTTAAAAATATAATTAGTGTATTTAATAATTCTATGCCCTCTATTTTAAAATACAGTATAAATTATGTACTTATCACTTCAGCGTGCTAAATTGTTGGAAATTATAAAATTGCTAATATTTTCCATACAAAAATAATATAAGTATGAATTCTAGATCGTTAATTTAAAATTAATATTGCTTAGCAAAACTGCTTGGTAAATGTACTTAAAAATTAAGTTTTAATCATATAATTACAAATATAATAATAATAATATACTGATTATTGTTCACCAAGAAAAACAACACAAGAACATCACAATACCATGGAATAGTAGGTACAAGAGACGACCTTATCGCTTAATGCAATTTCTTACAGGCAACCTTTGGATACAAATAATGTTAAAGCTGATGAAAGTATATATATAAATATACTGATATTGTATATTAAATATCTTTAAACGCAATTTATGAACGTTCTTTTAGTTTATCGTTAAATTTCTATAAAATAACAGCTGATAAGTACAGCATATTCACAGATTTATATAATAGTACATTATTTGTGTCACTTCAAAGTTAATATGGAAAAACATTAAATCTTACGTGACTTTCAAAAGTAGATTTTTTGTAATGAGCGACATTGCTATTCTAACTTGACGTCTGAACACTTCAGTATAAGGATCATAAAAAGCGTTCAAACAAAAGCTTTTTAAACCTATTATTTAGGTCTTGTTATATTCCATACGTACAATCTCATAAACATTCTTAAGGTAAAATTGAAGGATAATTTGGTTTTAACAGTCTCCGTTGATTTAAATAAAACCTTAATTATATACCGTAATTAGTACAATTTTAATAAGGTTCAATTTCTCAATTTTTGGTAAGCTAAAGAAAGATATTCTAAAAACATTATCAATATAATCAGATTATCAAATGACGAAATAAATGCAAAACGATAAATAATTTACTCATTACTGTATACTGATGAAAATTACTCAATAACTTAATAACAACAACGAATATCGTTAACAGAAATTTCTGACAACTGTTGTTACTGTTCTGTGTGATGAATGATTTTACGAAAGATTCAATCTTGATTGAATCGGTCGTAAAAAATTAAATAGTTTGAATATTTTAACGAAATTTATGACGCGAAATAAATGAAATATATAACTGTTAGTATAGTTTATATCACCAATGAAACTTGTAAGGAACTGTATTGTTTATGAACGAAAACTAACGTACACAAAATCTTAAAATTTAGCACGGAAATATTCCTTCCTATAAAGTAAATTTCGAGTACAAGTTTGTTACACCTATCGATATATCATCTAAATTATTATATCAGCTATTAGAAGGCTACTGCTGGACATAGACCTTCCCACCAATACCATCATCTGGCGGTTCTAGTACCTTACTCGTCTCTTACGACACCTGGTACCTCTATTCTACTCTGCCGGTCCCTCACAGACCTATATCTATTAATATATAGCTGCTACCTTTATAAGATAGACTCATACAAGAGATTTACAAAGGATATCTGCATTGGTACCTCACTCTTCCCTGTTTCTACCGCTAAATAGCTGTGTTCGCATTGCGGTATTCCGGAATAAAGGGTGGAAGAGGCATTGAAATTACTGGGTAATGTGACAAAATGACTCCAAATCTCAAGGTTGGCAACGCGTTAGTGATATCCTTGTGATATAACGAGCGTTTATAGGCTGCAGTGATGCTT
Organism: Heortia vitessoides; assembly: GCA_020976665.1. Taxonomy (NCBI): domain Eukaryota; kingdom Metazoa; phylum Arthropoda; class Insecta; order Lepidoptera; family Crambidae; genus Heortia; species Heortia vitessoides. Next base: position 11,521,557 of record JACJUM010003237.1, read on the forward strand.
ACTATCATGTGGACTGTATGCTTGTTTATAAACCTGGTGTAGTCTAAACAAAATATAAACAAAAGTAAGTAATTCAAACCTCAAGACCATTCACCGGAGAAATAACAGGTTATAACAGCATTAAGTATAATGTACAAATAAACTTAATGATCAACCAACGAATAAGAAAGAAACCACGTGGAAAAGCTTTGTTTCACTGGTGTAGTCAACAACAACACTTGGTTTATACCACTACCCTTCTGAATCCATGAGCCCAAGAGGAAATGGGGAAATATTTTGGATAATGTAGACATATCAATTGAGGTATTTAGTGATTGATGTAGACTAAAGCATATATCAGTATATGAGGTTTGATTTGAGTATGCACAGATATTTAAATATACAATATGTGTCCTGTAAATATTTGTCCAGTGTGAGGTGCAAACCCACGAGTTTTGGCACATCTGCGCCATCGGGCCTGTCTAATAAACTTGTGGTTACTGAATTTGTGTATGAACGGTGTTCGAGACAACATAGACATGACATACCAGCAAAACAAAGAGTGATCATACAAAGGCCGCGTCAGTAACAGAAGCTACGACAGCACTTTGGTTGAAGCCGACAACGGAGGCTCGTCAGAAATCAAGCAATCTATGCAATTCAGCGTTGTACGACGTCAATCGATAATGTTTGATAAAGGAGAAACGATTACTTGCATGGATGCACAGGATCGAAAATTGATTGATATGTCAATTAGGAGTTTTTATAATACAAACATATTTTATTATAAATAACGCAATAAATAAACAGAATAATATAAAGTACGTTACTTTATTTTGAAGTTCATAAATAAACAGATTTAAATATTATGTTAGAATAGAATTGGGGATAGTCGAATTAAACCACAAATTGTTTCTCTGAAAATAAATAGTAATATTTTATTTACCATGCTTATCGCAATATAACAATAAATGTCATTAAAAATGCTAATTACACATTTATGTTACCTGCAAATAGAAAAAAGTTGCCGTGTGGTCCCAGCAGAGTAGAATAGTACCTCCCTTTTTACCAGGTGGCGGTATATCCATGCACAGGGTGGCGATGGGCAGCAGCATCCCCAATACGAAAGCTGCGCTCTGCGATCGCCAACACGCTTGCAACGCGCGGAAGTTACGGTCAAAATTCTCTCTTTTTTGGGGATGCCTATCACCAGTAGTGGACTTTCAAAATAAATAAGTTAATCTAAACAGCAATCTTCCACAGAATCATGTAATACTCTCCGATGCGTCCCGTAACGACTTCTATTCAAAGTTCTTGCATTTAACATAATTAAATGACATTTAAATTACAAATACATACTTTTTTTTTTACTTTATCATAAGTTAATATTATGGTAGCCAAATATTTGAGTTACGTAATCCTATTATAGACAAACCAAATATAAAACTGACCGTTGATAGGCTATATTTCATTTCGAGACATGTACATTCATACAAACAACCAGCAAGCCATAAACGTAATGGAACATGCCACAACAGACAATAGCAATGTTGTGCAGAAAAAAGGGCTTATCTTTCAAAGGGTGTAATATGACCCATACAAGTTAAAGGCGTAAGAACGTATTTGTATTTTTCTTTGAATTACGAGACACAAAGGGTGACAGAAAGTCACTCAACTAACAATAGCGTTGCTTTACATTCGATCCCATTATAGAACACTCGATTGGCATTGAACGAAACACGTGATTTTGACTTACGATGAAATAATTTCATCTGCAATCAAAATCAGGTGGATTTCTTACATAAGTTGTCTTTTACGCCAAATTAACCATCTCTCTAAATTCTAAAATACCACTTACTTTATCTTCTCGGTATTATTGAAAATTGGTGCATATCCTAGTATTTTTTTTCATATTTACAGATGGTGATGATGATTTTACACAAAATGGATGAAAATAAATATTTTAAAATTGGCATAACGACATATTAAAACACCCACAGCTGCCAGTTTTTATTGACCTATTTTTTTTCTTATTTATCTACAGGATCTGACTAGATAGGTTTTTGAGAGAAAGTAAGGGATCGCTGTGTGTTGGTTACTAAGAGTTCAGAGACTAGTCTAACCAAATTCCCGCTAGACTTCGAGGTCTGAGAAACAATTAGTTGCTTAGTGGTTGGTTTGCTCAGCTATGAAGCAGCTCCAGTCCAACATCGGACATCGGAATGTAAGCGCACCTTTCAGCTCTGACATTTACGTCTGACATATCCGGTGTTTCGAATAAAGATTCATACCATGAGTGGCTGATTGTGACTACGAGTTGTGTGCAATTTTAATAGATACATACGGTACATTTTTGGACAATAGGGAGTGAACAATGGTCCATGCGGTACTACACATTACATAGTAATATGGACATTGGTTCGTTAAAATCTGCCGCATATGGTGCTTGCACTGGTATTGGTCCTGGAAAACGACGCAAGGCGCCGTAGGGAATGCGGCTCACTCGTATACGAGTATATGTAACCATTGTGTTGGTGATGGGTGAACGCCACAAACGAAAACAAATTTAATTCTTATTCTACTAGTAATTAAGAGATTATTTCACGCTATCTGGTAATGTCAGGGTAAAGGCAAGGGAGCAAAGATATGATATGACATTATTTGCGAGGGCATGCATGCACATCAATCTCACGTGGGATTAGACGGTAGGATTTAAATGATAACAATTCAATATTTCTTAACTACTGAAATAATTTTATCAACGCACGCGGACACGCCCGCTTTGTGTGTTTCTCACACCTCACACCTACATCAGTGCCACTGTTCTTATCATTTTTTTAATTATACCGATTAGCTAGGAAATTGATATGATGAATATCTACAATCTTATTTACTCGTTGATCCTTCGAAGATTAAATTTTGTGATAAGCAAGAAGGAAGTGATTGAGACTATGTCACTTGTTAGTTAGGCATTATATGGTGTATATATAAAAAATGCCTTATGCAGGATTTTTCAATTTTATTAACTTCAGCAAGTATCATGAGAACAAGAGATAGTAGGCGATCACCGTTATATTGTCTAATTATTCAAATAGTCTTCTAGCACTGCCACTCAGCGTCTAATAAATCGAGGATGAGGTACCCTAGCACTACACTATTACACCTTTATAAGAAGTTAGAGGACTATATAGTGAGCTAAATTGTAAAAAAGGTAGCAATCAACTGAAGAGTCAGGTATATCTAGAAATTGACACTTACTGTTGTTTCTTTTTGGAATGATTAGGATAATGAGAGAAGTAATTACTGATCTGAAATCTTTATACGTTCTACCCTATTGTCTAGAATAAAAGCAAAAAATATTTGCCAGGGTGTCCACGATATCCTTGCGGATAAGAGAAGAACACTAACTAAGAACTAAACTAAATTTTTGAAAGTCCCGAGTAGTCAACGAGACGAATGTAATTATCTCAATGTTCATCAACAAACTTTTCTGGTGTTTTTGCCACTGGGGTCTGAGTTTATTTGCGTTGTAAACAGACAGGCAACAGATATCCATAAAGTCGCCTGCGGGATAATTCAATTTTCTGGAATTGTCTACCTATATTTATTTAATGATTGACTTAAAGGAAGACAACATCTTTGTTTACTTTAAATTAATGCTGCACAATGAGTCTTTTTTTATCAGACGAGGTACAAGCATACATTCCGCGTGATAGTAAGCGTCTTGGCATCCTATAGACCTCAGCTCGTATTATCACAAAGATATCTCAAGCGAGTTGCCAATCGTTGTGACTTAAGGATATTTTATCACATTACCCTATGAGGTCACTGGCTTTCCCACCTTTCAAACCGGATCATTGTGATGCAAATATAGACTATGTACAATTATTCACAAAAGTAAATATTACCTTTTATAGTTTATTCGATTGAGTGTATGTAATATTCAAATTTTAATAATTTTACGAAATCGTTTTTCTGTCTAGATCGCACACGCAAAAAGAAAAAAAAACATTTATTTCTCTCTTGCGCACGTACATAAATGATGCGTATGTAGACTATCACGTTCGTAAAATATTGAAGGCTTCCGAAGTTGTATTACATCGGACTTACGGACACGTTCGGTGTACCTAAAACTTTAACAATAAACTACGGCATCAACCACACAGCTCACATCAAGAAGTTTGCATAAAGCCTTAGATTTATTACTGGCCTATTTTGAAGTTAAATCGATGAATAAAATTTGGGCCTACGATAAGCTTAATTGGCTACCCCAAGTAATTTAACGAGTTTAGATTGTTTATATGGAGGGTTTTGAAATAATCCGACTCGGGTTGTATCTTGTCCAACTTCCTACACACTCGTTATGATAATTTGGATGCAAAGTGGGGATAGGGATCGGGATACGAAGAATAGGGGCGTTATGTGAGGTATAAGCAAGTACATTAAGTAGGTTAAATAATTTAAAATAAATGTTTTATTTCTGAAAATTTTACTTTATGTGTATATATTTATATCATATATACTCAATAAATATGATCCTAAATCTATTCATTTATTCTTCTGATGTACTTCGTTCTTTTTTGTTTGTTATATATTTAAAATGTACTTATATTCGTGTCTTAAATACTGATATTTTATGCACTAGCCGCCTGCCCCAATTTCTTTCGGATACCCGAATTAGTATTGTATTTAGTAGATCTTGTTACCGTGTGTTTGATATATTTGTTAAATTGAATACTTATTATATTACCTACCTTACACTGTCATCTGTGAGAATCTTATGGCACCGATAATTGTAACTATCATCATATCAACCACAAGACGTCTGCTGCTGGACATAGACCTTTCCAAGTAATCTCTAATAGCAACAGTTGTAAGCGGCCTGTGTAGAACGTGATCTTGCGGTTTTAGTCAGTACGTCTGTCCATCTTGCGGGTGGAATTCCAGAACATTACGACTCCATCAACCATCGGTTCTGAGTACCAAATGCAAAATTGTCATATAAATTATAATTTGAAATTATGCAAAAAATGCAATAAATCTTACTTCTAACTCTCGAGTTAGATTAAACTGCACACAGTTGGTAAAATTTCGGTGAAACAATCGTTCCAGTAGTGAACAAAGTGACACAATTTTTTTATATATAAAGATGTATGTATGTGTAAGTATCCCGCTTATCTTATTACTATTTATTTTACGTTGTATTTTATTCTATTCCTTAAGACTTCAATCCGAAATATCCTGTGTCCGCTATTTGTGCATTTTAGTTCTTTTTGCGCAATGAAGTTTGATAAATGAAAAAGTAGTTTATAAAAGTACCTCACTTTGTATATTACAGGATATTTTCGGTGTAACTCTGTTGCTGTTGTAAATATAACAGCCTATTTTAGTCTTGATGTTATACCCCTGTACACAGCGATCTTATTACAATTTGATTGTTATATATATTTGTCGTAATAGTTTACAGACGAAATTTGTGCTTATAATTCCAAACGGGAATTACACTGCAATGTGACAAAAAATAGTGTTCCTTGTTATGTTAAAAAGGGTGAAGGAATCTTGACAACAAGTGGATATCTGAGTTGTTACGAATTCAGGGATTATTTTGCACAATATAAAGTTGTTGTACCTATATTATTATTATATGTGAATGGTGAATGCTTTTCTTGAATACTTCTTCTAACAAATAAAGGTTTCATGGCATACAGTGGTATATTTAATGGATTCTCTAATAGGTATGTTCGGACAAAAGCTCTTGCCTACTAGTCTGTAATACTATATCTGAAGTACAAGAATTTTTCTATGAATACCTCAATATGGGGTTAACACTGAAACTTGCAAAAGGCGTGAAACTTTTATAAGTATTCGGTTGTGGGTTATCGTAGCAGAACCTCATAGACATGTGTAAAAAAGTGTAAAGAGGGTTTATTGTTGATGCCTTCGGGTCGGTGAATTAGTAATATTTCAGGGGCAACGAGCTGGGGTCAGGGGGCGCATTAGCGTGACAGGGGTGAGCGAGAGGCAGGCTCGGAGTTAGGGCACTCGAGGAGGGTAATATTCAAATTAAAGATAAGCAATTACAGTGTCAGGTTTCTTGTTACCAATTGTTTAAATGCAGGGACGGTTTAATTTACGCCAGTAAACGTCTATGGTATATCATGTTGTTCCAATCATTTCAATCATGGGACAGAAGAGGGATGTGAAAGTAGGAATGGTTGAATGAGATTGCGCATACTATAGTATTAAGTTTCTGTATATATTCTTCAAGATCAGATCTTTTGTACAGTGTAGTTTTGGGTCCGTCAACATATCTGTGGCTCATCTACACTTTTTGTGCGTGGATAAAAGCTGAAGGGATACTGTGATGGAGTAGAAGAAACAGTTGTTAAATGTCAGTGTTGAAGTACATGGAAATCATTAGCTGTTGCTTTCTTCAGTGGGAAATAGGCTTGAGCTTGCATTTATATCTTGAGATGCATGACATGCATGACAAGTTCTCTTCATTTGCATACCAATCTCAAAGTAGCGAAGACGTCGACCATAATTCATTGCTCGCTCGTAATGTCACAAGGATGTCACTAACGCGTTGCCAACCTTCTGACTTTAAGATATTATGTCACATTACCCAGTAATCTCACTGTCTCTCTCATCCTTCAAACCGGAACACAGCGAACATATATTATTCGAATATTTGCGCTATTTGGCGTTAAAATAGGTCAGAGTGAGGTACCAATGCAGACGACGTTTTTATGAGGTCTGCTACTTAGTATATATATTACAGTATTGCACGTATAATCGTTTGCGCAATTTCCTTAAAAAGGGGTACAGAGTTTTCGCTTTTAGATTTAATTAAAAAACAACATATTTTTGTAGATTGTTGATCTGATTCCATCTCTGTAGCGATGTTACAACGCAGGTGGGATTAGTTCGTCTTGAACAGGAAAGGGCCACCAGCGACTTTTAAAGGACAAATTAAAGGGATAAATTGCGATGTTTATCAGAAACGCATTAATTAGACAGAGGCACACATTAATTGTGGCCACTTAATTAATTAATTAACGGAGGAACTAGTATACGGGGCAGGCACCAGGAACTGTTTCGACTATATTTTTAAAGCACATATAAATTCAATCAGATACTTTTATGTTGTAATTAATTTGAAAAAGCGTTTATGTATCGCCAATATTTTAATGTTTTTTAGAATAGTTTAAAGGGGATTTATTATGTTTTTATTAAGAATATTAACATATATTATTCGATGTAACAAAGTATTTGTAAATACTTTATTCCTACTGAGAATACAAATGAGATTTTTATTTAGCGCAAAGGAAGTTAAAGTTATTAACTTTTGAACTGAATAATATAATTTAATAATATTGTACTGCGAAATTTTTACGTATGGGTATAGGTTGAGCTATTTGTTTACATTATATAGCTATAGCTATTTGTAATGGTTCTGGAGCTATATATTAAAACTCTCACAAATTTTGTATCTGCATTCTGGTACTTGCTGTTCTTTAAGTCAGATAAATGCTCGACCGTTTGATAAATATAAATTAATGAATTCCTAGGATAGATATATTTAATCAGTTTCATTAGGTTTTGTGTTGAGAGTTGATACATACAAACGGCGATTTAGGCGATTAAACATCTCATCATGTTCGATATAAGATTTTAGGCAATTTAAAAAATCGCTGCTTCAGGCTTTCGGAAGAACCAGAATATTAATTTATTAGGGTGCGATTATTCAATTGTTTTAAATCATTGTTTTTAGCTCTAGATGTACTGGTGTGTTAACAAAATCTATGGAGTAACGGCACGTAATATGCGAAAGGCTTATGACGAAGTTGATTAATTAGTGACTTGTGATAAATATCAAATACCCAGATTTTGATAACACAAACAACGTATCGATTGTTATCGTACATAATTTGTTGTGGTTTATCTTTAATAATATAATCTTCTGCACTAATCATAATTACATTTATTAATGGTGAAATTACTCGTCCATACTGTGCGCAAAGCAACCAGAAACGACGAAAGGACAGGATTTTAACCGTATATAGGTACACCAATAATAAATGTAGGTAAAAATAGACTTTGATATAATAAATGTATAAACGATATATATAGTAAATTAATTAATTAAAGTATTTAATAAAATATAAGAATATAACCGTTGAAACAGTATTAATTGTTTTTTTACTGTCGTAATTATATCTGAGTACAACATCAGATGACATCATCATCACAAAAGCTATGTAACAACTTGCACTACCTCACCAAAATAGCGGGGAATTTGCTTATAATTGGCACGCTGGCAGACGTGGTGGCAATCGCAGAGCGTAGGTTTGTGACAGGAGTGTTGCCGCCTGTCCCTGGCCTGATGCATTTGACGTACGCTGTTTTGCGTGAACATGCCGATATTTCGGACCCGATATCTCAGCTGCCTCCTAAGAGAGGTGGTACAGGGGGAGGTATACTATTCTGTCGAAAACATTTGACCTAACCACATTAAAATTATAAATATTTCTTAAGCTAAGAATGGCCATATGTTTACTATATTTTTACCGAGCTGTTTACCAAGCACTAACCATCGGTTAAATGATGTAACTGACTGATTTATTTCATCGGATTCGCTACCTCAGTTCGCTACCTCAATCAATTTTTCTACTTAACTAAAAAATAAAGGCATCTTGCAGGCGTGAATAGATAGCAGACTCAATCTCGGCCTGTAAAGACTTAGGAAGCGTCTCACGACAGCTTGTGGGTTACTATTCTATTCTGGTAGTTACCCTACAGCTGGCAATAGTTCTTTGTATATAGTATATAAAAGGTTTAACAAAAGATTTTTTATCGTTATCAAGCTTATATATGATGAATAATGGATAAAGATCGTTTTTGTTTTCCCAATTTATCATCAAAGTATGAATACATTACTTAATTACCTGTCGATGTTAATTATTTTTATTATCAGAGATTATTTTTTTTAATAAATGGCATTTTTAATATATTTTTATTTCTATGGATTTAATTAATGCGTCAAAAAATATTGTACAGATACGCTATTATGTATCTTATGTAATTCTCCGTAGTCTCAATTGCAGGCATATGCTTGTTTATTTAAATAAATATGATTTACATGATTAGAATGTTTTTTGAAAACTTGAAAACTACACCCACCATCATTAATTTGGTTGTTAAAATAGTTATACAAGTAAAGTAGGCACTGGTTTTTGAATTGTATAATGATTACAGTAAAAAGAAATTGTATACCAGAGACCATATATATATTCGATAATAATTTGGTTTTCATTTCATTTGTGTTAACAAAACAGGTATGTATTTATTGCCAAGCTCGATGGCGCAGATGGTAGTCATCCTATCTTGTATGATATCTGTGTTTGTTCTTTGTCTGGGTGTTGAATTTATGTATTGAAGTATTATATTCATGATTCCTTTGCTGTCTGATGTCCGTAACACAAGTGCTTTAAGCGACTTATTAGGGAATCAGGTCAATGTATGAGATGTTGTGCAAATTAAAATATAGATTCGTTCTCAGGATCAAGCAATTACCATGGCAAATTTTATCATAATCGGTTGCAACATTTAATTTGTGAATGCGTATTAAATACAAACAGCATTTATAATTTTACATTAATATATATAGAAGACCCCCGGTAGTCGGGCCCTTGTCTCATCCGTCGCCTACCTAAAATAAAATACTAAAATGTTTGTCGGACTACCGGGGGTCCACTATATATATTGGTAATTTATACATTGATGTTCAGTGGTCTGTCGCAAACAACAAAGCATCGAGGTAGCTCTTACAAAGGTCGCCTGCATTGGTACCTTACTCTCACTTAATTCCGTCAAATTGCAGTGTTCGCATTGCTGTACACCAGTTTAAAGAGTGGGAGAGGCTGTGAAAATGCAGGGTAAATGTGATATAGTATTTTAAATTTCACAATGTTAGCACTAATGATATCTTTATGATGACACGAGTGTCCATAGTCTGAAGCCGTGAGGTACCGGCAAAGTAGAATAATACCTCCCTGTACCAGGTGTCGTAAGAGGCAACAAAGGTACCAAAATCGATACACGGCGGTATATCCATCCAAAACAGTGTAGCTCAAATGCACAGTGCGGGGATGGCAGCAGATGGCGGCAGCATCCCCGTCGCGAAAGTTACGAGCTGCGATTACCAATACGCTTGCGCGGTAATTTTTATAAGAGGGATCTCTTTTGGAGAGGCTAGGTCTAGACAATGGCTAATATGAGATGAGTGTCTATAAGCTGCGGTCATGTTTATCATCATGCTTTTGGTTGTTTGGTCACTTCATAAAATAATAAAAAACAGTTGCTCATAGAAGAAGGCGTCACGTTCAAATCAGCATAAATTAAATGGAGGTGGGATGGGCAGCAGCATGCTCGTCGCTAAGCTACGTGATTGACATTGTATCTGCTCTAAGTGGTAGTCATTGGCATAACAACAAACAGTGTTCGTGTTGCTATCTTTCGGTTCGAAGAGTCAGAGAGGCAGTGAAAGTACTGAGAAATGCTGATGATATCTTTAAGCCACGAGGTTGGCAACGCGCTAGTGATATCTTTGTGGTAATACGAGTGCGCTATGCTTACTATCACGGGGAATGTACGCTTGTTTTTCATGTAAAAAAATATAGCATATGTCTTTAAGATGCGAGCAATGGAAATTGTTAGGCTCATATAATGATGATTCATGTTTTTATTGCATTAACAGTTGATTTAAGTAAAGATATTACTTGAGGGTTTGCCATAGTTAATACTATATTCCATTATTTAATTATGCAAGAAGTTTGCCGAAGATTTGGAGGCTGGCTTTAGGGGGAAGGTTCTTGGGAGAAATCATTAATCAAGGCCACAGGGCTTAACTAAATATTTGATTGTGTTTCTACTTCGAACATGCGGATAGAGTACTTTACGTTCCTGTTTTTGTCTTAAAGGTTCGGTTTAGAGATAAACAAATTTATTATTTATATAGAAAGTAGGATCTTATAATTCACCCAAGTAAGATAATTTATAACTTGCTTTTACTCGTGGCTTCCTCCACGTGAATAATTCAAGGAGACAGGTTAATTTCAGTGATGCTCTTTACTATTTAATCTTGAGAAATTTCACGAAGATCGGTTGAGAGTTATAAAAGTCTTCTTGTGATAGTCTACTGTAATGACTGTTTGATGAATAATCTTGTTGAAGTAATATACTGAAAATAAAATATTAATATATCTGTCCGTGAATAAAACATCTGTAAGTTCGACACCGAACCGAATTTGCGCATAACTATAAAAAAGGCATTCATATCAACATTTATATACTAAACTGCGGAAAAATGAAAATATTCATCACATAAAACGTGGGTGAAATACAAAACTAAACATTACTACATAGTATGAAATAGTTACTTCCCGCTGTCTGTTTATCCTATGTACCTTTAAATCAACGCAACGGATTTTAATGCAGTTTCTTATAAGATAGAGTGATTTAGGAAAAATGCTAATATATTTTTATATGTGAAATATAGTAAAAAAAACACTGATCATTAGGACTTTCTAATGTCATACAAAAACACATTTGCTGGGCTGACATTGCAAACGCTGGTCGAACCGGACTAAAATAATGTGATACAGCATTATACACATTAAAAATTGCGCGATCGCATAAGTCTATTTCTTTTGGATAATCCATAATAACTTTTTTTTTAATTCTCATTGCACCCGTGCGTCGATGTCGATGTCGAGTCGCTAGTTGATCAATAAAAAAACAAAATACAAACTATTCGTACGTACTCTTTATCGTGAACGATATATGTTTCCCTCGCATAACTATTTATTCTCAACAGCGGACCCGTTTCCGAGTTCATAGCATACTATTATCCCGTAGATCACATTATTGTGACAGTTTAATCCGACTCCTGGATCTTTAACTAATGCCTAACCTCAATATATAAAACATACTATATAATATTTTTTTCCATACACACCCAGTTCTGGATATTACAAACACACTACGAAATAATGATTCAATTTTATGAGGTCATTTTAGTATTTTGCGCGTACATGACTTTTATTTATATAGATTTTTATATACTAACAGAGTAGAATAGTATCTCCCTCTGTATCAAGTATCTTAGGAGACGAATGAGATACCGGAACCGACGGCGGTATATTTTAAAATGCCACAGGGTGAAAATAGGCATAATCTAAGGTTTTTTTTTTAGGACATGCCATGGCCAATGCGAAGTCGTACTCACTTACACAGTCAACACTTAATGTAGGTACAACTTTTAGAGTCGTTAGCACAACATCCTGGGCATTGGGTATTAGACCATGCTATGGTAGGCACGGCCCACCCGCCTCCCCTCTTTATACCAGCCATTAAAAGTCTATTGCTGGACATAGGCCTCACCAAGAAAGGGGGAATTTTGCCCAGAGTTGTCGCGCTGGGTAAGAATGTTGGCAATCGCAGAACGCAGCTTTCGCGACAGCGATACTGCTGCCCATCCTCGCCCTGTGCATTTAAGCTGCATTATTTCTGATGGATATACCGCCACCTGTCGGTTCTGGTATCTTAGTCACCTTTTACGACATCTGGTACAGAGGGGGAGGTACTATTCTACTCTGCCGGTACCTCACGGCACACGGCAACCCTCTAAATACGCTTATTTGTATAGGCTGCATCATTCCAATACTATGTAATTATCGAAACACGTGTAAATTGTAATTATGGGCACATAACTCCCAAAAATGATAATCATTTGGGGTGGACGATGTCCAACAGTGATAGTCTCTTGGATGATATATTGGTGAAGATGATTGATGATTATTACGCGGACCCGCATTTTTCGGAGCTTACATAGGGTCGAAGTCAACAAATTGGTGCCTTTAGTACCATTTATTCTACATTGAAATAGGTACATCTACTAAATGCTGTTCCTGAATTAATTAATATCGAGAGTTTTTACAGAGATGACAGCTGGGAGGTGCAAGAGCTCTATAAACTAAAAAGAGCTAAATATTGCATAGTATAAAATAAAAAATAAAAAAAATAAATTCGGTAGACTGGTGAAATCGGCTACTGTTTAAGATAACGGACGTACTACAAAAAATGTGTTTTGATTTTGGCAAACGGTTACTTGTACCTTATTAAGAGATTAGAGTGTGACGTTAAAGCTACGCGTATATGCCCAATACGAGTAGTTTGAACGCCACACTCTCGACGGCCAAGAGAGGTATGCCAGAGGTGAAAAACCTGCGTTATTATCAAACATTTGATATGCTGTATGAATTATAAATATTATTTTAATGGATTTTTTCTTCATTTGAGGTTGATTTATAAATTATACTTTTATGCAAAACCTTTGTACTCGTAATATAAACAATCATCATCATCTATCAGCCGTAGGACGTCCACTGCTAGACATGGGCCTCTCCAAGTAATTTCCTACAGGACCGTTAGTATGCAGCCTACGTCCAGCGAGAGTCAAATTGTTTATTCATCTTGTAGACGCCCTACGCGCTTGTCGGTACGTTGTCTCCATTCCAGAACCGTACGACTCTATCGTCTATCGGTTCTGCGTGCTAAGTGCCCTGCCCATTGCAACTTCAATTTGCTAGTCCACCGGACTATATCGGTATCATTAGATCTTCTACGGATGTCCTTATTTCTGTTTTGATCGCGCAAATCTATAGCTTGTTGGGCAATATTCAATATAATGTAAACATTAATAATAAGAAATTATGATGACGAATATTACATTGCCAATGTGTATATTGACATCAGTCATTCTAGTCAAGGTATATTTAAAGAAGTATAAAAATTTTACACCAATAACAATACAGTTTCTTTATGAAAATAACGCGAGGCAACGCTTAAAATTTTTGCGAATTAAAAAGGTGTAACGTCGTTCATAAAAGACCTACGTGCATCATATTTTTATCTTGACCTCGTTTGATGAAACAATGAGGTTTTTATGAACAAAGCACGTGCTGCTAGCGCCCTCTCTATTGACATTCAGTTAAATTACGAGAGTTGAACTTGTGAAGCTTTTCATAATTTGCAATGAGAAGTAAGATGACGGTTTAAGTTAAATATTTTAATTATTTTTTTTATTCATTTACTCGGTCTTTACAAATAGCTAAATTACTTTTTGGTTTTATAATGCGATTTATTTCACTTTGCCATATTTGTTTTTGACGTTTACGTTACGGAAGTATTTATTATTAGGCCATTTTTTATTCTTTTATTTGTTATCCCATTGAAAAGCTGGATTCGGTTTTTAACTGAGGTGTTGCTTAATGTACAATATATAAAATATGTTTATTTTTAACTAACGGTAATATTTAGGTTGCGTGGGTCCATTCTTTAAAATCTGAAAAAACCTGTATTGGGAACGACCCCGCTCTCTACTTTACATAAGTAAAGTAGTAGCTATACAATACGATACCTATATTATACATTATACGTTAGTTGAATATAATAAATCATAGTAAAACCAACATAAATTATTACAATGTAATTAAATATAGCAATATCTTGTGGAAATAAGACAAAAATAAATACCGTTTTCACCTTATTATTAATATTATATAATACATATACTTTTAATGAATTATTTTTCTTTATTACAATTATAAGTTAGGTTATAAGTAGGTTATTTACCACACCTTTAGATGTATAATTCGTACTAATAAATTAATACAGGAAGCTAATATAAATTACCGTACGTAGCATCCTTGAAATAAAACTGTCTTATTTGATAAATACTTGAGCTTTATTAGGCCTAATGACAGGGCATAATTATCTGTCCACAGCATACACCGATCGCACTGTTGCGGCGAAATATATTTCTCAATCTCATCTTCCCTCTCTGAAGCGCGCTTCGAGGAAGCTGAGTCTGCCCCTTTGAGGCGCCTACGAATGACCGCGGTCAATCTCTTTTATATCCCATGGTCCTGTGGGACTGTTACGCTTCACATTCAGGCCATGCAGGGCGATCGAAAAGTGCTCAGCCAAAATAACGACTGACTGTTCATTCATTTTAATTTTATTTTGACTTATTTCTTTCAGTAACTCTCAAATCGCAAAAAAAGGATTAGAAAATAGGGCTCATTCAGTGTGTGATGAAGATCTCTTATCAAGGTCATATCAGCCATTGGAAGTTCACATGGAGGCATAGGCCTCCCTATAAAAGAGGGAATCTTGCCCATAAATTCCGCGCTGGGCAAGCGTGTAGGCAATCGCAGAGCGTAGCCTTCGCGTCGGGTATGCTACCCATCACCGCCCTGTGCATTTGAGCTACATTGTTCCGGATGGATATATCGCCATCTGTCGGTTCCGGTAACTTAGTCACCTCTTACGACACCTGGGAGGTGCTATTCTACTCTGCCGTTACCTCACTCTCGCATATTTCTAATGTGAAATAGCTGTTCTAGTTTAGCGATACACATTGGTTGATGTCCAGGGTACAATTGTAGTAGGTAGTAAGAAAAGCTCAATCAACTTAGTTTTCCGGTAACCATCAGGTACAGTAAACGGTGGTCAGGTTTAGCTCATTGAACTCGGTCTGAGTGATGAAGACCATTGTTAGTACCACTACTGGAAATCTTTCGGTATTCTTTTAACATACTCGATGTACGCGGGCTCAAGTTATTTGGAACCTTAAGATATGTCACCCAGTAAAGATTAAACTGGTGGTGTCTGCTCGGAACTTTTAGAAAAGTATTTTTTCTTTATTTTGTTTTACTCTGTGTTAGAAATTGTTAGAGGAAACTAACATACTGGAACTGGAAGTGGATGACAGTATATCTGCCCGAAGCTCGAATGCTTGAGGGCAAGATGGATAGTTGTATCGCTATCACATTGGGGAGGATACAAATCAAATAAACCCAATTACCTATGCACATATTCGTTCCTATTATTCACTAAGAACTTACCGGTCGGATAGCTTCATAAATTCCCTGGATCACTTTTCAAAGAGGAATGCACATTAAAATTTCATGAAGATCCATGTTTACATTTTCAGTGTGAGAGTACATAACTCAAGCTTAATATTGTCTCTGGAGATTTCCTTACAATGTATAGTTTCTCCAGAGATTTACTGCTTGTTGGCACAATATTGATGTTTTGCGATACTTTTTTTGATAGGAGCCGTGTAAGTCGATGGCATAAGTAAACAATCACGCAGCCATTACAGTAAGTGCAGGCGATCGAAGGCAATATAATAATAGTTGGTGGACATGACTAGATTGATTGAACGACTTATTTTATTTGGTTTATGCCTTTAAAAGGAGTGGGTCAATTTCCTAGGGGAAACTAACTATACGAAGAATTGTTTCATACGTATATGGAAGTTAAATTAGTAATACGGGAAGTATAAACCCTACATATATATTTATTATTAACATTTTTTTTTAATATTATGAAATCAGCAAACACGCATAGGGTCCGCTTGATGGTAAAAGTGGCCGCAGCCTATAGACACTAGTGTCATCACAAAGATATCACTAGCGTGTCGCCAATTTTAAGAACTGAAGGTACTATGTCACATTTACCCAGAAATTTCAATACCCCTCTCACCCTTCAATCTGGAACACAGCAATGCGTTTACTGCTATTTGGCATATAAAATAGGTAAGAGTGAGATACCAATGCAGAAAACCTTCAAAAGAGGTCTACCTCTACAATATTTATTTTAAATATATACTCGAAACTTACGAAACAAATTAAAAGACATGGGAATGGGATTATGAGCTTTTAAATCTAAAAAAATAGAAATAACGTAGCATTGTCAAGCTACATTGAATGACGTTAGGAAGGTTCTATTTTCGTGAATCATCAAACTCATGCCTAATCTGATTAGAGGCAGGCCCGGTGCTGGTACTAAGGGCGCCCGCGTGCCATCTCGACCAGACCCCCTCTACCACCCACACCCGTCTAAACCATAGACTCTTAGAACGAAAGTTGTCACACCCTCAACGGAAAATTTTGTTTTTGAAGATCTCAAACATTGTCAGGTGTTCCAGAAAAAAATCTTAGTCTGTGGACAAATATGTAGCTAGGTTAATATTTTATGTTATTTTGATATTAATTTATTTTTAACGTGGCGATCGCTTATATTGCACGGTTATATTAATAACAATAAATTCACACAATATCTCATACTTTGACCTCAATCCGAAATAAGTCGCTATTTGTGTTACGGACATTAGACAATAGAGGATTCACAATTAGTATACTTAAATGCATATTAAACATCTTAGCATAGAACAACCGGGGTTACCAGCGGAGTAGAATAGTACCTCTCTCTGTATCAGGTGTCGTAAGAGGCGACTGAGGTACCGGATCCGGCACATCGCGATATATCCACTCGAAACAGCGTAGCTTAAATATTCCAGGGTGGGAATGGGCAGCAGCATCCTCTTCGTGAAATTGTGATCTTTTTATGGCTGATATGATGACAGAACAAACACAAATATTTCTCTTATAAATATTTGCTCTTGATAGGATCGATCCTACGACCTTTGGTGTACCATGTAGGTACACAACTGAATGCGCCATCGGGCCCGACCCGACGACACTTCTTACGACCGCTTGTGGCAGGCTTAAACAGAGCTAATGATGTTATTTAAAAATAGACCTTCACTATGTACTGACTACTTAGGCCACTTAGGAGGTTGTGTAGTTATGTAATGAAGAAAGGTTACGGGGTTACGGTTTAAAGGGTACGGGGTGACTATGAGGCTTACCACTATTCTTACTTCTATTTAGAACAGTACTGTTTATTGCGTAGTTACACAATAGTGAGATATTATGTGAAGGCATATCCATTGTCACACCTGGTCACCTGTTATAAAAATGTATGCGATATGTAATTTATGAAGCACGCCTACACGACTGGCAAATACCATTAATTAAATCTCTAAATGTTGGTTTGTTGAATTTTCACTTTTTGTTTCTAATATCAGGGTAATTCTCCCCAGTCATATATTTACATGATGATATTTGTGTTTGTTCTGTGTCTGGGTGTTGAATAAATGTATTTAAGTATTATTTGTGATTCCGTTGTTATCCGTAACAGAAGTACTATAAGTGACTTATACTCGGAGTCAGGTCAGGTCAATATATAAGATGTGTGAATTTTTAATAAATATTATCATTATTATAGTATAATAAAAAGAAACTTTTAACAATTCTGGCTGTTAAAGACAGTATATAACCAAGTAGGAACGTTGGAAAAGTAACGCTAGCGAGAATTTAAAGTATTGAGTATATGAATAAACGGCAATAAATTATAGATCAATACTTCTTTGTTGCAATTCTTTTATGGATTACAATTATTTCGACATGCAGTAAAAGTAGGCAACTCCTTAATTTTACCTATTAAATAATGTAAAGAAAATAATTCCAGTTTATTTAAAATTGTAACAAGAATAGATTTTCTTATTGCAACTTAAATAGAGTTTAAGTTCACATAATTAAAATAATGTTAGGTGTTTGACGTAATTTCATATTATTTTATGCCAATGGTAAAGTTATTTCATCTTACATACGAACTTATCAGATAAATATTGTAATATATTTTTATACAGTTGTTATTGTTCGTTAAAATAATGAATAACGTTCTCATAGTTTAATATTATTTATTTAACGAAGTTTTAACCACATCGCATATTTCAGTTTTGTTTCAGAAATAATAAAATGATTCGACAATACCCCGTGGCAATCCAAGGTCCGCTCATTTTCAGATTATGATCACAGCGTACCTCTATCACTTTTTACGTTCAAAAGGTACCGAAGTAAAAGTAGCCCTCTTTGAAAATTGTCCGGCCAAAAATGGAAATGTTTCTTCAGTTTTGCGTTATTTGGCTAAGCTTAAAATGAGACTTTTTATAAGAAAAATATTTTTTTTTGTAATCACTGATCTATAAAGATCGCAATGCTATATTATGGTAATGTGCTTTTAATATATTGTTATGCATGGAGAATTGGCTTTAAAAATGATTTTATCGATTTTAAAAAAGAGACTGGAAATGAAATCAAGTGCAAATATCTGACTACTTCTCTAAAAATTAAAAAAATATATAGTAATTCACGCATCTGACACGGACAGTAGACAACAGAGGAATCTCAAATACAAAACTTAAATGCATATATAACATATCTGTTAGCAGGCATTAGATGATAACGGGCAATGTAATTTATTCCCCGACAGAGTAATACTTATATGGAACACAGGTAAACTACTTTTAAAAGGATTACTTGGCTGAAGCCATAGCTATGCGTTCGTGACCTGTTTGCCATCGACGGCGCATGCTTATGTGCTTCATGTTGTCTGCAAGTTAACTTCGCTTAATTTAATAATATGGTACTTGTAGTAATGGTAATCTATTACCAAGGGCGAGTGCTGGCAGTCCGTGGTATCGGCCTGACGAGGCACGGTCGGACGTTTTGTTACTGGCAGCGGTGCAGTGCTAGTGGTGATGAGTGCGGTCCCCGAAGTTGTGGTTGAAGAGTGCAATGGTGTGGAGGATGAAGCTGGTGAGGTCAACGACCTGGCCCTTCAGAATGGAGATGACGGGTAAGTTTTGAGGAAACGTTTATAAAATGTGACGTCAGCTCAATTAAGCTAAAATTTGAAAGACTGTAGGTAGTAAAGAATGCTATCGAATAAGCGGTAACTGAGTGAAGGTAGACATCATGGGTAGAAGCATCGAAGCGTCCATTAAATTGAAATAATTGGTTATCAACGGAACGATGAGATTAATGCACACTTAATGTGTTTGAATTGGATTTTTTCTATTTTGTAGATTGGCCATTGACCCCAAACTGGGCTGCCGCGTTCATTTCCCGAGTGACGTCATACGAGAAACGTGAGTTGACGCGGTGGGCGTCTGTGCCCGTGACGTCATAGTCTGTCCTGGGCATTCATTACCATGTTGTGGAGTAGTCTGCTTGCGCACCTCTTGCATCATTGCTAAATAATTTATATAGCTATTTCACACCCCATTTTACATACGACATGTTTCTGTACTTTTTTCTATAATATTTTTATATTATATTTGTAATATTTTTGTTTCTTTCTTTTGTCTTACGGGAAACACTGCTCGTAGTTATTTTTTATTTAGATACTTATTAATGGAGTCATTAAAGAAACGGATAAAGGAATCCCTCACACGTTGAGTTGGAGTAATATGAAACATTATTCTGTATAAAAATAAAGGTACGTTATGTACTTTAATGTTAGTATTTTATATTCTAGGTAAAATACAGAAAATGGTAAAAAGGTAAAAGTAAAAAATAGAAAAATAAGATGATAACTAGTCTAAAAAATCCCATGAGATTTAAGATTAACTTAAATTTTATATAATTGTACATACACTAGCGAGTATATACTCGTATCTATATAATTTACCGGCACTATGAGGTTTGCGCTACAGCTAAATGTAAATTTGAAGACAATACTTTTATATGCCTTATTATACTTATATTATTGGATGTAGGTTTATATTATATCTTATAATATAAACCTATATCCAAACTATTGCGCTAGTGGATGTTGAAGTTAACCCTTAGAAATAACAAACTAAACTTCTAAATATCAAAGCATTTAATTGCACGCACTTTTCTATGCCAGCACTGTAAAATTAATGATATTATTAAGTGTTATTTAGTGTTAGTTATTTGTTTGTAAGTATTGATGTTTTGTTAATAATTAATGAGACAACTGAATTTGTTGTATCGATTACCAAAAAGAAAACCTTAAGAAAGATAATTAACCGACTTTAGATTTTGGTAGTGGGGGTAATAATCAAATCAAAGATACAGTACAAAATGGAGGCGTATGACGTCACGTCATATTGGGCCAGGGCCCTTTTAAATCCAATTATTTTTCATTATCATCATTCAAATATCAACGATTCCATATAATTTGCGCTAAGGGTTCGATCCCTACCCAGGACAAATATTTATATGACGAATGTTTGTGTTTGTTCCTGCCTGAGTGTCAATTAAATATTATATTTGCGATTCTTATTTTGCCAGATATCCGTAACACAAGTGTATTTAAGCTATTTATCTTGGAGTCAGATCAACGTATAAGATGTAGAGAAATCTTTTCTAATAAAAACACTACATATATGGATACTGATACAGCAAGATAGTTCATTTTAAATAAACTCAAGGTAGCGTTTTAAATAACAATTTAGATTTAAAAATATAGGAATTCGTTTTTATAGATATTATAATGGAGAACATCATTGTAATTAATATAACCATGCATTTCTTTTTCAGGTAAGTGCTTTATCAACAGACAGGCGGCAATGTTTGAATACGATCAATATTTACAATGAAGGTGCATACGTAAATTTATAGAATTACATAAAGTAAGTATAAGGGAAATTGAGAACTCAATGACTAAACATTACATTGTTATAATTATGATGCGATTCTTAATTTTACTTTACTATGCGATCATCCTCCGAACTCTTTATTACCCGTAACAGTTCCTGATCAATTCGATTAAGTGAATTAAGGTCGTTCTTCGCAGGTCAAGTTGATCCGTTGTTAACAGGATTATTTTTACAACAAGTGACGAAGCTGTTCGGACAACAGGTTGCGCTTTAAGAGCGTCATAACTATACATAACCTTCTCATTGGTGGCATTCATTTGTTTCAAGGTTTGAAACAACAATAGCATAATTTATATACTATATAATAATCAATTTATGTACAATGTTCACGAATTGATCCTCGTTTTAATATATGTGATATAATAATAGAGATGAATAAAGTTTGCTTAATTTTTAATTTGATACTTGTATTCACTTATATCACAGTTTCAAATACAACTTTATTAGTTCATATAGTTGAGAGTAGTTTGCGAGAATAGATACTATTAAAATTCTAAAGGTATTATAGATATTTGATTAAGTTAACTGTAACTTAAGTTTGTACAAATTTAAGATTTATTAAATACTTATTTCATTCACATTTTATAAATAGAACTTAGTTCTGATCCTCTCTTATTAGGATTTAAAGACTGTAAAACCGCAGCTAAACGATGAAAATTATCGTGTTGAAGTTTTAAATTATGCGAACGGTGATAATAAAACCGAAAGGTAACATTTCTACTAACATTTATTAAACTCCCTGGCTTGGGTATCTCAGGCTACGGCCTGCAAGAATTTTAATTTTACGCGTACAATTTTTGACTAATTAGCAATTAAAATCAGTAAAAGGATTCGTTTAATGAAATTGTTTTAAAACATCTTGGAATATTAATTTGGTCATCGGGTAAAGATTCTGCTTACTAAAATGTATCTAGTGGATGAAAAAAAACATTTAAATTGAATTGATTATTTTGCATTATGTTTTTACATGCAATGTTATAATGTGAACAATATTAATCAATAATAACAATTTCAGTTTTAAACCTTTTTTAAAATAATATATTATTTACTTTCTTGATTCCACTCAAGTGATGTTCTGTTTTATTAAGGCTGTAGACAGGTTCGATCTACGCCACGTATGAATCCTACGTTTACTTTCAGTTTTTGCTTCTCGGTCGTAAAAAGAGAAGTATAGTCAGAAGCCAACTCCCAGGTATTATGATACCCCCGCCCACGGCTGCTGCAAGAAAGTTTATTACCATCATCCGTCAGCAGACAATTCCAACTATAAACTGGAAACAAACGTAAAAACTGCGTTTAATGTACTATCAAGCTCTACTTTATTTCTTCTATAAATAACTATTACTCGAGTTTAGAAATTCAATTATTGAATCAGCGAATTGTTCGGAAATGTTTCTGAATATGATTATATTTTTAAAAACCTTTAGTTACTTTTATTGGATATCAGAAAAATTCTGGGAAATAATGTTTACGTGTCTAAATTGCTTAGTTGCCTGGGGCTCGACTCCCTTTTTATCTGCCTTATTTCATTTGACTGGAATTAGATCAGAGAAATATTTCAGTGTTTATTTTATTGAAACAATACTGAAGAAAATGCGGTCACCATTGTCAAGTCAAATGGTACAAAAATAGACGATGTCCCGATAACGAATGCTTACTAACGCACCAATAGTACACGAGCTTGATGGATGCCTATGTAAATACTCGAGCAAATGCCCTTTATGTGGCGATTGGAACCGTGATTGATGTTTGTGTTGATGGACTATAGGCATTCAGTCGCGTGCCCGATGTCATAATCGACCAAAGCGTTCTATCTATCTAGATAATGACGGACCTATCATTTTGCCTCCGTAGGATTTATAAGTCTGTTATTTGTTACAAAGGCAATTTACGAGCAATTCAATGAGTACATCTAATAATGGTATTAGGTAATATAAAACCATGTACCCTAATTTAGTACTAAGTTAAATGAGGCACATTTGCCTACTGCTATAAACCTACAGCAAACAGAAATTATATCTACGTCGTATACTTGGGTCGGGAAACATTCTCTATTACTTACTGTTAAGAATATAAAGCAATAAATTTACGGTTATTTTTTTCATGAAGGCCAAAGTTTCCCCACAGCATTAAAGTAACCCGTTTTTACTGTATATATTAGTGCTACTACAATTGGGATTTTACATTAAAATATAAATTAATATGCATACATTTGAGAATATAAAGTTTATGAGTTTTTACAAGTTATCAAACATCGCTTTTACAACAAAACTTAAAATACCATCACTATGAACGTGTATTGTACACTCAACAGATCTTAATAATTGGTATCTTCTTCGGGGATTTAGAATAAGGCTTATTGGAAGTGTGCTTTGAGATTTTCCAATCGTGTGACTCTTTTTAGGTACACAAAGTTTACAACGCCTAAGGGGCTGCTTTCTTGAAAGCAAGTTTTGCTTTTTTTATAGCCGTTGAAAATATGTTATTACGCAACATTGTATTTCTGCGATGTAAAAAAAACATACTCTTGGTAAACTCAACCACTAAATAAGATATTGATAAGACTTAAATTCTTGCAAATGATAACTGTTTTATTCCCATTAATGATCTGTAATGTTTTAAAATAATAACTAGGACTTAAGAAGGAAACCCTGTGTAAGTCATTGTGCGCTATTTTTACATAGACAGGAATAAGTATAATTTATATTTAAGGTAGTTTTAGACAAAGAACTTGTCTCACACACTCACATCCTTTCTTATCTATGAAATTTAATCAATATTATGCTACAAAAAATTTGGTACACTGAGTTTTCCTAGTCTATCTTATGTTAACAGTCAGCGCTATTTTTGTATTTTACTGCTTTTGTAGATTGCAATGCATATCTTATAGATACAAAATTTAACATTTAAATCAAAAGTAAGAAAATAATTGCTTTTTTTTATAAAATAAAATAACATATCTAAATATAGATAATAAAAATAAAAGTAATGATCATAATGGAATAATCTTTATGTCATATTATAAACCATGTTTTAAAATATTATTATACATCAGACCGTTGTAGCTGCTCTAAAACTTTTCGGTTCGGCTCGAGTAGGTTCGACAACCAGCGAAAATGGAAAAGGAGAAGTTTTTTAAATGGAAAATAAGAGAGTGGTTTTGGTTCCACTCACTTATTATCTGGTGCATATTTTACATCAAGAGCCACGAGCGTAGACGTCAGTGTGATTTAAGCATTTAAGTGCCTGCCACGATTTCTCACTTTGAATTTTTTAAGCCTCTCTTTGGAGTAGACAGCCACTTTTGGCCCTAGATTTAGCGAGCGGACATTGCTCTTTCTTATAAAGTAGTTATTCTAAAGAGGAATCGTTTTTATTGTTATAGAATTACGACGATGGGTAGTTTTTACAAAACGTTTTAGCATCGAGTGCAAACAAAGTAAACTTCAACAAATCTTTTTGATTTTAAAGAATAAAATGTTAATTAGTTCTTGTTTGTAAATATATATAACTATATATAAAATATATACTAAATAAATATATACTACTGCATTTTTAATATATCATAACAAATTTATTCGATAAAAAACAAATACCTGTTTTTCCAAATTCGTGACTAACTCTAATATATTAAATTCAAAACCTTCGTATATCCGATAAATTACCTTCCACCAAATTACACATCGCTGGCTCAGGTTTACGAAACATGTGTGTAACCTGCAAATGTTCTTTAATAAACTACTAACACATATTAAAACATAGATAATAGGTGTACATATTAGTACACCTATTATCTATGTTTATAAACAACCTAATAAATTAAGAAATGTTACCCCAAAATGTATTTATTAATTCTGTTTAATCCATACTTGTGTTGAATTATATTTACTATTATCAGACAAGTGTATTAAATCAAAGTGATAGTATATCATCGATAGTACCGATACGGGGAACTAGTATATAGATACTCAGACAAATAATAAACATGACTGCAAAACCTAAAGACAAAGCCGTCCAGGCACTAGCTACATCGCAGTTAACTGTGTTAAAAATTTTGTGATAGTACACCATGTCTACAAATCGTTACTTGGACAGTATTGTCGTTGTAAGGAAAATATGTGTCCAAATTATGTCGTAGTTATCAATACAGTGACTACAGACGAACTCTTAAGAGGTCACGCCAATTATAGTAACTAATTTATGAGCCGCCCCATATTGACAGTGCGCCACTGAGTACTGGTACATATATTGATAGTATACCATATTGAACAGTGATATTATAAAAAATATGTAGTATTAAAACACCGTTACGGAAACTAGTAAAAACGACTTGAAAACTGAACTACGACATCGATATAAAAAGTACTGGAGTGCTTTGTTTGCCCGCTATAGGTAGACGCGTGGAGCACGCCGCATCGCTATAAATAATTTATATACATTTCTCTTTGACGTTGCCGTTACATCTGAAGTAATGTTAATATAGATACAAATGTAGTATATAAATAAGGCGACCCATTTTTCCAGCTTAAAATATTGAGGTTTTACTTCGAAAATTACGAGAACTAGAGCAGTCTACCGGAAGCTTGTGTTGAAGTACCTACGAAATCTATAATTAGTGTTAGTTTAAAATTTATTTTCTGAAATTAAAGTACATGTTTGTAGTATTAATAAGTATATTATAAGTTTTTTAAATTTTCCGCAGCCCATTATTACATTACTTAGGGGGCATGGTAAAAACTACACTAAAGAATTAAAAAGAAAATGTGTGGTCAAGTTTAAGTGAAGTTTGTCAATAAATTGTATTATTTTACGTCATTTAATTAAAAACGAATCTTGCGTAATAAATATTTTCATTATTTACAACGTCAGTCATCATCATCATTTTCATATAAGCCGTAGGACGTTTACTGCTGAACATAGGAGGCCTATGTTCCAGAAATCTTCAATAGGACCGGTAGTAGGCGACTTGCATCCAGCGCGATCCTGCGGTTTTAATCAGATCGTCTGTCCAGCTTGTGGGTGGACGCCCTACGCTGTGCTTACCAGTACGTGTTCTCTATTCCAGAACCTTACGAATCATTCATCATCATTCATCATCATCATTATAACAGCCATCAGAAGTCCACTGCTGGGCATAGGCATTCCCAAAAAAGGGGGAATTTTGCCCGTGACTGCCGCGATGGGTAAGCGTATTGGCATTCGCAGAGCGCAGCTTTTGTGACGGGGACGCTGCTGCTCATGAGCATTTGTGCTGCACTGCCAGGGATGGGTATACCACCATCTGTCGATTCTGGTACCTAAGTCGCCTTTTACGAAACCTGGTACAGGGGGAGGTACTATTTTGCTCTGCCAGTACATCACGGCTACTATCACAATGGTCATCTAGAAATGAGAGTTCTGAAAGAACTGTTCCGCTTACAAAATAAATACATAACTGACATAATAAACCAGATAAATGTAAACCACGCCTGCTTCTTGGAAATATAATTTCATAACTAATGTAATATTAATTCAAATTTTGACTTTGATCGCCTAAGCAATTGATAAGTTCATTAAGTGAATGTTATTTACATTTAGCAAACTTAAATTACGAATAATTCTTGTGAAATCGTATGATTTACCGCCATGCCCACCTGGGGACTTAATGATAGAGATAGATAGATAGGGAGTCTATGAGTAGAAGGTGAAAGAGCAATGTAGATGCGACTATGATACAGATTACGGTTAAACACTATATTATTTTCTTGTGTGAAAATTACTATTTATTAATAAACTTTTTTGGATTTTATATAAAATTATAGGACATATAGAAAACACAACACAAAAGTTAGGACCACAATCATATTTACTTTAATGTAACGATCTTATAATTATAAAACGATAACATATCCAAAAAGTAAGTACTGTGAAACATACATTTACAAATAAATATGAAACAATCAGCCAATTGCAAATAATTACAGAAAAATATTTTTGCTGGACACGGAAAGTTGTCTGTTTATTTGGATATGAATCGTGATTAAACCATTTGAGCGAATGAATTTCAAATTGATGACACTTGAAGAACGTAGTATTGTACTTTACTTAAATCATACATAAGTACAAATAATTAAAAAGACGAATGAGGATTTATTATCAATTTCCTCTCAAACATTGATGAATATTTTATTTTAGTATGCTCTTTGTATTTGCTTAAATGTAGTTAATTTTGTATTTCGAAACAGTACACAATTTCAGTTCCAAGAGATGAGGACCTGGCAATCTACTTCGCGCGGGTTTACCCTATTTTCCTGTCCCATTAAAATA
The DNA here is from genome assembly GCA_020976665.1 of Heortia vitessoides. Taxonomy (NCBI): domain Eukaryota; kingdom Metazoa; phylum Arthropoda; class Insecta; order Lepidoptera; family Crambidae; genus Heortia; species Heortia vitessoides. Next base: position 11,549,287 of record JACJUM010003237.1, read on the forward strand.
TAATTAGTTCCAAGTGATGATGTATTGTTATTAAGTCACATTGTTTACCTGTCACAAAATAATAAAAATTAATTCAAACTCAAAATACTCTTTATTCAAGGAGACCACTTTTTAATCATTGGTCATCATCGTTACAAGCACTATCAAATCGTTAAAAATAGGCAATCATACTTCATAAGTAATAAGAATTTTATACCATATACTAATAATACAGATGATCCTGATGACACTACGGGATCGTAAGTCACCTAACATATGTAAATTAGACTTTAAACGAATCAGCTGGCACCAGATTAGTCTTAAAACTATGTTTAATTCGGGTTCATTACACGATACAGCAAAAAGGAACCTGCGAAAACAACTGGTGCATAAATAGAATCTTTACCGGCGTCGGCGCCAAAAATGTCTTAAAGCATTTATTGAATGGTAATTAAAATATTTCAATCAAGGCAGTATTCCCATTAATATAATCTTTAACATTATAAATATGCTTTAGGAAGATTCTTATTGTTTTCGTGATTTGTAAATTTATTTATCGGTAAGCCCGATATGCTGCATTTACTCATGTATGCGAAAGTCCTATAATCTCGCTGAACACAGCTAATACCCCAGTATCGGCAACGAGAGCGATTATGCGTTTTTCGACATCGCACGAGCTTTCGATAAACACTTAACCACGCTTAAGAGTAGGCTGAAGTATGGTAGGAATTTAAGGCATCGGCGGGGCGGGCGGCGTAGGTGAGGGGTCGACCGCCCGCCCAACGGCAGTCAGCCTCTCGCCTTCGTGGCGCGAGTACGGGATTATGCCTCGGCCCTAAGTAGCCGCGTTGCGGTCCGCGTCAGTGGTTTATCGCCAACTTTGGACAGCAGTTTTGAAGTGGCTCTTTTGGGATCGGTTGGTAGTAGTGGTGGTTTTAGTGCGATGTGCTGTCACCATGCGGCTGCGGCTGCCGGGTGACACCCGCGACTGTATATCATCACCACGTGTGCTGGTAAGTACCACGTTATTTATTTTAAAAACGTCTAATCGGTAGAAACTTAATACTTGAAAAAACAAAAATATTCATTAATCAACGCAAGTCCTTGCGTAAGTCTATATTATCATTTATATATAGTATCGTATTGTATTTATCACTGCCAATATTAAACTTCTTCAGGAAAATTATATATATTATTAAGAGTTTGAATTTTACAATTTTTTTAATCAGTTTAAATGGACGGCCTATCAGTAATACAAGATTATTACATCTTTTTACACACACTGTTTACGGAAATCTATAAAATATTATGGTACACATATTTTCACTCGGCTCGTCTAAGAATTGACTGATGGTCATATGTTATTTTTAAACAATTTACATATAAAATATACTAAATATGGATATAATAAAATTTATGCCAATTTTATATTGAGAACAAAAAAAGAAATAGTAATATAATTATGTTCTAATATAATTTTTAAACAGAAAATAATCGTAAGGCTTGATTTATTATTGATATTTCAAAGACTACACTAAAACACAATTAAATAGATATCACCCCCACCTTGGATAATTCATTAGAATACTATTTATTATTATTTCTGTCAAAAATATGCCGTTTTCAACAAACTACAGACTTGTTAATACTCACGACTCTTCCATAGATAAACTCGTAATCTTCCATAGATAATAATCGAATATATAGACTATAACTATGTCTATTAACTGTTATAACATAATTAAAATGTAAAACATGAAGAGAACGTATCAAAATGTAAATATTATTTGTCCATCAGGTGTGAGTTGGACTATTGAGAAAGAAATTTATCCGGACCTTATTGAGGCAGAATATTGTTTGTTTGTTTGGCCGAAGAGTTAATTCATGCTGAATTTAGATCAATGATTTGATCAATGATATTAATTGAGATTGAGAAATCACAAATATTGAGCTTAATAACTTGATTACCATTGAACTTATCATGTGTAATTTATGATTTTTATATCTGCCTGAAGACTTATTCTACAATCCAGACAAAGATTTTTTATCAAAATGAGCTTAATGCAAGTTTGATTACCTAGAAAACTAATAGTCAAAATAAAAGGGATTCACTCTTCTTTTCATCGATTTAAAAAAGTTTAGTATAAAGTATTCAACAAAGAATTTTATTTATATATATATATATATAAACGTAGTTAAATGTTTTTTTAACTGGAATAAATCAACCGTAAAAAGTGAAAGATGGGAATCGACCTTCGACCAACTCTCTAAACGCTGAGCTGATTGTTGCAGGTCTAGATACTACAACTGGCTCAAAAGCTTATCTTAGTATTCATATTTAAATAGTTTTATTGATTTCCCTATTTTAGTAAGATAGCAGTATGCTATTTTTACAATAATAACAAAATATGAGCCCGAAAGTGTAACTCTGCCCGGGAAAAGTCATGTTTCCTGTTCAATAAGAATCCCCAGCAGCAATCCCTAAATTATAGTACATATATCACTTTACGTATATATGACATTGATTAATTATTTTCATAGCAGCAATACATTTACAAGGTATTCCATCTTTTCTGAGCGGCATTCAGTTAAAGAAGCCTATAATATCAAAGTCGCGCTTCATTATTTAAAACGTAGATTTATCATAATATTGTGGATTTCATAAAAAAAATATCTTTTTCTGTAGTGCTATCATTATAATTCGGTAGAAATCTATAATCTATCTAAAATTTAAAACTTTCCGAAATATTATACTATAGTTTATATTAATTATTAATTCAATGATTAATTTAAACTCATTTGTTTCCGAAAATGCCTAATGAGTGCTACAAATGCCTTGTCAATATTCATACAGATGAAATCATACATTCTATTTCAGTTGAAGATCACACATGTAGTTCCAGATATGTTTGAAAGTTTACTACTGAACTATAAACCTTAATATAACTTTGAATTTCACCGGAAAGAATACGAGCACCGGACCGACTAAATATTTGCCAACGTAAAACTAAAAACGCGCTGTTGTTGTTTCTAACACGCACCAGTTCACGTCGCGTTTTACGAGTGGAAATTATATTAATACATTAATTGAACGACTTGTGTGCAAACGTTCAATATATTTGATAAATATTTCATTAACATTTTACATGAAAATAATAAAACAACAAAGCCGGAGTTCTGCCCTGAATTATTATAAGTCTGAAGAGGCGCACCCTTTAACAATACACACATTTGTATGTTAATTATATGCGTTATATTAGATTTAGTATTCAAAGATCTAAAAAAATGTATACTTAAGACGCGCACAATTGAATTTATTTATAATTTTTATTGACTTCGATCAAAAAATAATCTAAGATGACTTTCCAGGTAAAATCTATACAAATAAATAAAATTGAAGCGTCGTAGAGCTCATTGATATTTATTAAGAAAAGGGCATAAGTACGGGACAAGAAAAACAAATATATTACTATCTATCCGTTTGTTTCGGCTGATCAACGAAACTATGGTATCTGTTATGTATAGTCCTTCACCGACTGATAGCCGAGTGATGTATAATGTGTATCTTTATGAAACTAACATTTCTGCGCTCATAGAGCACATTAAGTTGGGAAAAATCACTTTGAATAGTTTCAGTATCACTAGAAGCCGGCGAAGTCGCAGGCACCAGCTTGTGTGTATCATAAAATGCATGCAACAGTAAGCACCGTTTTACCATACGAAGGCATTGTTTCCGACGGGCTTGTTGCCGTATCACAAGTTTAAATACTTACTTGAAAGCTGACGTAGCTGAAACAGATATTCCTTTGCCGTTTTGCTTCACAATATGAAAAGGGGCAAGAATTACAGGAATATATACTTTGGATATTGATTAATTTGACATTATTATTCATATTTTAAGTAGATATAAGTTAAGTAAATATGCTTCACGATATAAGCATATATGTATATATATACGTATATGCTTGACGGGGATAGAAGATAAATTCTCATGTATCTTTTTATCTCTTTTTTCTATATGTAATGTTTACTTTTATATAATAAAATAATACCGTGGACAAATATTTTACCGGCATAAGCTCTACCTTATCAATTTCGATGAAAAAAATAAATTAATTAAGGCTCGGGATTCTTAAGGCTCTACTAAAATGTTTTAAGTGAATTATTAGGCTCCTGTTTCTCAGACGTAGTAATAAAATATGAACGCGTAAAAACCTGCAGTCTCTGGGTATAAATATAACAAAGAAACAAATGATGACTGCATCAAAAACAAGTATGTACACAGAAAATATTATTTTTAAACCACATGCGAGTGTATCGTTTGTCAATGCCGAGGGATTTATTAAACAATCCTAAAATGAGATAGAACATTTTGCCTATTTAAAGTTAGAGAACATTTAATTGCGAAAAAACATGTGAAATTTCAGTAAACGACAATTTCATTATTATCATCACCATAGCAGCTGTAAAAGGTCTACAAGAAAGGGCCATTATATTCGCTTTGGGTAATCGTTGTAATTGCAGAACTTATCATCACGTGAGAGCTGCAACCCACTCCCGGCTTCTTCAGGTGGATATACCGCCATCTATCGGTAGGTACCGGTACCTCGGGTGTCTCTTACGATACCTGGAATAGAGGGAGGAAGGGTACTATTGTATCGGCGGGTACCACGACCATTTAAATCCTTCTAATAGAAGATTTTTTAGGAAACTCGAGCCTAAACTCAAAGCCGGCCAATAAAATAAGTACTCAATTTGTTATCTAACTTTAAAAATTAATAATTGTTATTACTTTAGTCTATCATTTTTATCACAAATGTTTGGTAAAATGGCGTTCAATACCGATTAAAACTAATTGATGTTTGCTTGTTTTCGGCTTCATCTTAGTAATATTATAAATTGGAATGATTTGTTCGTTTGTTTGTTACCGTATGACAAGTACGGTGACGTAGTACATTACATTATTAGCAAGCGACATAGATGACATATTGTGTGTCACGAGAAGGGAAGTTACTAAGTAACTAGTATAAAATAAATACAACTTCAAGAAACCCAGTAATTAATCAACTTTAATAAAACTGCTTGAGTTATACCGTACATAAGCTATATAAATATATTTGTGTCAGTGGCTCCATCTACCACAGTACAGTTTACACTTTGATGTCTGCGCCATATTGCACTTTTCTATTCCGAAATACTGGCACAGTGACGCGGGTTAGGGTGTGGCAGGCAGGGCACGCGCCTAGGGCGCCGGACAAATTGGGCTTCGGAATGGCCAAATGTAAAGTCGTTTTAGTATTGTGGCTTCGCGTTGATGCAAAGCTTTGGGCTCACTCTGTAGTACCTATACTTGTTATTACTCTTTTTATGGTTTCGTAACAAAAAAAGAAATACGGAACCCTACAGGATCATTTTGTTGTCGGTCTGTACAGGGAACTTACTATGGCCCTAGGATTTCATTCTAGTTCCAAGCAAAACTATTGGGACGTTTTTTTATTTTCTTTATATTCAAGTCGATAAAATTATTCATTTGTCTCTCCCATCTACTTACAGAAACTGTGATTATATTATTTAGAAAAAAAAATTATGTCTTGTTTCTTAAATATTATTATTATTTAGCAACAATATCCGATTATTAATATTTGCAATTTTTATTAAAAGAATACATATTGTTTTTTATTCATGTTTAATCTTTTGTTGATTTCAATTATTTACAAATGGAAGAACACAATTCCATGACACATTTTATAATAAGTAGCCTTCATGATTATACTAAAATAAATATAATTATTTAGTAATTAAATGTATTCGTGTGTTTATATATATATAGATCTCGCCAACTTCAACACGATGTTGATGATTACAACGAATACCTTATTATATAGTACTGATTGGGTCATCTTATTTCAGTAAGCAGAGTTTATCAGTACAGCCATTGGAAGTCCACTATCGGACATGGCCTCCCCAATAAAGGGGAAATTTTGCCCGTAATTGCCGCGCTAAGCAAGCGTATTGGCAATCGCAAAGTGCAGCTTCCGCCATGAGGATACTATTGCCTATCCTCACCCTGTGATTTTGAGCAACACTGTAAGCTTGCCTTACGGTAAGCATGGATTTCAGACACATAAGCCCCTTTGCTATAAAGAGCGTATTTACAATTCTACGAGTTTTGTGTGCCTTTTTTATCTTTAGATAACAACGTGTACAAATTTTCCGCAACCACGTTCACGCCTGATCAGCTGTCAGTTTCATTATATTTTATAATTCACCCTATATGTCATACATTGACCTGACTCAATGATGCGTCACTTAAAGCTCTTGTGATACGGATATCAGACAGCAGAAAATCACTAATATAATAAGTAAATACATATACATTGTTTCACCTAGACACAGAACAAATATAAATCATATATATTCGTCCTGAGGGGGGATCGTACCTAAGACCCTTGGTTCATAAGATATGAACTCTACGAATCGGACATTGACTACGAATCGGTCAGCTATATTATAATATATGTATACCTATTATGTCTGTATATACCTTTTATAGAAACATAATTACTAAGTTACCTTGGATTTAATGACCGAAATTATATATTGCTGCCACTGAATAGACAATGGCAAACGAATGAAGGTTGTTTAAATATCATAATTAATAATAACCTATCAACAAATTGCTTTCTATTTGACGGGATTACCAAGAGACGAATGAAAATTCTGTTAATTGACTGAAAAGCATTTGGATAAAATTTTATGAATGAGTAACCCAATTTACGAGTAACTATTGTCGCATGGAACTCATTAACAATGAAGTCACATTGTTTCTAATTGTTAATGTTAAAGAGTAATTAATAGCTACGTTTTGCAAACTAGAACAAAAAATAGCAATCATGTGGAGTTACCAAAAAAGCAACGAAAACGGTTACCAAACTGGAGTAGGTATAGTAAGAAATTCAATAATTACACGTCGCAGCTATACGTTACAGGCAAATGAAAAAGCTTTTCTCTGTTTCTTGTTCAAATGTCATATACTAAGCGAACGTTCTCGCCCCTCTTAACAGGTAGATTATTAAAAAGAAAGATATTATATTATGAAACACAATAATTGACATTTTGCATTGCATCCTTTCTCATTATAAACTTATATTCCTTGATATAGCGATATTATTAAAATAAGGAATATGTAAATCCCAAATATCTCATACCTTGACCTGACTCTGTGATGAGTCGGCGAAAGCACTTGTGTTGAGTTCCACAACAAATTAATCATAAATATATGACTTAAATACATATACTTAACACCTAGACACAGAACAATAAAAACATTACCATATAAATATATGACACGACCTTTGGCGTACAAATAAGAGTGTTGGATAGGAAAGGATCTTGGAAATATGTATATATTTATGGAAATAAAAACTACAATTTTAATATCGTACTAAAGAAGAACGAAGAAGAGAGAACAGAGTTGTACATAAAATAAGTTTCAGTTCATAAATTATAATAATCCCTTGTAAATTCATTTAAATATAGAATAAAGATTTTAAAAATTAATCAGGTGAAATACGGTCATGCAAGAGCTAGTTGTTACAACTAGGAGGTAAGAATATGTTCTACTATTTGTGTGAAGTCGATAAAAAATGGTACGTCGTCGATAAAAAAGATATATCGAATGGTTGTATCGCAGGCGGAGAAAATGGTAAATTGACGTATACTTCATTCTGTATAATTAATAGCGGTCGGATTTCTACCGCCATTAATATTTAAGTTAGGTTTAGGGCGTTTCTTGCCCTGGACGAAGCATTAGAGCTAAAGATCACAAGTTCAATTCTTGGCTAGAATTTGTATATGTACTAGCTGACCCAACCAACGTTGTTCTGTCTTAACTATTAATAATATCATTTTGAAAAAGAAAATTATTAAAAATAACAGTCCGTGACCGGAGTAACATTATACATTCTCCTGTACCTGTAAGAGGTAACTGAGGTACCGGAACCGACAGATGGCGGTTATCCACCCGAAATAGTGTAGCTCAAATGTACAGGTTGAAGATGGACAGCAGTTTCTCGTTATTTGGGGAGACCTATGGCAGTGGACTTCCAATAGCTGATGTCATGATGAATTCATAAAATAAATGTATAATTCCAGCCGTAACATCCGTTTTATTTATCCGTTACGATATATGCAGCGCACGTTGTGTCAAATGACTTACTGATATGTCAATTTTATTGTACGAATTTAAATTCTTATTTTTCGGTACTAGGTTTTCATATAAAAGGTAAATATGGTCTTTATGTTTTCCTAAATTTTGTAATGTTCTACGCAATTTTCTTCTTTTTGCCTTTCATAGGAGCCTGCTCTTGACCAGCCAGTTGTTTATGCCGTAATACCGTGACCAAGGGAAAAAGGTTACATTGTCTTTTGTTTCTAAATCTGGCGTTTCACTTAAAAAGTACTGTTAATAAGTAAATAGGTCAAATAGTTTTGTAGCTCAGTACTAAATAAGAATTTATCTTTCTTATAGTTTACATAAACATATTCAGTCACAAAGTAACATTGAATGTATTGCAACTTTAAATTGATGGATGTTACGCTTCAACTCATATGTCTTGTGTTGCTGACAATGATGTATCTATTTATATACCTCTCTAAATACGCGTTTGTATTTCGTTTATCTCGTAACACTTTTAATAATATTTTATTATTATATATTATATACAATAAAGCGATTGCCATCTTTTTTGTAGGATTATTTTCAAAAAATGACAAATACGAAGACACTGTATACTTTATTCCGATTAGTTAGTCAAAACTTACACATACAGACGTAGTTAAAATACAATTATGCTACAACTAATTCGCACATTAATAAAGTATTTTAAACAGTGATATATCATATGAAAATTAAAAAAATTAAAACAAAGAACAGAAATATTAGATTCAAGACGGACGAAAATGTGTTATGTCCATGATAGTTCTACCCTTTATCGCAAATATGCTGTTATTTCATAATATTATTATGCATAATAGCAAAAAGCATAAATTTCATTTTGCCGCTCCTCAGCTTGCAGGCCGCCTAGCGCCCCTACGCGCACTTAAATTATACTCTATTATTCTATTCTATTATTCCTAATAAAAATCTTCCATCAACGTAGCATGTCAATTGACATTCTCCTACTTCAAAGCATGCCATTGCAAATTCGGAAATATATACTAAACAAATGACACTATATAAATGTAATGTTATGGCTTAAGCATATTCGTTTAAAGAAAATTATGCCGAGTTTGTTCTGCTAAATAAAAGTCGGAGCAACAAAATTCTGTCAAACAGAGGGAACGCGTCCACGATCCGGTGCTGTATTTATTAAAATTTTAAATCAGTTGAGTACGCATTACGCTATTTTGTTACATTAAACCAAAATTAAGTAACTATATATAGATGAGAGTAAAAATAAAATAGTCGACAGTATTCATCAGACTGTCTTTTAAAAGATTAATTAAATTCCATGATAGTTGCTAAAACTGGCGAGTTTCAGCACACGAACGTAGCCGCATAAAGTAAGTCTTAACCTGCAATTATGTTTGACACATTTAATTTTGATGAATCATTCAATTTTAAAACTAGTTTTTAGTTAAATTTTTAGATGTAAAAAATTTAAACATAACATAAACTTATATTTCTGGACACAGTCTTACAATATTTGGATTAAAAATAGAATTAATAGAAGCTTTATGTAGAATTTAACTGAAATTGCTTGCATACGAGTAAGCTACGGTCATTAACTTATTATTGATAGAATCTGTATATTTCTCGATATAAACTGTATTATATTACATAAATAAATAAAAAATAAATTCCCACAACATCTCATACATTGACCTGCCTCCGTAGTCAGTCCCTTAAAGTACTTGTGTTACGGACGTCAGATAACAAATGAATCATAAATATACTACTAAAATACATATTCTTAACACCCAGACACAGAAAAAATACAAATATCATCATAAAAATATTTTATCTGGGTGCGTACGAAACCATGATCCCGTTTGAATCTCGTGGGGCACAAGATAGGATTACTAAATATTATCTGTGCTAGCAGGCCCGTTTATATTAATATGTTTATTAACATTAACAACATAAATTTATTGTATAAAGATTAAGAACATTTAATTACAATTTGGTAAAACAAATCATAGCAAGCCCAGTTTAGGTTGTACCGACGGCATGTATGGAAGCTGCAAAAGTAACGTAGGAAAATGAATTCTATGTAGTTTTTCACTAACTATGCCCTGGTTCACGTTCACGCTGGAGGCTGTTAGCCGGTTAAAGAAACGGCCACAGAATTTCTCACCTCATTAGATCTCGCTGGCCATACCAACTGCAGAATTAACTATATTCTGTAAAATTATGTTTTATCAAAACTAGTCGCGACTGGACAACTTGGCCTTGATAAAAACATATTTAATATGATAACGATATAACGATATAATGATGAATTATTTTATTAATTAAGTTAGCTAGTCTCATTTTTAAGGACAAGAATATAAATAAAAATATAGTTTAGACAAATAATATAGAATAAACAAAATATTTTATAGACATTACCAAAAATTAATATGATGTTTGACATTCGGCAAGTCTAGACATTAAAGACAAATAAATACTAATGTCTTTTTAATCTGACCTTAGTACTTATATTAAATAGGTATGTCGGTGTCAAAATCACGCTGAAATGTAATTTATTTCAAATTATTGTTTGTATTTTATATGTAAGTATAATTACACCTTATAAGCTCTTTGCAACTCTTCTTCTTAAAGTAAATATATCAAAATGAAAGCAATTTATAATCGTAATCATATATAAGGTCCACCTGTAAATGTATATTCAATAAAGATATTTGAATACACAATTGAAAAGAATCCGAGATAAGTCGCTCAAAATAATTGTGTTGCGGATGTAACAGGACAGGGGAATCATAAATATAATCATCATGTTAGCTATTGGAAGTCCACTGCTGGACATAGGCCTCCCCGAGAAATGGGGAATTTTTATATTATTGCCCCGCTTATAATTGCCGCGCTGGGCAATCGTGTTGGTAATCGTAGAGCGTTTTCGCTAAGAGGACGCTGCTGTCCATACCCGCACTGTGCATTTGAGCTACACTATTCCGGATGGATATACCGCCATCTGTCGGTTCTAGTAATAATACGGAGTCTAATAGTCGCATTATAAGACACTTGGTACAGAGTAAAGTATCTTTCTACTAATACTTGAAAATAAATATTTGTATATTAACCTAGATACAGATCAAATACAAATATTCGTTATATATATTTCTCTTATTATATATATTTCCACGCACAAGCCAGGGACAGTATTTAAAAAGCGCCAGCGGGTCCATGGATTATAATTAAGAATAAAATATAAATTTTATTATGTCATTTCAAGGTCAAGGTTCCGGGCAGGAGGCAAACACAAGGGCAGGGTGTATTTAGAGCAGCATAGAGGCGGGTCGCGCGGGGCATAGATAATTCATGCAGTGCCTTCATTAGCGCGAGCCGCACATGCCCGCTCGTTAGCGCGTTTTAACTAGACTTCATTTGAAACTGATTTCATGGTTTATTTATGGTGAGATGTATATTTTGAGATGTGTATTATCTCTTTTATATTATTATGCAAAACGTGGTCTCTAACTTATTAGCCAACTGAAAACAGTACAACGAGCAATGGAGAGGGCAATGCTCGGAGTCTCATTGCGCGATTAAATCAAAAATCAGGAGATCCGTAAAACAACTAAAGTTACCGACATGGCCCGGAGGATAAACAAGTTAAAGTGGCAGTGGCCAGAGTACTTAGCACGTAAGGTTCTGGAATGGAGACCACGTACCGGCAAGTGCAGGGTAAGACGTCCACCCAATCACGCTGGACGCAGGCTACATATGATCGGTCTTTTTGAAAATCACTTTAAGGGGCAGTCCAGCAGTGGGCGTCTTGCGGCTGATATGTTTCTGATGATTATCTTTCGATCGATTTATTGTGATGATATATTTAAATAGATTTTGATGTTCCTTTTTGATTTCTTAAAATTATCATCTGGTTACACACAGTTACGACAGCTTTTAACAATCTAAGAAACAGATTATAACAAAAAAGGGGTAATTTGGTCCTTATATTTTATAGCACGGACCTCATTACAACATAGATTCAACTATTTAATTTTTTACACATTGAAGAAAGACACACAAAATGCAAAGAACGATTTTACAATTATAAGTTATCAAACTGAACAATCAAATTAATGGCGAAACAATATTTCAGGCTTACAATGATGGTGTATAAAACATGCGTACTGAGTAACAAATGCATGATGTGATGGAGCGCAATTCACATTAATTTATGCGATGTCAATTAAGGTAAAATGTATCGACAAACTTTGAGGTCGTTCCAAAGTCAAAGTTGAACTATTCTCAGGTAAACGACTATTACATGCTATTTTAATTAAACTTTTACAAGAAAAATAATTTAGGTGACTTGATGAGGTTACAGGGCGTCAAGCGGTATGACGATTCAAACTTTTAAAACAAATTTGATCAAACACCGAAAAAAATTTATAAAAATGTGACATATGCTCGAAATATTAAAGAACTTTTGACGAACCCGAAGTCAGATCCTGTGCGCTCGATCCCCTCGTAGAAAAAATACACATAAAAAAATTCACCAGAAGACAATTAAAGATAACGCTGTCTGATTATATGTTTATGAGATGTTGGAAATAATTTACTCAAATATTGAATAACACTTATTAAAATTGCAGTTTGTTATAAACTGTACATTTATTTGTATCCGCCACTTCGTTACCATAGATTTCATATCTCATTTCACGTCACGTGATAAAGTATCTAGCGTGATTACTCTTTTAGGGTTCAAGCTATCAAAAGCGCGACCATTGCAAGAACCGAGAAGCGTAGCAGACAAATTAATTTTCCTATTATAATGAGAGTAATAAAGCCATGAGGTACCGGCAGAGTATAATAGTACTTTGTCTGTACCAGGTGTCGTAAGAGGTGACTAAGGTACTAAAACCGACAATTGGCGATATGTCCATCCTAAATATTGCAGCTCAAATGCACGGGGCAGGGTTGGGCAGCATCTCCGTCACCAAAGCTGCCCTCTGCGATTGACAACGCCAACGCTTGCCCAGCGAGGAAATTATGGCCAAATTCACCCTTTACATTTACATGCGTGACTACAAAATGTAATTTTTCATTAAAATATGCTAGTATAACTTGATTAACAGCCGTAATTGTGTTCAAGACAATATATTTATTACAACTCGAAGAAACGATGCGGTCAGTGCAAGCAATCAAAAGTGTTTCCAAAATATCAAAGATAAAGTTAGCTATGTTACTTTTTCGATTTAGCTTATATCGGCGCATTTAGATGCCGGTTCTCTATGTAATATCTACCAAAACCACAAAACTACATTTGCCATATGGGTTTGTATTAATGCTTGTCATTGCGGATGTTGATGGACATGCACGATGACAAACATTAATACAAACCCGTTAGTTAGTTTCCAAAATGGCCGCGTCAACGTTACGTATAATATCAAAATTATAGTTTCATACCGAATGCATATGAAAGTAAACTGGTTGACGCTACGCTCCAACCAATTAGTTTGCTACTCAAAGCTAATCAAAAACAGCTATAAACATTTTGATGGATCTTTAACCCGCGGATAGCTGACGTATAGTAATAATTAAGACTTTAGGCTTGTTGATTTAAAAGATTCTACGCACACGAAGTAGCGATTACCAATTAATTCTATTATATTGGTATAGATAAGGCTTCATGTAGAAATCTTGCTTAGAATAAATTGTTACTATAAATTTGAAATGCGGTTATTATTATAGATATTGAATATTTCCAGAAATAGGCCGTGTTGAAAGCTCATATTTCATTACCGATATTAATTTGAATAAGTAGGGGTTTCAAGCAATTTTATTTTACAATAACGTGTTTGTGACGGAATAAAGTTATAGTCTATTATCATCACCATCATTATTCATATCAGCATTAGAAGTCCACCTGGAAATAGTCCCCAAGAAAGGGGGAATTTTTGTCGCGCTGGGCAAGCGTGTTGGCAATCGCAAAACGCAACTTTCGCGATTGGGTTGCTGCTGCCTATCCCCGCCCTGTGCATTTGTGCTTTACTACGGATATACCGCCATCTGTTAATCATCATTATCTGATCACCGTCGCTTTTTACGACACCTGATACAGAGGGAGGTACTATTCTACTTTGCATCACATTATATTTCTCCTTTATTAAAAAATAATAAATGTCGGTATATATAATTAACTAATATATAGACTTTATTCTTTGTTCTTAAAATTGTGCCCGAAAAAAATTGGGTTATTTTATTATTGTTCGAAAGTTCGAAAGTTCTAGACTACAAAAAAGTAAACTACTCCTATTCCTTAAATAACTTCTAATTGTTTGGGAATTTTAGACTTTATATAGATTTATCGGCAGCTATGTGTAATACACAAAATAATTATTCTCTTAATGTTTTATCGTTGCTGTACAAAACATTTACAATACGCTGCCTAAGATTTACACCACTCTTACATGGAATCCAATAACTGATCGTAATAAACTACACTTTCACAAATTTTACAAAATATATATTTAAGATATTTTGGCTGTAGGCTGTATTATCCTTACACGGTTGAGCAAGGTAATAGAAACTTCGTGCGTAGTGATCGCGTAAATGTTAGAAAAAAAGGGATAGACTTATTTTTTTACATTGCTTTTTAACCTTATGAAGATAAATATAGAATAAGATATAATAAATGATGAATATAATCAATGGTAGCAGGTATATAGGTGTTTTAGTTTAAGACATCACTTTGGCAGTAAAGTTATAAAGAAAAGTAACTTATAAATATACATACCTTGTTCGTTCATAAAAAAGCTACTATAGTTTATTTTAGGTACGCATGTACATACGTTCGGTTGAGGATTGATTATACACGGAAAATGAAAAGTAAATATATTTTGTTTGCTCCTGAACATATTGCATCAAAATCGCGGGGTCTATTTTTACGGACGGCAGAGTTGTTCTCATCTATTTTTATTGTTTATGTAGACGCCTACAAACGTATGTAATGGGCAGAGAAGTCTCATGTGTTAGCAGCAGCAGGAGCGTTGCTCCCATAAGCTTTGAATTCTCACGAAGAAATGACTCAGAGTATAAAATTGAAAAATTACTTTTTATGGTTTATGCAAGCACAATTTTAAAACAAATTCCTGTCACTGGATATCATCAGCAAATATGTTTGACGCAATTATAAAGATAAATTAAACATTATTATATAAAAGTACTAGACCAATACAGCAAACATTTGGAAGTATTATGCATATATTTTTATCAATCTTATACGTAGGTGACGCTTTTCATAAAAGTCTTTCAGAAAGCCATTGAAGATCATATACGGCACAATTGTTCATCACTATCAGTCGTTTCAGATATTCCAAATGACAAATTGTTCGTATAATATATTGATACTACAGTAGTTTGGATGTTTTAAATAGACTGACCCGACCGATCCGTATTTGGTCTTTTAGTTTGTTGCAAAGTAATCAATTAGATATGGAGAGAGACTTATAATGTGGTAGTACTTGTACGAAGCACTATTCATTATCATACCAGCCATTAGAAGTCTACTACTGGACATACTGCCTCCCCAAGATATGGGGAATTTTGCCCATAATTGTCGCGCTGGGCAACGCAGAGCGCATCCTTCGCGACGAAAATGCTGTTGCCCATTCTTGAGCTTGAGCTGCACCGCATCAGATGGATATACCACCATTTGTCGGTTCTGGTGTCTGTCTGGTGGTGCTGGGCGAGGTACTATTATACGCTGCTGGTACCTCACGATACAAATACAAATATTTAATATTGTGTCTTAATTAAAAAGTGTTGCATAATTGTATGTGTTCATAAACAGGTCACATTTTATAATGTATATCTGACGCATAACTGACACTGGCCACACCCATTTACCATTTTTCTTCTATATATATTGATGTATCAATATAACTGGCTGACTATAAGTAAAATTGAATGTCATGTCAGCAAAAATAAAAAGTACTTCTCTTCTGGAAGTAGAAAAATAGGTCCGAAATAGTGATACCACAAAAATATATCCAATATTATATTATTTGGATAATCATAGTCTATATCTATCGGCAGGAAAAATGTGGATATTCCGACGTAGTAAATTGATCTGGACGTCTTTATATTGACCTCCGCCGTACCGAAAACAAGATCTTTTGACCAAACAAAATATCATGTGGAGATCGTAAAGTCGGACTACACGTAGGCACATAATGAAAGCTTGTACCTGAAGCCGAATCGTATGAAACCTGCCTCGTATATTACTTGGTTATCAAATCCTTTGAGCATAGGAAGAAAACATTATTTTACACAATATTCCACTACATATATACAAACATATATAACTTTGTTCATTAAATATTAGTAAAACAACGTTTAACAGGACTGATGGCGCATTCGACAGTATTTATATCTTGAGTAAACTATAAATTGTAAAGATTCCTTTTGTGCCAAAGGTGGATTCGATCACACTACCCAGGACATAC
The DNA here is from genome assembly GCA_020976665.1 of Heortia vitessoides. NCBI lineage: Eukaryota > Metazoa > Arthropoda > Insecta > Lepidoptera > Crambidae > Heortia > Heortia vitessoides. The sequence goes on from JACJUM010003237.1 coordinate 11,565,943, forward strand.
ATTTATGTAATAAATATTTATGTTCTTTGTCGGTATTAAATATGTAATTGCTGTCACTAATGCTTGGAACGACTTATCTCGAAGTCAAGTCAACGTATGAAATGTGTGAAATATATGGGATATATTTAAGGCAGCAACAGCCAAAACAATAATTTGTAAATTTTTCGTTGGTCCGTCCGTATGTTTGGATACGCATCGCAAAAATTGCTACACGAGTTTAAGCCGTGCAGTACCGGCAGAGAATAGTACCTCCCCCAGGTAAGGGACAACTGAGGTACCAGTACCGACAGATGGCGGTATATCTCACCCGAAACAGCGTAACTCAAATGCACAGGGCGAGGATGGGCAGCAGCATCTCGGTCGTGAAAATTACGCTCTGCGACTGCCAAAATGCTTGCCCAACGCGGTAATTATGGGAAAAATACCCACTGTCTTGGGTACAAGCCTCCACCTCCTCCTCCAACAGTAGACTTCCAATGGCTGATATGATGATGATAATGTAACTTTACATTAGTAAAATATTTTTTAAATTAGTATTTGTTGCATACGTGCAATAGTATAAATCTTTTCTCGGTACATTCCATTTTAGGTATTTATAGTTTGATTTTAAGAAAATAAATAAAGCCGGTAAAGATATGGTTGTCTAATGGTGAAAGGCAAAGGTGAATTATTTAAATTGTTCAAGTAGATTTTTAGTTTCATCGTAGCAATCAAACAAACAAACAATCAAATAATTCCTACATATAATATTAGAATAGATAACTATTTTATGTTCATATATAAGGCAGAACTATTGTGGGATGTCTGTCGCGTCAGCTAGTTATATGATAAATTGGTGTCTTTACCGGTAGATGTACCGGTAGATGTGTTTGGTACCAGTAGATGATTTAAATTAGGTAGTCCTCTTACATAGATCGTCTGCATTAGTACCTTACTCCTATTAAGCAGACTATATGCTTGTTTGCAGACCTGGTCTCATAAAAAAAGAAAAATTTCCTATAATAATCGAAGCATTGTGAAACAAAAGGAAATTATTCCCATCAAATAAAAGGAATCCAAATTTGCCTTGTGCGTTCGCCTCGTTATGCTTTTGGGTTCGCTTAATAAATAAACAAAACTGATTCTTTCTCGTTCGTTCGTTCGGCGTTTAATGATGAACTAAATGAAAAATCTATTGTTTTTTGTTCATTTATTAAAATTTATTAAATGTTTATACAAGTAAGACTATCTTTTTTAACTTCAGTAAAAACAACTTACCAATGATAAAAGAATTTCTAAAATCGGTCAATTTGTTTATATATTCAAACAAACAAATATATAATTTTATTTTGGAAATCTCAGTGTCATGGTTAAATAGACAAATATAAGAATTTTCATAACGTAGTTATAATTTAATAGATCACGTATGAAGCTGGTCAGGACGCAGGCGAAAAGCGACACGGTTATATAAGCTATGTTAGTAGCAGTATTCAAAGCATGATTGGATTGTATTTTCTAGTCTGTGGCAAGCTAATGATTATTATTTACAGTATACAGTATCTCTCTGCGTCTCATCCACGCCAACATGTTATGATTTGTGATTTCTGAGTGTTTGTTTACACCGACAATAAAGTTACGGCTGATGAAGTGAGTATACATAGCAATGGGAACGATTTGATTACGCTGTTTGCAGATGATTTGATTTCCACACCAGGATTCGTTTTGTAACATTTGGATAATTGACAAATAATTAAGCTTAATTACTTGATTTGTGCAGTATCAAATTTCAGTATAGGTACACATTTTACGAAGACAACATTAAAAGTAACTTCTCCGTTTTTATCCAGTTGTGAATCAAGATACCAGAAGTCAATACGATCGTTTGCATTGCCCACAAATTGCAATTACTTAACATTTGTATGCAGTCACAATTAATAGTGTTGGCATGTAAGCATATGTTTAACTACCAGTGCTGCCTTTTACTGGGTATCACACATATATATCTATCTATCTTGCATCTGCAAGACCTTTTCTACGTACTTGGAAGTTCAACGACGGTTTTATCTAACCATCGTTTCATTCGAGATGCATTATATCAAAAATAAATACATAAAGCGCGATTAACTTCTCCCAAAGAAATCACGCTGCTTCTGGCGATTCCTTGAGAACGCGCTAGTTTTAGTAGTCATGTTTGCTTATTCTTGTTTGCTCGGATCGTCGACAATCGAAATGTTTGTCTTGGTTGGTACTTTTGCTAACGTTTGTCGGAAAGCCGATACATAGGAGTAACGGGCTGACGTCATTCAGACGCTTTATGATTCAATCTGACGTTAACGGAGCTCTCGGCGAGCCCAGCTGAGTGCAGCCCGGTCTATAAATACCTTCACAATTTTACTTATGGTTTACAAGGCGCCAGTGACGCCGGTGGTCGAAGCGTGGAAAGACGAAATCGTGACAGCTTTTTGGTAATCAATGATGTGCTGCGGATTCATGAAAGGCATTTCTGATATAAAATAAACTAAGGATCTAAAAACACCTTGAATTATTTCTGAAGTAATAGATATTTAAGAAGAGTATTTTAACTGCTTCTTAGTTTTAAAGAAATAATTTATGAAAAGTAGCCTTTATCTCATTATAATTTGCAATTTACTGTTTAGGTTTCTTTTAATGAAAAAAAAAATTTTTCCATAAATAATTTAATCATTCATCAGGAATACAAAGTAAACAAAACGATTTCTTTCACGGGAAAAGTCTATAAAAAAATCTATATGCGGTCTTGGTGATGCCGCGTGACGACTTTAGCTTTTCGGTCTTATCCACGCAAAAAAAATACCTAATTCTGAAATTTTTAGAAAGTAAAGAAGTAAAAAAGAAAAGCAGCAGGATGTCTAATATGTAGCTACAAATATGTAACGATAAAATCTCTCACAAACACGTGTAGGTCATATTCGTTGAATGCCAGTGCGAGGAACAATATCTGTTTTCAGACTCCGAGTTTAGGGCCGTTTAAAATTAGAACAATCGATTATTCAAGAATAAACAGCACTTCGCCCAAAATAAATCGAGATAAAATATCAAGCGCGGCCAGCGAAGGAAACCTCAATTGCGCACGTCATAGCAATACGATTGTTATCAGTTGTCGGAGGTATTCATAATAATCTGTTTTGTTCCAAGTCCTTGACGTATCGGTGCCTCTTTTGTATTCGTCAATAAGTTATACGTCTCTGATCATTTGTTTTTCCTACACTGGATTTTATTAGGAGTATTAAAGTGTCAGCAAATGAAATAAGATATATCACATGTAAATAATTATGTTCCCTGACATATATTAAAGAAGTGAGAATATCAAAACCATATAAAACATAACATATGCATTAATTGCCTATTCTCAACACGCCCAATGCTTAAACAACATTTGATTAAATTAAGAACGCCGTAAAGGCACGTTTATTATCGTCATAACATACATTGAACTATTTCCAGGATCAATCTATAAATATTGCTACATCTTGCATTAGAAAAGGTATTTAGAAAATCAAAGTGTGATAACAAAGATACTTTATTCCTGTCTGTATTACTGTGATCATATCAGCTTTAATACAAATGTTTCTTTTAACCATTTCGTATTAAGGTTTTAGTAGTGCAGCCTTTCGAAGTGCAGTTAGCGGTGTACCACACGATATTATCAGAGTTCAACATCTCCGACCGACCTGGCTCTACGGGCCCTAAAGCCAAGGAAAATACAAACGTTATTATCATTTCGTCAGATGGCTAACGTCAGATTTTAAAAAGGTAATTTAAATTCAGTCGGTTACTACAACATTTTTACTATAAACCACAACTGTTTGGAAAATTTAACTTCAATACAACTCTGATTCTGCCGCGAATATTTAGATAATGTATGTTCTCTCCGTGTAAAAGTAACTTGGGTCATAACACCTTTCTTCATAACAAGTGTATTAAAATAAGAAAATATATTTATTTATATTAAATCTACGAGATATTAAAAGAAAAAATAAAATCCAAAAAATCCAGATTGTCATTTTAGTTATGTATCATTTTAGTATGACATTACAATCATTCTTCTTTATTAGTCAAGCCGTAAACATTTTTTTGTAAATAGCAATTTCCATACCACTTTTCAAACCTTTGTTTCTGTAAGGTATGTAATGTTTCAAAGTATGTAACTGTAGAAAGTACTTTAAGTTATCGTACCTTCTTCTTTAAGATATTTTATTAAATGTGCTTGCCGTTGCATTCTGTAATGAAGACATCTTTTAGATTTGTATGTAAACATGTATGGTGTTTAATCTTCTTGGTTGCTGAAATAATTAATAAAGTAACTAAATTATTTTTGTGATCATTTACCCGATCTTATTAATCTGCCTAGAAATTCAGAATTCGTTATCACAATGGTGATTGGGTAGTTAATTTCCAAGCAGTCTCAGCCATATTGCGCAAACGAGCCGCCGGCTTCACTTGCTAGCAAATGCTGTTTACAGTTTATGCTCGCTTGGTGCCAAATAACATACATTTGATGTCGCGACTTGCTTGTGCCACTGAATTATAGCACTGAGTGCAGGTGTACTGTATTGCCTATGATGATTGGAAAATTAAATTGAAACATTAGATTTCTTCATTGACTTCACTGTTATGATGTGGGCAAATAAAATTAGTAACAATTGATTCAGATGTCACTCATAAATAAAGAAATCTAACAACTGGATATGATTCTAAATTTTGTTTAACTATTAAATACAGCAATATAAAGGTTATTTTGCAAATACTTTCTGCCAAACTCGTTGCTGTATATTTGAGAACTAACTGGTTTAAAAGGAGAACAACAGATAACTTTGGTAAAAATTCCTAAACTATAAAGATAATGGACACACCAAAAAAAACTTTCCCTTTCTTGTGGAAGCCTATGCCTCAGCAATGGACTTCCAATAGCTGTAATGGGTAATTTTGCCCATAATTGCCGCGCTGAGCAAGCGTGTTGGCAACCGCAGAACGCTGCTCTCGCAACAGAGATTCTGCTGCCCATCCCCGCCCTGTACATTTGAGTTGCACTACTTCGGATAGATATACCGCCATCTGTCGATTCGGTTTTGGTACTTCAGCCGCTTCTTACGACCCCTGGTATAGGAGGAGGTACTATTCTACTGTGCCAGTACCTCACGACCGGCATTATTACTAGCATTTCCATATTGGTTATATGGTTTCATTAGGAGAATTCAGTTTCAAGTAGTGTTGTTTATCACTATTTGATCAAAGTGAATTCCTCGCGCTTAAATCATCCGTTTGTACATACTTTGGTTTAGTGTATCCATTAATTCAATATTAAGGAAACAAGATTGCATACCTGTCGTAATAACTTAAACCGAATGTAGGCGTAAAAGCCTATCTTGACTGAGTTAGCTAATTTACCCTCAAATTAGATTAATATCGATCAAAGGTTATTATTAGGCTACAGTTTGATGACTTTTCGAGTAAAACTTTTAACTGGTCTCATGATCGCTTAATTGATTGATTAGTTTAATTTGCAGTGAAATCTCTTTTTTAAGTTATAAATGTGCGTTGTGTGTCTAGTGTATACATATCTAGAGGCTATGTGTTATTATTATTTATAAGAAATAATATATATACTATAAATAATGTATATATATAGAGGTATCACAAATATGTTATACATATACATATATAAAGTACGGAGAAAGCGTTTCCGGATATATTTGTTTGGGGATTGCTTAATATTCAACGGAAGCTCATTCCAGAGTCGTAAAGTTGTATCTATATATAAATATATAAAAATATATATATATATATATATATATATATATATATATGTATATATATATTTAACATTACACGAATTTACATTACACGAAACAGAATATATATATATATATTCTGTTTCGTTTAATGGTTGACTGGGAGATAATGCCAACTGGCATTATACCCGCCATTCATTTTGTAATATTTTGTGCAATGAAGTTTTAATAAATAAATAAAATTGCCTATGGCACATTTAAATAGACACTATCTCATTCAAACTGTATAAACTTTTGATAGAGCAGGAATTCAAAATGTCATGATTATATCGAATAATATCGAATAATAATATTTTTTTTTAATTATACAAATATGAAATAAATAAATAACAAAATGAATAAAATAAGTCCATATTTCATTAATAAAATAACATGCAAATCATTGACAATGTAAGTCATGATTACGTTACATAGACTCATAGGTTCAATAATTATCACATGTTAGTAAGATTTGCTAGATTTTTTTTTATACAGCCATTCCAATAATCTTTTTTTAAAGAAAAAGATTTTAAGCACTTTTATTTAGTTTGTTGTCTTGGTATATATTCTGATGCACATTGCTTTAACTTTAACTTCCACTATATTTACATGTTTTGGGAACATTTCCTATGACCTTTTGCGACGGGTATGCTTCTGCTACTGCGCACTGCGATTGCCAACCACTCTTGCCCAGCGCGTCAATTACCGGTAAATTTATTTCTTAGGGAGGCCCTTATCCAATAGTGGATTTCAATGGCTGATTAGGATCGGTATACCGCTATCTGTCAGTATTGGTACAGAGAGAGGTACTATTCCACTCTTATGGTGCCTTACGGATTAAATTATTTCAAATAATTTTATTCTAAATTAATGCGTAGAAATACTTAGTGCTTAAAAGGCTTAGTTGTTAAACCTATGTAGGCGATAAAATAATAATTTATTATATTAACCAATAAAGAAAACTATAAAATAAAGTCGATATTGTAGTGTAATGCCTCTTGTGTCGTCATTGACCCAGTTAATGGTTCGATTTTAATGCTGCTTCAGCAGTTTTCCTGACGTAGGCATGTGTAACTCATTAATTCTGCTAAAACAAGTTTATTACAACTGCATTTCTGCATCTTAGACAGAACAATCATGTTATTAAGCGCACTTAATTATTAACTATTCAGGAACTATTAAACTTTTACGCCAGTGGCTAAGTGTAACGCGATAAATAACAACCGGCGATTGATTAGCGAATAAAACAACATGGCAGAGGATTTGAAACGCTTTAATATTTGACAAACCCAACGCTCGGCCGACCTGTACATAGCCGGTCTCACGTCCCGCTAATATTTCATGAATATTTTAATTTGTTGCCTAATGAGTTTTGTTTCAATATTTAAATACTTACTTTGTAAATAGGACAGTGTTACTGTCTGTGTGTTACGCTCACGACTTAAATATGACACATATTGAAATTGACATGCTACTTCAGATCTAGGTTCCCACGGGGCACGGTGTAGAGTGAAATCAATTGGCCAATTTGCAATGAAAGTATTCATATAATTATAATATACTAGCGGTCCGTCTCGGCTTCGCACAGGTAAACATAAATAGGTACAGATATTTAAGTTAATTAGTATGCTAATTAAAACTACCATTTATCCCTAATTTGAAAACAAAAATGCTTATCTTAAAGCCTCCCTGTACACTACGTTGGCTGTGGTATTTGTAGGTGGCAACAAAACGAGAAAGTGCCTCATACAATTGCTCTCGTTAGTTACTCGATGCGCTGCGTGCCGGCCGCCGCCGGCATGTATTTTTATGATAATGTAGATTTCTAATAAAAAAAGAGTTATTAAAATCGGTTTAGTACTTTTTGAGTTTATTTGCTACTTACAAAATACAAATCTTTCCTCTTTATTATATTAGTGTAGATGAAATTTATTTTATTAATTGAGAATTTACATCTATCGTTCTACAATTTTTTAACTTACGCTTAAACAAAAAAAGGGTTTTAGACACTTTCCTAAGGCTATAATTTTTAGTCTTTATAGCTATTTTAACCTCATGACTTTAAAAGATAAGACGAAAGAGAATCATTGGTATTGCACAACCATATTATTTATTGCTTTCGCTGCATCGGACAATGGTTATCACAAAAAATGCATTCTATATTTTTCACTGTCTAAGATTGTTGTATTAATGATTTTCGTTTCGTTTCATTTCAGACTTGGAGTATATTACAATTGACGTTACAGAACAATTCTAGAAAGAAAGCTAACATAATTCAATTCCTTTTTTGGATGGATGTAGAATTTTTAAAACATTACTGCTCAACGGAAATAAATCTTATTGAAACAAGTCAATACATTCTGCAGATCGAATTGGGAAGCGCATGGCATTCTATACAGCTATTTTTACGTCAGAAATTTTTTTTCGCTCTTAGTTCCGCACAACCCGTCTTGTCGGTGCCCTGAAGAAGCCCGAGGAACGGCGCCATAATACGCCTGCTAAATTCTATGCATGTTCTTACCGCCGTGTTCATGATATTATCTGAGGTGACAGATCTTGCATATATCAATAATATTAAGAAAGAATGCGTCAGTAAACATTATGGCTGATTCAATACGAAACAAGCTTACTGAAGTAAAGCGTGAAACATTTCATAAAGATATATTTTTTTGCGAAACAAGGAAAGCTAAATGTAAACTGTTTCTTCACTATGATTAACTGTCGAAATCGATAGATATATTTCAAATTAGAATGTACCTTACAAAAACAGATAAATGATTCGACTCCAGTTTAAGAATATATATATTTTTTTATTAAAATGTATATACTTCTTTCTCCTTTTTCCATTAATCAGATATAAAGTCAGCCGCAAAGCCTGTATGTCAAAATTCAAATATTTATTTATTAAGGGGCTCGATAACGCAGGCGGTAGTGATCCTATCTTGTGCGCCAAAAGGTCGTGGTTTTGATTCGTTTGTTCTGTATCTGGGTGTTAAATATATATTTAGATACATAGTACAATTGTGATTGTTCTGTTGTCTGACGTCCGTAACACAGGTTCTTACAGCGACTTAAAACGGACTCAGGTCAATGTATGAGATGTTGTAAGAATTTATTATTATTATTTAGAGTGTGTGTACTTTGGATCTTACAATTATTGCGGTTTTATAACTTCGATGCCTTTTCCAGGTTCTGCAAATAAAGCATACAGAACAATGCTCCTAATATTTTACAAAAAAAAATTAAATTTAAATATTAATAAAATAAAAATTAATAAACAATAATATATACTACTATAATATATAATACTACAACTAAATAAATTAAAATTATAATACAAATATTAAGAAGTTAATTACATTTTTATTATCATCAATACCCATGATTTATTTCAAAGTTTTACTTATAATCTAAACATTGTTTTACTGAATTAAAAGAGTTTTTTATTACATATTTTTGAAGTGTATATTAGTTAGGTCTATGGTATTTATTATTTCCAGGGTAGTTTATTAATTTTTTTTTTGCCTTATAGTAGGGGCTTGTATTTAGTATTTTTTATTCTTGAGGGTGGAAAATATAATTTATTTCTATTGCGCGTATTAATGCTGTGTTTCTTTTAAATCTGATTATCTGTCATCTATTCAAATATAATATACACAAATAAAAACGGATTTTTATCTGTGATAGATACAGTTAAAAACTATTGATTCAATTCTGGAAAAATTTTCTCTAATATAAATATCTAAAGGCAATATTTTCATTGTTTTCATACTACTTTACTAACGGAAAGCATCATCATGAGCTGCCCACTCCCACTTATATATGAGATTTTATTTTTATAATTGTTCTGTAAAACATTACTATACCTTGTTATATTGTTTATCTTAGTGTGCTTGAATAAATAAATTCAATGTCTAATTTTTTGATAAATAAAATAATATTGTTTTTAAAGCATGAAATTTTTATAGCATATATATAACTCACGTTCATACATGACTAATATATTTGTTCATATTGTAAGATTGCATCACATTTTAGTACCCTAGTATTACCAGTAAATAGTTCTTTGAGAAGATCAAATCAAAAAAGGTTCAAGCAGATTTACCGTCTATATTTGAATAAGGGGTTTCTGTTAGTTTCCACTCCATATGTATATGCATTTAGTCCGGAGCTATCATTTTTTCATCACTGATAGCTCCAAAAATTTTATTCATTTCTATAATTTTATTAAAATAGTTGTATTGGACGGGCCCGGTGGCCCATTCGGTAGTGTACCTACCCTATGCGCTGAAGGTCGTGGGTTAAACCTCCATCCAGGAAAAATATTTATATGATGAATATTTGTGTTTGGTCTGTCTTTGGGTGTTAAATATTGATTTTATTAACATATTATACTCGTAATTCTTAAAAAAGGTGTCGTGTGAATCTATTATAATTATTTATATATGAACGCTTAATATTCAACATATCCGTGATATAAAGTCCACTGTTGGACATTGGCCAACGCAAGATAGGGGGATATGTTCCCATAATTGCCGCGCGTGATGGTATCGTAGAGCGCGACGAGGATGCTGCTGTAGTAGTTCGTACGCACCCTGTAGTATTTAAGCTAGGCTTTTTCGGATGAAAATACCGCCATCTGATTTGGTGCCTTAGTCGCCTATTACGACACCTGGTACAGAGGGAGGTACAATTATACTGCGCCAATATTATGCATACATACATTTTGTTATTCGAGAATTAAATGAATATTTAAATGGTTCCATTACTAAAGTTTCATCAACTTACATCTCTTTTATATGCAGATTGTTCCAACAAATGACGTGCAATCGAAAACAGAGGCGATTGTTTGATGTAAATATACTATGAACCTGAGTCTAACTTTGTCCCTAGCCTCTCTGAATAATTCTGGACAGCCGGATCGGTTTACATAGTAAAGCATTTCAACTGGTATCGCTTTGAGAGTTTATACTATGGTGTAATAATACAACTGACCACGGTAATTCTAGTTCGGTTAAATATTTCATGGTTGATGCTAGCATTTAGTGTTCGCAGGATAGTTTATTGAACTGAACTATAAATAAAGATAGCTTGCTGTATTTGGAGTTCAGAGAATATATATATATATATATATATATATGTATATATGTATATATATATATATTATATATATATATAGCTAGTATGATGAAGTTTGCACCAAGTATGAGACTCCTATATATATATAAAATATATATATATATAATATATATGTTACGTACCTTTACAGGAAAGTTCCTGCCCACCCCTACTTAGTTGCATTAGCACTACTTAATGGTAATTCTGATAACTATTGGTTTGGGAGTCTCATACTTGGTGCAAACTTCATCATACTAGCAATTAAAAGTCCACTGTTGGACATAGGTCACCCCAAAAAAGGGGGTATGCTGCCCATAGTTGCCGCGCTGGGCAAGTGTATTGGCAATCGCAGAGCGCAGCTTTCGCGACGGGGCAACTGGTGCCTAACTCTGCCCTGTACTTTAGAGCTGACTATTTTGCATGGATATACCGCTATCTGTCGGTTCTTTTACGGCACCTGTACCGGAAGAGGTACTATTCTAATTTGCCGGTACCTCACGGTGCAAAGTCAGTACAGCGGCCTCGCGTTTATATGCTGTCTGTATATAATTACGCCTGCCCAGCGTGATAATTATTGTTAAAAGTTCCCCATTAATGTTTATCTCTTACGCTTTTTAATGTTTATGTGTAGAGGACATCCAACGACTGATATAATACTTTTATATGATATTTCTACCTACAAACAGCAGCGCTCGTTTAACTGTGCCTGAGTTTTGACTGTGATTGAGACTAAAAAGTGTTCAGTAATATTTAATAGTTATTAGATAGGCTAGTAATATCCCTAAAAAGTCGCAACCGACTGTACAAGTGATCCTTAAAGTTGTTTAAATCTGGGGTCCTTTTCTATCAGCTAAATCAACGTCCGTCAATATTATTTTAAGCATTAGGATCTGCAGAAAGATTTTGCATGCCTTGAGACATCATTAATCGCTGCTGATATGTTTGTTAGTAAAATTTGGAAGGCATAAACGATCGCTTGCCATCTTACTGGAACCGACCCATAGTTATAATATTAAATTCTTATACCTCATATATGACTTGACTCCGAGGTATGTAGCTTAAAGCACTTGTGTGACGCATATCATACAACTGATAGGTTACAAAATATTACACAAATAAATAACCCAGAAGCAGCCCAAACGCAAATGTTCATCACATATATGCTCTGGGTGGGGATTGAACTCACTACCTTCTACTTCTGGGTACTTGCGTATGCACGATCGGGCCCGTAAAGCCCGTAAAGCAGTCGTCTGTTCGACAGCATGCTAGAAAAAATAAACTTCTCATCACTCGATTTATTTAGGTTTCTTTGCCATACATTTTTAATATTTGCAGTATCCATATACGTACAATAAATACTTCATGTCTGAAAAAATGATTAAACATACAGTACGCTTATAAAATTTCAAAATATTGGTAGATTTGAGTTTACACGATTTATTCGGCCCGCCGTTTGTCTCCGAGTTATAAAACATTTGTATTCGCTTCACGTCACACGTCAAGCCAATGCTCTGAAATTCAGATTGGGCTTAGTCAGGCAGTCAGTGATGTTTGGTGAATCAAAAGTTCGTAACGAGAGGGCAAATAGAGAACTGAGAAACATGAGCGCGTAAACGAATTATTTGTCTATACCGGTAGGAAGGCTTGCCTCCTTTGAAGTCTGGGAATTCTAGCTAAGCAAGTTATAACGTAAAATATCTGGCAGGTACTATTTTATCATCATCAGCCGTATCTTGAGGTGTTTTTTATGGGTCAATTTGTCATCGTCTTTGCAGCCATACAACGTCCACTGCTGGACATAGGCTCCCCCTATAAAAAGGGATTTTTGCCTTAACTGCCCTGCTGCCGATCCCATTTAGTTGCATTTAAGCTACACTATTCCGGATCGCTGTAGGTACCTAAGACTCCTTTTAAGGTGCAGGGGGAGGCACTATTCTAGTTTACCTGTACTTCTTGGCTGGTTAATTAGTATGGGCTATGAACTATCATACTTAAAGATTGTATAAGCAGCCATTTACCAATATAATTCTACAAATAAGTATGTTACTATATGTGACATTTTTGAAAACGGTTTCTACAAGATAACCGGAACGTCAAGACAAAAAACGAAAAAGGTTAAATAAACCGCGTTTTAAAGCCGTCAAAAGGTTAGTTTTATTATCTGTGCATATGCACAGTAGTTCAAACCTGTGTATTTACACTATGGTTCTTTTATCATAATATCAGCCTCAAATCCTCTAGTGGATATAAGCCTCCCGTATTGATTTTTAACCATGTCAGGATTTTACTAAATAATTGCCGCTGGTACTGGGCAGTAGTAATAGAGCGTAAAGCCCTATTGCATTTGAGCTGAACAAAGGGAGGAGCTATTGTACTCTGATACGGTAGCTTTTAGCAAACGTTCAAAATCAAATGTAATATATAATTACATAGATTACCATTTCCATTAAAAAGTATTATGTAGTTAAAAAGTAGTTAGCGCGCATTTTCAGATTTATTTAAAGGATATCCCAAAAAAGTGTGTTGTATTGTAACCTGACCCTCTATAATTGAAGGGCTTGATGTCGTAGGTGATAGTAATTCTATTTTGTTCGCCATGTGTCGTAGGTTCAATCCCCATCCAGGACAAACATTTAAAAGATGAATATTTGTGCTTGTTCTGTGTCTAGGTGTTAAATATTTATTTCAATATTATGCATGTTATTTGCCGTGAGGTACCGGCTAAGTAAAATAATACCACCCACTGCACCAGGTGTCGTAAGAGGCGACTAAGGTACCAGAACCGGCAAACAGTACTTGGGATGGGCAGCTGCATCCCCGTCACGAAGGCTTTGTTTTGCGATGGCAATCACGCTTGCCCATTGCCGCGCTGGGCAAGCGCGACAATGGGCAAGTGTGACGTATCAACAAAAACCCTTCTTTTTTTGGAGAGACCTATGTCCAGCAGTGGGCTTTTAATGGCTGATGATTCCTCTGTTGTCTGGTGTTTGTAATTCAACTTTAAGCGACTTATTTAGGAGTCATATCAATGTATGAGATGTTGTGTGAATTTATTTAAAATAATATTTATACATTTTATTTTACTACATTTTGACTGCAACTTTGTGTAATACTTCGTTTCATTATACAATCTTACGAGAGTACTCTCGAATAGCGTAAGGTTCACAAGCTACCTATGTCAAAAGGAAATTGGCTCACTGAATCTTAAGCGGATTAGAGTGTACCTCTTTGGTAAGTGGCTCGAATTTTTCCGTCGAAAGATCGAGTGGACTGATTTTGTTCTTATTTTAAATAATAGGTAGTACGTTAGTTAAATCCCGCATCTATATTCTATATAATTTCAGTAGAACCTGTAAAATTGTTTAAATAATTGCTATTTCTTTTCACAACTTTTTGTATTGTTTGAAGAATAAACCATTTATTGTAGTGACTAGTCCGTATAAAATATGAGAAAAAAGATAATTTAATAAACTATATCTTACATCACGCCGATTTTATATCAATAGGAGTATTTAGTGATTTACTAATTTCTTGAGCCGTGAATCCGTGAATAAGTGAATCTATCTTATACGTATATTTATGGTTGTGGGTTCGATTCTCACCCAGCACAAATATTTATATGATGATTATTTGTGTTTGTTGTGTATTAAATATTTGTTTAAGTATTATATTTGTGATTCCTCTGTTGTCTTATCCGTAAGACAAGTGTTTTAGGCGAATTACCACGGAGTCAGCTAATATAATAAATTAGGTATATTGATTTCAAATCATGTACGTATTTTTAGATAATTCTAAGTGGATCTAGGGTTTTTGTAATATGCATGGGAAAAAAAATTAAACCTTACGTCGCATCATGAAATAAAAAAATATTTTTCGTAATTACTCGACTCAGCGCAAAAATAAATTCTTACACGGTTTAGATAAAATAAACTTGTTTAAGCTACTTTCGTGAGTCCGAATTAAATTTGTTTACGGGGTTTGTGAGTACTTTGTATTTCCCCAGGGTGCTTGTGGCATTACATACTACGTAAGTGCACTGCCAAATTAGGAATTTATGAGTATTATGTCTGAATAGATGTGTTTGCCTTTGTACACAATTTAATGGTATATTATATAAATAATAAGTATTTGTATTAAAAATACAATTTTACACATTAAATAATTATTGTCTATTAATCAATCCAGTCGTGAACGTTACGCTTTTTCAGCGATTACAGAATGGTAACAACGGATGGTAAAATTTATCTCACAGATAAATTAAACTGCATACATAATTCCGTGCCGTGTGGTACTGGCAAAGTATATATCCCCTATAACCGGTGTCGTAAGAGGCTAGGGTACCAAAACCGACAGATGGTGGTATATCGTAACAGTACAGCTCAGATCACATGGCAGAGAGGGGCAGAAGCATCCTCGCCGCGAAGCTATGCTCTGCGATAGCGGACACGCTTGTCCAGTGGCTGCGCTAGGCAAGCCATAAGTTGGACATAGGCCTCTCAATAGTGGGAGAAATCCCCCTATGGGTAGGCTTATGTCCAACAGTAGACTTGCAATGGCTGATATGATGATTACGATGGGGCTCCATGGTATGGGTTACTTCAGATTTTATTCTGCAACAGTATACTGTTTTGTACGCATTCTGTAAATTATATTTTCATTTATTTTTTAGAGACCAATAGACTGATATATTTTATATGGTGTCAATCATCATAATATTAACCAAAGAACATCCACTACTAAACAGGTCTCCAACCCATTTCCAATCGGATCAGTTGTATGCATCCGGTCTGCATCCAGCGTAATCCTATGGTTCTGGTAAGATTATCCTTATATACCTTTTCTGTTTAAAAGAAAAGTACAAAGTATATAAATCCTTTATCCGACAGGAATTATGTAATCAAATAAGTTTTGTTAATTAATTACGTTTCGATCAGACCGCCAATCTTCACGTATATACATAAAAATTTCTGCGCAACCATAGTTTCGTAGAACAGCTATTACTAAACCAATACTAACTGGCAATCTCTCGGTACTATCCACAATCAAAATTTTCTACACGAATGATACTACTGGTGTCGTGAAATGATGAAGTATTCAAGAGTCCGGACAAAGGTGAAAATATTTAACCGTGTAAGTACTGAATTAAACGGAAATGCACAGAAATTCAATAAATATTTGTTTCCGTTTGTGAAGTGGTGTTGGCTGAACACAAACAAGACCACTGAGGTTTGATTTTCCGCTACAATTTTCAGACAAATAATTCGATTTGGAGTAGTGTAAATTGTTGTTAAACGTACATACATTTGTTCGAAATAATGGATTGGATGGTTAGCTTTGTGCGAATTAACATAAATATTTTTTTACAACAATAAGTGGCAAGCATATGCAATCTCTAATGTACAATTCTAAAGAAGCAGAATTCTCTTAGTCTTTAGAGATGCCCTGGCAATTGATATATTTTAGAATTTATATAAAATCATACATAGCCATAAGGCACCGGTAGAGTGGAATAGTACTTCCTCCTGTACCAGGTGTCCACGAGGTGACTAAGGTACTAGAACCGGCAGATGGTGGTATCTGAAGTAGTGTAGCATTCTCGCCTCGAAGCTACGCTTTGCGATTGCCTACACGCTTGTTTCCCTTTTCCATAGAAGGCCTATGTCCAGCAGTAGACGTTTGATATTATTTTTCAATCTCACAACTTATTTTTGCATTCTCCACCCATTCATCGTCGAGTTTGTCATACATTTTTATTTGCCTTCAGCTAACTAACGATATTAATATGATGTTTGTCTCAAGCATATCAATTACAGTTCGTTATCTCTAGAATTACGAAAGCTAGTCTATAAGTGCACTAAGCTCCGATTCAAGCATGTACACAGAGATGGCAAATATATTGGATAAGATATTAAAGTTTCAGTATTTTTCAAATATTTTATGTTTCAAGCTATGAGAGCATATTTACTATGGCGTAAACATAAGACACTTAAAAATTAAATAAAGTACTTACTTCTAATAACAAAACTACTTTTTGACGGGTTTAAGATGTCATGAATTAAAATCATAATTACTTACTTGCATTGACAAGTGCAGAGAAGGAATTAGGAGAATGTATTGTATTTTCAGTCAAATGTTGTTTTTCTTTTTTTCTTCAATTTAAATGTATGTACATTTTAATACATGTATGCTGTCGTGATAACTTTGTAATTAAATATAAAATTAGAAAGACTGGTGATATGTCATACAGGGTTTTCCTAGTACGGATGCCAGTCTCTTACATAGACCATATTGTAATAAGTTTATATTTTAAGCATTATGTTATTTTGTGTAAAAGAAGAAAAATTAAGAAATTATTATTATTACTATTATATATCAGCTAATTTAATGTAAATAAAATAAGCTAAATTTGATATTACTTTGAAATTTTGTTAACGTTGTTATTTACTGTCGAATTAAAATAAATATGTTTCTGTACTATGAATCCATCCAAGACAATGTTTTAACAAAAAAACTGTCTAATATAGGAAAGGCTGACTGTATTTCTTTTCCTAAGGTTAGTTACTTTATTATTGTATGATTTTTTAACAAATAATAATATAGAATGCTTCAAGACTGTTGCTTCATCTGCAAAGCCCTGATAGGGCTAAGTAAAAGGATAATACATACCGAAAATGTAAGAACCTCTGTAAACTAAGCCTTTAAATTTTATCTAAATAGCATTTATCATAAGAGCATAAATGTATTAAACGTCCAACAAATGACTTGCTAAATCGATAGATAAGCGGTAACGTAATTTTTTGGGCCCGTGATTGTGGATGATGCCGGTTAAAGTAGGGGGTCGGAAAATCAATATCGTGCTTATCGTCAATGCATGTGGTCACGGCAATTCCGGCAGCGTACGCCGACTTTAATTATTTTATTCCATGGAACTCGCCCAATCGCATGATTGCTACGCCCAAGTCGAAAACACATTCTTATAAACAAACAATTAAATACGAAGTTTGTTTTATTTTTTTTTACAAAAAGCATAGTGTGAGGTGTATTTATTCAGACGGTATATTCATTTAAAAAAGGGGGTTTTTGATACAATACAACAGATAATACGTGTTAATGATTAACGGCGTTAAATTATCAACTTAAGATTCGTTTACACGAATAGGAAATGAGAAAAGGTTTAGAATCGATTAGCCAAGTTAGAGAACATCACAGGAATCCAGACAAAGCCGTGTGGTTAAAGCGCCCAATCTAAACTTGAGTTTAGCTGCTTAGATTGTTCGTAAATATAGGGAACTTAAATGGGAATTTTAATTACTTCATCAACCTTATGTTACACGTGAACATCATTTTGTTTGCAGCCATTGTTGACTTCACTAAGAAGATTTTGTATTCATATATGACAAAAGAAATATTTAACAAGTTATCACGTTGCTTCAAATGCCTTTCAAAATAACAAATAGCCCGGGCTATGAACCACATGTTGTTTCTAACTGTGTTTTACAAAACTTGGTAGGTTGCATCATTTTACCTTCATAGTTTGTTCAGTTCGGTTTGGATGAGTCAACGTTTCTATTAATGATATGTTGACTGTGATCAGTAATTTATAGCACTTGTATTATGGACATCAGATAATAGAGCAATTATTTGCATTAGACCGGATACCATAGAATAATACCTTCACCTGCAGGCGACTAAGAAACCAGAACCGACTGATTGCATGTGGACACCACTGAAAGAACCATAAGCCTATCAACGTCTGTACTCGAAAAGAAAATATATTTTTCAGTAAAATTTTGAAACACGAATATGTACTATTAAATATCGTGTGCGACATTGCTGGAAGTATTTATAAAGCAATTGTTAGTAACTGACAAGGTGTGTAGTTGTTGGTGACAAGTTGACATCGTTCACTGAGTACGCCGACGACAGCACTTGTTACTAGAAAATCTAAAAGGAAGTAGACAAATAATATTTGTAAAAGTTTGTTTATATTCCATATAGTGAATGCATAACATATTAGTTTATTTAATCTTTCATTTCCATATATTATTATATACAAGCATGATAATAATAAAAAAATAGAGATAAATAGTGTGACACCCAAGGCTGGTACATCCATTTGCTCCGATTGAAGAGCAAAACACGCTTTTTTATGCGACTGAGTCGCAAAACTAGCAGACGGTCCGCGTGATATTGACATAGAAATATCACCAGGATATCACTAATCTTGAATTCGTCACAAAGTTGCTTACCTGGCTGTGACTTAAAGATAATCATTAATTACCCAGTCACATTACCGAGTGATTTTACTGTCTGTATCTACCTTGAAACTAATGAAATGAAAAAAAAACAAATCAGTAATGCGAATACGGCTGTTTAGCGGTAAAAATAGGTCAGAACGAGGCAAGCAAAAGCGGCCTTTGAATGAGATCTACCTCTACTAAGTGTTTTCAGGTTACTCATTTAATTGGGATCGAGGAAATGTAATACACCAACAAAGTATAGACATACTGCAAGAAAATATATACTTATAAATATATTTATCAGTGTCACTAATTACATATAGGTACGAGGATCTAGGTGGCGCAAGTAATAGCAATGTGTAAAAATGTCTGCATGTATTATTCACTAATTTGAATTCATTTAACTGGACAACTATAGTTAAAAGTTACCGTAATTTTTTATTCCAATGTATGTTTTCTTTAACTTTTTTCACTGTAATTTATTGCGTACCATAAATCAGATGATTCCCTTACCCCGATCTGGTTTTTATGAAACTTTTTGTCCTTTACAATTTGTCATAATGTAATATAAAATGTTGGACCGCTATAAATTATGCTCAATACGAAATTCTAAATACAATATAATGAACAATCTGTTTATATCTGCAGCAGTTGATTCTCTACCCTTATCAAAATCAAGATAACTTTTAATAAATATTGGTCGGTTTACAATAAACAACAACAAGCCGGAATAAAGCCATAGCTTTTCGCCGCACCAGACCTTCAGAACAAAATATTTTGTTTGTACAATTAATTAATCTCTGTCTAAATGGTTATTACATTGAACTTGCTGCGGTGTTATACTCGGATAGCCCGATTTTAACACGTGTCAACAATCAACGAGGCTGTTCTAGTTTATTAGGCCGTAAAACAATTTTAACATTATAAAGATCTATTATCAACTTTGTATCGCTCGCCGTTTCATGGTAGTCAAAATTGTTATTGTAATCGAGGCAGTAAATAGCCTTCTGTCCATTATTTTATGTCCAATATGATAGGTGATTTTATTAAACTCTTAACGCTGCGGTCTTTTACGGCGTGTACTCAATCTCCTTTAATGCTCGATGCGTCGCCATAAAGTCCTTCAAGTACACAACAGTGTAGGCACTTCGGGAATTCACTGGCATTTAGACAAAATTTGAGTGGATTCATTTCTGCTGGAAAAATAACCATGGAATTGTAGATACGTATGAGAAAGAATGTATGGATAATAGTGCATGAAGCGGGCTTCTTTGATATAGGCTCGGCATTCAGAGCGGCCCGCTCGCCCCAGACAATACCTATTTCTAAAGCATACCAACCGAGGCGACCAATGTTCTACATTATTCTCTCTCGAGTTCTATATCGATTTGCTATATCTGTAGCAATCGACCGTTTAATGTGTCTTTGTTTTGAAAGGGAAAATATATCGAAAGATAGATACGTCTGTGTGATTTTATTGAACTTCCACAGAATTGGTTGGTTGATATATCACATTGGATGCTCAATGCTGTACAAAATATTAAAGCAAAAGAACGGTAACTGAACTAATACATCATGTTATATTAAAACTGTAGAAATATTTTTCTTATTTAATATTATTTCAACAAGTAAAGTTTCGCTTTGATCAAATGGAATCCGGCATAACATTCGTCAAACTATGTTCTTAGTTGTAAGATGTTTCACTGATTCGTATTCGTCTTAGTAGTTCAGAAATCTTTGAACACGTCTGATAATTTATTTGAATCAATAAAACCTTAATGGAAGTCAAAAAGCGTTCAAACTCAATTGGAGTAGGTACAAATATAATTCGATATGAGAAATACCAATATATAGAAGAAAGAAATGGAAGCACACTTTTATCTAGAAACTACATAAAATCTAGAAACCATACTAAGAATATTAGTTGTATTTAGGGTTCTACAAAAAACCCAGTAACACATTTAACTTGACTTCTATTCTAATTGATCGTAAGGAGAGAAAACGGTTGTTTAATTGCTTTAGACACTTATGGCAATCAAACATTACAGCGCTACCTACGGTGAAGCTAATAGAATATTTATAAGAAATCAATTCAGTTATTTTTTTGTTTTTAGTAAGCCTAAAATGCTTTTGGGAGAGGGATGAAATGAAGATAACGAAGTAAATTCTCTTGTAACGTGCGCACTGTTGACGCTTGACAGTAATCTGCTTAGGGACTCAAATCGGCGGTGGTGTGTGCATGCCTCTTGCCAGGCCCTGTAGTGTACGTAAACATGTACTTAGCAGTAAGCACATTCTTGAGGTATGACGTGGAATTAATATAAAACACGTATATACCTTCCGTCGGTTATAGTGTGTGCAGCGCATTATATTCACATATATTCTTATGAATAGAGAGTGTTCTTCGACTTTTCCTGTATACCTAATTAATCTAACTAATCACGTCATAAGATAACGCGTAATAAAAGTAGATCGTGTTTTCCTCGTGCATAAAAGTAATAACAGGCACGATCACGCGAAACCCACAGGTCTTAGCTATTAAATTTTAAATATAGAAATATTACATTTTATTTATTTTCTTGCAGCGCCCCGCGGTTTTATCCCCATTTTTTACCCCCATTTAAGGGATAATTTAAAAAAATATATTTTACACATGGTCCATGACTTTTAATGAAGAAATTTTATATTGAAATTTAATTCAAATAACTTCAAAAACAGTAAAGTTTCATACGATACTTTGCACCCCCGTTTTACTCTTTTATCGCGTGAATTTTAAAAGGTATTTTTAGTGCTCCTGTAAAAAACTCCTGTGCAATAAAACGGTTCTAACCCTCATAGATTAGGCCATATGTTGATATGTCAGTCAGCTTCTTCTTTCACATATGTATAGAATAACTGATCACAATTTTGATACCTTAACTACCTATCAAGTTCTAAATATTAAGATCTCGCAACTGAATTATGCGTGTCTTACACTGAAACAAGTACGACGCGAGAATTTCATCCAGAAGTTAGAATATTTGAAGGGAGTTTTGAGAAGTATCTCACGTCATCGCAATCATTCAAACGACTTGCATACTTGCTCAACTTATATTTATTACAAGGTAGGAAGCAAGTGTAACTTGATCACAGAAACTTTCTAGGAAACAGTCACAAATAAATTTAGCAGGTACCTTTGTCTGTGCTGCAGCTGTTTTACATAACAAGTTTCCGAAATTTGGTAAAATTCATAAAAATTCAGAAGGCAGTAGGTACTAAGCAGTTAGTTAGAAGTTAGTTTGTGTATAAAAAACGGTAATCAGGTAAATTAAGCTACACCAATAAATTATTCAGATAGAGAAAATAAATAACACATTTTGTTAACTTTTGGGGAAGAACAATGTCGAAGGTTTTTCTTTTTTATTATGTTTAGAAGCATCTTCAATAATTATATTTATAACATAAATATTTTAATTTATTGAAGTTCTTACAAAGTTTGTTTCATCTTCTATACTTATTTTAATAGCGTTTGAACGTCAATTTATATTCGGTAAACAAAAGTTATTTACATTTACTCGATTTTCCTTATAATGGTAACTAGGTAATGGCTTTCAATATCATTCATAAAAAAATATTTTATATCTATTTATTTGTGAATTAGATTATAACTCTTAGGGTAATAATTGTGTCAAATTAAATTACACAAATAAGTTTAAGCCAATTAGGTTTTTGTTTTTATTTCCAAAAACAAACTCATGATACTTTTAAATTTAGAATAACAATACTGCAGCTTAGTTTTGATAAACTATAACTTTAAATAATTGATAGTATTATTATTGTTTGCAGTGAATTTGTATGCATCATTCCTGAATATTCCTTACCATATTCTGTTTTAAACCATCACGGAGTCGTATTTGAATAATTTACTTTAGACGGACTTATGTGTTGTCGTCGAGAAATTTATTTTTCATACAGAAGCTATCCTTGGCCTAAGTTTGTTGCGAAGATAAAAGATAAAGTAAAACAAGGCAAAATATTAAGTATATAATTTACATACAAAAAAATGCAAGAGGCTTTTTTACAAAATATCCCATATAAGAAGACGGATAAGAAATTTCTAATGCGCTCAACACATGCTAATTGATTGTTCAAAAGCCACGAGCACCAACAATCTGCTATATCAGTTGTTTACACACCTGCCGTACCTTAATAGGACGTGGAAGTTCCCTGAATTACAATATTAATATGCTTTACCATTTAAAACGTGTAAAGTTACA
>JACJUM010003237.1:11589355-11714622 GCA_020976665.1 Heortia vitessoides
CAACCCGTTTAAAAATGTTGCGCATTTATTATTACCAAAACAACGTAGCGTTTGTTATCATTTGCCATACGTGTACTTTTAATGCAAATGAACAGATGGTCACATTACAGTTTTGATACTTAATTATTTTCATGTCATGCATAAAAAATAAGCTCGCCGGGCAGTATACTTAATCGCGGAAAAACACGCAACAAGACAACACGTAATTAGTTTATAACGTGTTGTATTTATTTTCCGTACCGTCATCAGCGCCATGTGCTTTAATATTTAATAAGAGCGCGTGTTATATAGGTCACTCAGTTTGTTGTTTCTATCTAACGCGCCAAAAGTCGTGGGTTCGATGCGCACCCAAAACAAACGTTTACGTAAAAAAGATCTAAGTTTGTTATACAATTTTCTCAAAGTAAGGTATGCGATGTTGCGCGAATTTTCTATTACTACGTTTGTTGAACATTTACGAAAGAAGAATCAACAAATATAGGTTCTCAATGGGAATGAACAACATTATCATTAAATGAAACCATGCTAGTTCCCCAAACTCTATTATTCTACGACTCTGTGGTAGATTAAAACATGACAATAAGCCTATGTTACGTAGTCAAGTGGCTACTAATATTCTTACACACACTAACACAAATATCATACAGTACCTCTGAACAATACAATATCTCTTGCAAATTTATCTGAACGTTTATATATATTTTTAATAGTTATAACATTTTCATCATCTTAAGCAGTCGTAAATCATCCATTGCTGAACATAGGCCTCCCCAGAAAAGAGGAAATTTGTCCATAATTGCCGCGCTGGGCAAGCATGATGGTAATCGCAGAGTGTAGCTTCGCGAGGGGAATGTTGCTGCCCATCCTCAACCGATTGTATTTGAGTTACACTATTTAGTGTGTTTGCCGCTACCCGCCGGTTCCGGTACCTCAGTCACCTCTTGCGACACCTGGTATAAGGGGAGGTACTATTGTACTCTGCCGGTACCCCTGGGCGATATAGTAAAAAAATATAACAAATTGCAAATTTTATTCTTCGCCTTGCTGACAGTATGTTTATATTTTTTTTATTGCATATAGTTTTTACTAAGTCAATATTTTTATTCTCGAACTACTATTAATAAGATATTCAATTCGCTTACCTCTAAAATAACAGATTTCGATCTCAATAACTCCTAGTAATACTCTCTTTGATATTCCAAAATATTCCGTAATTGGTAATTTCAACACGAGTAAAGAGGTTTCTATCAGAAATAAGACGACAACGAAGAATATTATTAATATTGGCATAAAGTAACCCTCATACAAATGTCGTTTGCATT
The DNA here is from genome assembly GCA_020976665.1 of Heortia vitessoides. Taxonomy (NCBI): domain Eukaryota; kingdom Metazoa; phylum Arthropoda; class Insecta; order Lepidoptera; family Crambidae; genus Heortia; species Heortia vitessoides. Next base: position 11,590,678 of record JACJUM010003237.1, read on the forward strand.
AGTACCTCAGTCTCACCTATTTCCCGGTTTGAAGGGTGTGAAAGGCAGCGAAATAACTAGGTAATGTGACATAATATCTTCAAGTCACAAGGTTGGAAACGCGCTGTCGTTACGAGTGTCTATAGGCTGCAGTGCCACTTACTATCACGCTTACTGTATGCTCGTTTATCGCCCTGGTCTAATCTGTAGTTAATATGAGAGTAGAATAATCCTGTAAAAGGTTTTGTAACAGACAAATGAGGTACCGGAATGGGCACCAGCTTTCTCGGTGCTCTGCAAATGCCACCACGGCAATTATGAGCAAATGACCCCTTTTTAGGATAGGCATATGTCTAAAAGTGGACGTACTACGACTGCTATGACATTTGTCGAAATATTTCAGTTCTCAAATTTTATAATCGATACATTCGATAGTTAATTCTAAAATGAAATATAATATAACCCAGATTGCCATACAATTTCCGTTATGAATTGAATAAATCTCATTTGCTTGATAGTAGATAAGATAGAGTAGATAAGTTTTTATATGATTCAGTTGCAAAACCACTACGAACAACAAAACTTTGTACAAATGTGCTGGCATAATAAAACGCCCATCAATTGGTCGTGCTATTAAAACTTTTTGGCTCGCTTTGTCAAAGGCAACTATCAAATATACACGAGCGCAAATCGAACGTAAAATAAAAAAAAACATTTCCAATTCTGCATGTTGAAAATAGGAGTGAATGGTAAAATACTGTGACCACAATAAAACGGTGTGCTATGGAAATAAACAAAATTCATCTGCCATAGTTGTATATGGCGTGTTCATATTTTACATAAGGTAGACCTTATTCAAAAGGTAGCCACCATTAGTACCACACTTTTACCTATTTCACGGATTTCACCGCCAAATAGCAGTGTTTGCATTGCTGTGTTCCGGTTTGAAGAGTAAGAGAATCAGTGAATATACTGGTATGGTAGAGCACATGACTAGATACGGATATCAGGCAACAGAGGAATCACTATTATAATACTTAAATTTATATTTTTAACTAATATGTCTAGGATATGACAAATACAAATATCATCATATAAATATTTGTCCGGCGTGATCGATCAAATCGATTTAACGGTAAAGTCCGAAAAAGGTTACAGATAAAAAGATTCGTTTATGAACGGTCTAATATTGGACTAATATTGCAGATATATTTTCTATTCATTCGTCATCGTCATTACAGCCATTAGAAGTCCACTGCTGGACAAAGGCCTCCTCACATGCCACAAAGGAAAGGGGGAATTTTGACCATAATTGCTGCGCTGAGCTTGCTGTTGGTAATCGTAGAACGTAGCTTCCGCGATAGGGATGTTGCAGCACATTTCCATTCTGTGAATTTAAGGTGCACTGTCTCGGATATTTAAACGACATCTGCCTGTTTTGATACATTAGTCGCCTTTTACGATACCTGGTACAGAGGGAAGTACTCTTCTACTATGCCGGTACCCCACGACTTGTATGGTTGTATATTTATTATTCCAATAAAATTACTTTAAGTTTATAAAAATCCAAATAATAATTTAATGAAATATATAAATTCTCGATCTATTTATCATTCTATTGAGTAAACAAACCGAATAGAAACTATTTTGCATACATTTATTTTATACACCCTCGACGTTTATTACAGGTCTGGAAGAAAATGTTATTACTAGCTGCACTCTCAGAAGCCAATATTTCATACCGTATTTGGAAAATTCTAGTATATGCAGAACCCAATTTTCGTTATACACAAACTGTATTTCGGATATCAGATAATTTCCTCTGATATTCAACCAACAATTGAAAATTTCCACGGTTATGATTTAAAGTATCAATGATTTTGTTCTCTATATATTAAAAATATGTTTTGTGAAATCAAAACATTTTTTATTTTCATAGGCTTTGCCACCAGCTGGCAATATTTTAATATTTAAAAAGACTATAAATCTGCTGATTCTTAATAAAACACAATTAAAATCTGTAATGGAGCGACAAGCCCACCTTAAAACTAGATTGGCAGGACTAGTGTTAAAACTACTCGTAAGTTTACTGCAGGTACATTATGCATTTATATATAAAAATAGCTTATTAAAAAAGCTAATGGTGCCGAAGATCTTTTCATATTGTTTAAGTTAGCGAGATCTTCACCAGCAGAAAGATTTACAAAACATGAGTATACTGACATATAAAATATAAAAAAAAAATTGTACGTATGTTTAATTTACATTTGTTTAACAACAAAAATGAAAATAAAAAAATAAAATAAAACAACTTAAGCTCTAAGAGACATTCAACAAAATTTTGCCTACAATTGGCAAAATCTAGGTATAAACTTTTGGAAATGCCTAAGCTTATAATAATCACCACTAAATGTGTCGAGTCTATTCGAACATTAAGTTCACCTAGCAAAATAAATAATGCTGTGATGAGCCCACCACAGAGTCCGTTAATGGAATCCCTGATTCCCGTTTAAATGGGATCTTTTATCAGAGGGTTGCCTTACAAAACGGCCGCATAGCGCCTGCCGCGCTGGCACTGCAATGTTTTCCGAGCGTATCGTAACGATGTGTGCTAGCAGGCACCGCCATTATCATCGCAGGCGGGTCGCGATGCCGTCATCTATATACCAACGACGTATATTAGCATAAACAATATCAGCAATACACATAACGCTACTCTGTTCGACATCGACGCAGTTTGTTCAATCCTGAAGTTGCGCATAGTTTGTTTAACCATAAACAAGGAATTTACGCATGTGAAACTTTTTAGCCAGTCATGGCTCGAACACCAAAACGGTAATGGTAAACAACAGAAATTTCGTGGTTATATAAAAACTTTATGACGTGTTTTGAAGTTGTTTATAAAGTATATTGCTGAATTGTGAATGTGTCTTTATATTCATGGTTATTAATATATTTTCTTCTGCTATACGATTCCAATAACAAAAAATGATGCGCTAATAGATGATTAATCGTCGTTAATTATTTTTATTTTGTTCTGTTTTGATGGTTGTTCGTTCAGTTTTTGTTATTATTTAGCGTAGAACGAAAGAAAAGAACATGCCTTTTCTATGAAGGTATAATATTTGTTTAATTAGAAAAAACTCCCAGAAGCTATTATTTTAAAAGCGCTAAGTTGTTCACTCACTCATCACGAAATTTTAGAATATACAATTACTAGAAGTCTTAATTTTTTATAATGGGGGTTCCTTTTAGAACCTTTGTTCACAATTTTAATATTAATGATTACAAATATTGAACGTATTTTATTTAAAATGTGATTCAACATATTTACAAAGCGGTAAAATAGTGGATGTAACTTTGTATAGAAAAGCTTCGATTTTTTAAATTATCGACTCCAAAGACAAATAATACATTTTTAGTAAAATTAATAAGGCAATTTTTATATTTGAGCCTATAGTGTTTAATGGAGTTTTAGTTATCTGGAATCCCCTTCAGTTTCAGTGGTAGCGATTTTGAATGTCAGAAACGGCTTTACAAACTTTAATTGTCATGACAAGGTTGGGATGATATTAATAAATATGTGTTACCTAAGAACAGGATTAAAACATCTTCGATACAATTTTACTATGTAGATACCCGGACAAAGTCGGGGCGGGCCGCTAGTATTAGTAAAAGTTTACATTGAAGTTCAGAAATGGCTACATAGACAAGACTTATATTAAGTAAATGGCATAACATTACAGAACGTTCTCAAGGAAACTTAAACAGTATTATGAAGCCGTGACTTGATTGACTATTTTAACAGTTAGCAACAAGTTGTTTTTACACAATGGGCTTCATTACTGAACCGCTATTCGGGGCAAAGACGGCAAAGCGCAGTTGTTTTATACTTTACCACCTAGTTAGAGTTAATTGAACATAGGTAATATAAATAAATTTGCTGTTATTACTGGTTCTAAATAAAATGATGACTATATATTATATCGGATATTGTTATTCAATAAAGTAATTAGAAATATTTATTTTGAATAGTTTAGACCTATTTTAATGAGCAGTTTGGCTTCAAACGCAATTAAATTCTAATTCTGTAAATGAGTGGATTACTTCTAGGAATATTAATTTATTTATCAAAGCGAGCAGTCAATTGATTTGAAATTATACGTTGATTATAGACGTTGTTATGTGTCGGGGATGATATCTGCTTCTTACTATATGGTCAAGCTAAAATGACTCTTATACGTATGACGTAATGACTCTTATTATGGTATCTGGCAAGTACCCTGATTGTGTAGCTAGAAGTAGGCATTAGCTTCAGCTGCACGCTTAGCCGGATCAGATTAGAGCGGCCTCGCCGCCTGTCACTGACTGAGATCATATGGGAGATTACAAGCATATCAGCTTTACATTGTAATACCAAATAACTAGTTTCGAATCCATTGTTGTAACATAGAATTACATACTCAAAGAAAACGTGACACTTCTACAGATGTATTAATTAAATACTCTACGGGTGATAATTTTCGGCTTCTATTTTTATCGTTACAATGTTCGCACCCTCCTATATCATCATCCCTAAAGGCGTTAGTAAGAGGCATTCAAATGAACTGGCTGACACGTGTATATTACGCATTGCTTTTGAAGTCTTTAAACAAACATAAAAACTTATTTGTACCCTTATAACGGCAATGTACCAGCCGCTCTGGGTTCGATTACCTATTAAGGCTAGTTTGTGTGTTCCTATAAAACCAATCTTAGTTTCTCGAATTCAAAAGCCCTGATATTATTTTTTCGTATTGTAAATAATCAATCAAGAAAACGTTAACAGATATTTAAATACCTTCGATTTATAAGTCGCTCAACCATTCTGTTAACCTGTCAAAAAAATGACAAAGTGAATCCGTACAATAGTATAAATTATTTTTATTAAGCCCGCTGAAGTAGGAAAATGCGTATGGCATAATTTAATGGCGGCAGTGATAAATGTAACTAATAATAAGAAAACAAGTTTTGACAAGTGTAATTTTAGCAACCGAAAAATTTAATCTACCTGTTTTTACGGTGTGGTTGGATAAAAAAGTTTTGGTCATGTGGGACCTACATTGTAATTATCACTTTGTTTTAGTGCGTGTGTATGAGTGATTTGTGTTGATTGGTGTAGCGGTGGTGAGGGTGTTGTTTGTGTGCGGCGCGGGCGGCGGCGGCGGGGCGGGGGGCAGCCCGCGAGATGAGGCGCGCGCGCTCAGCCCGCCCCGGCCGCTATGCAGCGCCTGCGCACCACCTTCAAACGATCGCGAACGCCCACGCCCGCCGACATGAAGACGCAAAGCAGCCTCGAAGTGCCCAAACAGGTAATAACCGAAAAAATTGTATAAGTATGAAATAATTAGCCTTCGATGCCAACTTTTTCAACGTGGCTGAAACCACTTACTAAAAAGATAATCTTGTTGTTCAGAGCGAATAAATTCTCATAACAATCATGTTCAATATTGTTGTATAAGAAACATATAAAGTAGTAAAATAACCACCGAACATATTTTTTTTAAATGCCTCGTCAGTGAAAAACTTAAAAATGCATCAGTTGTAATAGGGTGCCATTTAAAATTTATACGAATTGAATGTTAAAATCAATAACGCTTTTAGTACAAAACTTTTAGGATAAAATTTAAAGTATGTATGTATGTAGTATGATTACAGCACGTTACATGTCAGAATTTATTTATACTTCTACATCGGCATAGTTTATTGCAAGGGTTGAACACTACGCTATATCACTTTAATAGCAGTTTTCTCCTACATTAATTTTTTATTGGCGCTCATATCTGGGAGTATACCTACTATGAAATGGTTTTCTAATAAAATATTCATGGCTTGTAACAACTAGCGGGGGAAAGCAGAAGAGTACGAGTTATTTATAGTTTCTAACAAAAAGATAGGATAAGAGCTTAGCAAGAAATGTTTTTCTTAAAAGGTAAACACCAAGGTACTTATTAAAGTACAGCAAGCTCTGTAGCCTTGTAGCATTGATTAGCCGTGAGGTACCAGCAGAGTAGAATAGTACCTCCCTCTTTACCAGGTGTCGTAAGAGGTGACTAAGGTGGACAGATAAGGACAGATGGCGGTATATCCATCAGAGACAATGTAGCTCAAATGTGTAGGGTGGGAATGGGCAGCAGCAACAGCAGCAGTCGACTTCCAATGGCTGTAATGGTGAAGCTCTGTGAAAGAAAACGAATTATGCCAACACGGGAGATTTATTACTAAACTATACTACGCATTTAAATTCAGAAATTAAATGCTTTTCGAATTTGATTATGGCATTTTAATACATAAGTAAATACTACGAAATTTTTAGTATGTTGCAATATAGCAAAGGGTTAACCTTCTATTAACTATGACGACTAATCATTTAAAACCTAACATTATTATTTGAATATTTGGAAGTCTCAGGTCCTTAACAGAGCGTAACAAGATAACATAGTTATTCTCAGGTTTCTTTGATATTAATTTTATATCTAGAAAAGAAAATTATTGTAAACAAAACAACTGTAAAAAGTAGAAAATGGTTTTGATAATCGGCTATTACTTAGAAAATAAAGCATGTGTAAACTAAATTTATGACTAACATTATTATGTAAAAAAGATATATGAAGGAACTCAAACATATTTAAACCGTTTTCTAAAGTTTGAAAGTCGAAATAAAATGATTCGAAAGCAATACTATATACAAAGGTTCAAGGAAAAATAAGAAATGCCGTATGTGCTGGCTCTACATCTCCAACACTGGAGTCTCATAATAGTATATCGTCGATAAGGCTGTTTATTAATTTACATATTGTACAGGTCCGGTCGGCGTCATTCGATGAGATCCAACTGGAGGCCGCGCGCGGCGCGGGCGGTGGTACCTTGCTCGCGGTGCCGCAGCCCGGCGCGCGCAGCCGGTCCTTTGACTCCGCCGGATCTGATGACTCGGGCACATACCTAGAGGTAACTAGAAACAATGGCTATACGTCTATTGCTATAATGCTATACAAATGTTAAAGTCTAAATTAACTTGAATATCTGACGAATGCTGGAAACAAGTTTAAGTCGGTGCTTTTTAAAATTCTGTATCGGGTCTTGACTGTTAAAAAATGTACACTACATCTTATACGTTTACCTGACTCTTTGATAGGTGATCTTTAACACACAGACACAGAATAAACACAAATTTAGTAACGTAAATCTTTGTCCTGGATAGGAATCGAACACACTAAATTGGCTTTAAGATAGAGGTACTACCGAATGCGCCATCGGGCTCGTAAAGTAAAACTGAAAATTGATTGACGGATGTAAACGTTCAAGAAACGCAATATACGCTTGGTAGTTTAATACAAGTGTATACTCTACATAGCTACTGCAGCGCTGGTCTTCCGACAGTACCTGGCACATATTGTTGTAGGTACCTATCTATCGAACAAAACTTTTAAAATTATTCCAAAACCTAATTCTGTGTACGCAAATCAAGTAATTGATACATAATTACTTGGTTTCAGAGATCCTAAGACAACACATCAAAATAAAAAAGTGAAACCAAGAATAAAATTCACTGTCTCCAAAATATTTGTAGGGATATAAGTGCACGTGAGTACATTAAATCGGATCAAAAAAAGATAATAAACATTTGTAAATAATAAATAAAATATTTGTTCATATAAAAATAAACGACGGTCATCTTGTGCGCCAAGTATCATGGACTCCAACGCGTCCCTTATATGATGAATATTTGTTCTGTGACTAGGTGTTAAATATATATTTATATATGATATTTGTGACTCTTCAATTGTCTGTGGTCCGTTACAAAAGTGCTTAAAGCAACTTATCTCAGAGTCAGATTAATGTAGAAATCTATTATGAAAAAAACACGGAGTATTTATTAGAGTCTATAAGTAAATATATGAATATAACATCACATTTTTTACTAGGTACCTCGACTTTGGTCGCGCCGTCGATCAGGTAAAGGAACACCGCCGCCATGCGTTCATTGTCGCCACATGGAGACGTGGCTCGCCCGCCGCAGCGAAGAGCGAGTCACGCCCGAAAGACCGCTCGCATCCTCATCGGCTGAGGATGACGACGATGAAGATGAGAGTGAAACTGAGACTCCTAGGGTTTTACTCGCACCACCACCTCCACCCCGAACTTACGTCGCGCCCCCACCGCAGTCACCACCACCGTCGCCTGGAGCTCCATCGTTCGAACTGCAACCACCAAGTGACGAGCCACCTTCGCTGCCTCAAAGACGGCGCTCCATTTCGCGTCAGGAAGCGTTCTTCGTGGAACCCACGGGCAGCTCTCTTGAAAATGTCCGCGCTTCCGAGGAAGGAGCTACAAACAATACTGCGAGAGACACTCTCGTTTACGATATTTACTTGGCTGTGCCTGAACTTAAACGTGATCGTGCCGCGTCAGTAGATTCCTGCTTTTCAAAAGTATCTGGTGGCGCAAGAGCGGAAGAAATAAACGGTAGTGGGAACTCGTTGACTGTGCCGGGTTCGAGCCTCCGGTCTCGGTCAGTTGATATCGTTCTACCCACGGCCGAGCAGTCGCGGTATAAGGCGTTAGCGTTGACGTCGGCGCAGGCGCCGCCGCAAATTCAGCATCAAGTGACCGAGGAACCTGCTCCCACTGTTGCTGCTCAACTAGAAATCAGGTCAGTTTAGAGTCGTAAGGATTAGATAATAAAAAAATGCGTTTTCTTTTATTCTTGCTTTGCTTTATTTACTTTACCAGTTATCCTACATAAAAATAAATACACATTATAAATATATTAGCATTAAGGTTATCAACATCAAATTTAACGACCAGTTATAATAATTAATTATCACACTGACCTCCGAATTGCTCTTCATAATAATTAGGAATGAGGTAAAAGGCTCTAATTTGGGGTATAAGCGATTAAAGGTTAAAATTACTCAGATAATGAGAAACCATAATTAAAACTGTAAATCAGTACACGGAAAGACCCAGAACGGCCTACGCTTATCAAGAAAATGAGCCAGGGGAATCTTTATTGTTCGTATAATCAAGTTCTTGTAGCCCGTTACATATTGTTACCAGAATCAATTAAGTGGCATCTTTAGTTACAGACATAAAACCCGCTAATGACAGAACGAAGCGTAGGATTCCAAGGGAAAAACTGATTTTCGGGATATCTTTGATGAAATTAATTAAATACACATTTGACATCAATGCGAGATATAATAATCAATAATTACATCATTATTTCTCAAAGGGCGGTCTCCTCGTAACATATAATAAGTATCAGTCCTCTTAAAAGAGAACTAACATCTCCAATAATAATTAATATCTTTTCACTTTACAAACAACTTGTCAAGACCTAGCACACAATTTTCTTTTTCTCTCCAAAAACCGACAGACAACAGTGGGCAACAGTGCCCAACTATCACAGATCGTGTTGCCAGTATGTATCTCTCTCTTTTTTAATTTTTTTAATCCTTGATCGTTAATACACTAGCACGTAGATATAATGATTTACATTCCTAAAATAAAAACACTTTTCTACGGCTTTCAAAATGTTATCGATATATTATAAACAGTGAACATGTAAATTAAACAAAATGTATATGCCCAGGTTTAAGTGGTAATATCAGTATAAACAGCTCTCGACAACACATCTCACAGAGATATGAGTTTACCCTTACCATGAAATTGCGGTATAACGTCAAATGCCCGGACATATTTTAATCTGTTGTAATTATATGACTAGCCGCCAAAGTTATTCTAATTTTTTAAAATACTTAGAGGTTAATGATTCCTTTCTGTATTTTCATTTGTTTCTAGTAAAATATTGGATATATAATAATTTAATCTACTTGTATTATTAGATACAATATTAGAAAATAATCGCACGTTTTATATTTATTAAAAACTTTAAATATGTAGCATAAGAAAAAATATTTTTTCCATTGGAGGTCCACCGCTGGGCAAAGGCCTACCCAAGAATCTTTGGCCCATAATTGGGCCTCATAAGCGCTGGGCAAGCGTGTTGTATACGCGTGGCGATCGCAGATCGCAGTTTTCGCGACAGGGATGCTGCTACCCATCCCGACCGTGGATATAGAATTTTACCGTGACCAAAACTAGCCAATTACTTACGAAAAATAATTTTTGACCCGACAAACAAACTATAGACAGATTCACATTTAGCATTATTATTTGTATGAATATACCCTTTGAGATATATAATTTACGTTACTTTTCGATTTCGTTTTGCATATTTATTTGCACATTTACATATGTATTCCTCGTATGATAATAAATTCACAGACCAATTTTTAATAAAAATAAAGGAGGAATTTTATCCACGCCCTCTAAAAGCACTCATTTTGGTGTAAGAAAGATATAACAAAAACAACACAAAGCCCATAAATAATAGATAGGAACTTAAATGGTTGTTAACTCTTTGCAGAATTGCGGAAGTGCCATTGTTGGACATAGGTCTCCCAAGAAAGGGGAATGTTGCCTATAATTGCCGCGAAGGGCAACCATGGTAGCATTCGCAGAGCATAACTTCGTGACGGGGATGCTGCTGGCCATTCTCGCCATGTGCATTAAAAAAATACTGTTTCTGATGGATATACCGCGATCTCTCAGTTCCGGGGTCTGAGTCGCCTCTTATGACATCTGGTAAAAAGGGAGATACTGTTCTACTCTACCGTTACCCCGCAACATACTCTGATGGTACCCCACTGTATTGTTAACTAAAACCATTAATTATTTTTTTTAAGTTTAAACATAAAAGGAGTCAAAGAATCTATGACAAGTGGACTACGAAATAGATAAGATATTGGGTCCTGTATCCTATGCTATAGAAACGGTGGATATTCTTTGAACAGATCTAACCAGGATTTACCTTATACGTTGAGTATACGGACACCAACTATTGGTTATGCCGCTTATTAACACGATGTCATCGATGTATCACGTTGTTTGAAATTACATTATAAATATAAATGCTCTTCTCCTGTTTCTGACTGTCAGCCTGTAGAGACTTATTCCCATTTTAGAATATGCTACCTTGATCTCAACGAAGACGGTACGAAATTCAAAGTACGCTCAAATGACTTCCCGTTCAGCTTCGCAAGCATACGCATATCTTTTCTTTTATGTACTAGATTATATTCGATCGTTTCTTACTTCCTATCCTACTTATCTTAAAAATCGTTTCATGTATAAAGTGACTGCCATGAGAAATTTCTCAGGTCATCCGAAAACCTGTTACTTCGTAGGCCATTTTTCAGTAAATCCTTAACGCTAAGCATTAGATGATCGCAGTCCTTGCATGTTTTAAAACTGTTAGTGAAGGAGCTTTATCTTTCGTTATAGATAATAATTCCTTATCTGTGCATACAAATCTATTTATTTTTATATATTCAATAGATTACAACTATATCTCTCTTATGTACATTCTTGGTACCTCATTCACTCTTTCATCCAAACGTTGCGGGGAAGAAATCGCTTTTTGCGATAAGGCCGCCCATAGTACTTCACCATTATTATTCTTGTTTACATGTTAATGTGTTCTGTGTACAAAAAATGTTTATTGTTATTATAATTAAATTTCAAAGTTATAACGTTCCGATATATTTGTGGTGCGGTAGTGTAGAGAGGTACCTCGCTGAGTTGTGTTTATCGCATGGCAAATTGATTACTCGCGGTTCGTTGATCCGAGAATGTTAGGAAGTCGCTACTAATTCTATTTAATTACTTACTTATTTTTTCATAAAATGAATTGGGGCCAGAACATACGACCACAGTAAAAACTCTTTATTACTAGCTGAGACATGTCGTTTGCGTAGAAATTTTTTTACCTGATGTACTAATCAAGATATAATGAATTTGCCTTTTGCGGATGATTACTAAAAAAATGAAGGCGGCTACTGGTTTACATATTGGTTGGCTGATTACTAAAACAAAATTAAACGACTTTAAATCGATGTTGGCTTAAAGTAATTTTTTGTTATTGCGTTAATTGGTCAAACCTTCCAAAGAAAAATCATTTCTTTTTTCGAGTTCCTATAGGATACAATAGTTATGTCATATACAAGCGTAACTATTAGTACTCTACAATACACCACTATGCAAATCAATCTCTTGGTTTGTTAATACAAAATAAAATAAATTTTAAAGGAAGCTTTTAATTTTCCGGGATAAAAAGTAACTTGTGTGTGGTTCAATTAATGATCAAATTTAATTTGACCAAAATGGCGGCGATTTTTAGCAGCAAACCAGCAAAAAATTACATTTATATTACTACAATAATAATAGTAATAATAATTTCACCTAAATATCATACGAGTACATTGACCTAGCTCTGAGATAAGTAGTTTATCTACTTATCTCAGATCACCTGTGTTACGGATATTAAGATATATAGATATAGAATGATAATAACAAAGGAATAATTAATATAATACTTAAATACATATATTGAAAAACCCAGATACGGAACAAATACTAATATTCTTTAACATATAGGATTTTCTTTAAATTCAATTTCTAGTACAATTATTTGAATTAATCTGGCGTGAGGTGCCGGCAGAGTGGAATAGTACCTCCCAGATACCAGGTGTCGTAAGAGGCGATTGAGGTACCAAAACCAACAGATGGCGGTATATCCATCCGAAACATAACAGCTTTAATAGACAGGGCAGGGATGGGCAGCAGCATCTCCACCGCGAAAGCTGCGCTCTGCGATTGCCAACACGCTTGCCCAGTGCGGCAATTGTGGGCAAAAAACCTGCTTTTGGGCTTATGTCCAGCAGTGGACTTCCAATGGTATGCAATAGCAGAGGGCTGGTATAATGATGATAATTTGAATTAAAAAAAACTAACCTGGAAATTTTTGAAAATAAGTAGACTTTGTTCTCTTTTCTAATTTCAACTAGATGTCGTCTTTACCGTGTTGAAAAAAACGAAACCTAAATAAGTTTTTACGCTATAATTCCATTTTGACTTATGTCTGTAGAGACCATTTCTGCGCATACCATCACTGGGTCTGTGAAAATTTGTGGGGCTTACTTGTATTAATACTTGTTTAGAGTAACTTATCGCTATGTTAAAACTCGTGATAAGTATACAATTAAAACGTTTTACAATTTCAAACGGTTACAAATCTCCCTAGAGCAATTTTCTAAAACAGAAGTTTAAGGTTTAAGTATTCACTTTCATATTTTAAGACGTTTTACAAAAGAACGCTTAATTAACGAACTCATAAGACAGGGGTTTAATTTTTTTTTAAATTTAAGTCGACGTTGCTTTTCAGAAACATTTAAGAAGATTTTTTGTGTTTTATTACATACGTTGATTAATCATCGAATTCTATTGATTTTTCATGATTTTGGATTCACCATTACAGTTTTCATTATTACAAGAAAAGGGGAATTTTTCCCATAATTGTCGCGCTGGGCAAGCGTGTTGGCAATCGCAAAGCGCAGCGTTCGCGACGGAATGCTGCTGCTCATCCCCATCCTGTGCATTTGAGACTGCGATAGATTTACCACCATCTGTCTGTTCTGGTTCAGGTTTCAGGTTAGTAATTAGGGAGGTATTATTCTACTCTCCCGGTATCTCACGGCAAATGTTGAATTAAAGCCTTGTATTAAGTTCCGTATTTCATAGGGTAGCCAAGTTTTCTTTCTATTATGAACGCAACAAAAGTGAATATAGAAACAAGGTTCCTTTATCCCTGGCGTTGTTTTTTTATGATTTGGTATTTTAAAAACTGGAGAACAATTGCTTCGGTGTTATTTTAGTCCCAAAAGGATTTTAGGTAAAATTTGTTACTTATATCAGTAAATTTAAATTTTCGTATTACTTTTCGACATCAGGTTACTTTCTGTTACAAAAGGGAATACATGTAAACACAAAATTTTTTATGCACCACGAAATAAACTATTTAAATGATACATGGTATCAAACAAACTTGGCCCGGTGGTAAAAATCGACCAAAATTTAGTAAAAACTCTTGTGTCATTTTCTTGACGTTCAATAGACAAATAATAATTATTTCAATGTATTTCTAGTGAATGTTGTACAAAAGAAGTAGCTGTATGCATTTATTCTTCACACTCACTTTCACTGTGTCAAATTTCACGTTGAAACAATGTGAAAAGATGATCAGAATAAATATTTCGCTTTACCGATTAATTTATAACATTATTTTCTCCTAGTACAAATAATCATGCCCACTTATTTTCAAAGCGTTTTATCTATCTATATCACATTTCTTAATAGGTAAATTCGCACTCATATTTTCAAAGGAAATATCTCAGAAGCTTTCAAACCAGACCAATTTTGCAGAAACTAACTCAATAAAGAAATTCTTTAACAAATCTAATTGAAGCGTTTCACAAACAATTCTATTTGTACTTGTTGCGAGCGTTCCTGATACAGAATTCTTTTCAAATGATTATTATGAAAACATCCTCTCACATTTATACTATTAAGGACAAGGTTAAGTAAACTAGACAAGATAAACATACATTATTATTTAATAACGAGTCTGATTAGTTAATTATCGATGTATTGAGAATAACTATTGAGAGAAAGATATATGGGATAAATATGACTTTTGTATTTCAAAGACATTCACGGCTTTTACTAGTATAGCAAATATATATACGTAAGTTAATCGTACATTGAATTATTCCTAGCCCCATATCATAATTCTTTAAATGCCTCCCTCAGTCGCATTCTCACTGGCACTTCACTACTAAAAATACTTCACACGCATTTTTTTCGTTTCAAAAAAAGAAACCTCCCAGGATAATAATAATTATATAAAAAACTACATAGAAAAAACCTTAGTTCGATGTGTGCTACTATTTGTCCATACAATACTTAAATTACAAACCAATAAATACTCATTTTTTTACTTAATGGACAAAATAGGATACGAAAATTTATATTTTAAGAGGGACACTTTATAATAAGATAATCCAAATAATCCTCAATATTTAAAAGCCGTTTTTAAAAAGGTTAAAGATATCAGCTCTAGTATCATAAGATATAAGAACGAGGCAGGTAGTTCAGATAAATCAGAATAAAAGCAAGATAGATTCCTTCAGTGAGGCGCTTGGTTTATCGCGGCGCGGCCATCCGGCTCAGGGCACCTATCCTTGGCTAACGCTTTATTTAAATGAGGCCGACTTTAGTAGGATTTATTATTTCATATTTATAAATGTGAAAAAAGGCCTGTTATTTTCATCCTGACCTCTTCAAGCGAATTCCGTGCACAGCTTAGTTTCTATTATCAGATTACATCAGTTCAAATTAAGCCCTGAAAGACCGCCCAACGCTAAACAATCTGTTGCGCGGGCTTTTATATTTTATTGTTTATTTCTAAATGTTTTAAATTGTCCAACCTACACGTGTTTGCTTGCCAATTTACTTTTATCAAATTTTTTATAATGTTATTGAATGTCATCGTCATCATCATTCCAGCCATTTAAAGTCCACTTTTGGACATAGGCCTCACCAAGAAAGGGGACATATTGCCCATAATTGCCGCGCTGGGCAATAGTGCTGGGGTTGCTGCTGCCCATCCCCGCCCACATATGAGCTGACTTTTCTGCATGGATGTACCGCCAACTGTCGGTTCTGGTACCTTAGTCGCCTCTTACGACACGTGATACAGGGGAGGTACTATTAGCTATTGAATGTGTTCTATGTAAATAAGTAAAACACATTCGTTTACATAAGTTGCGATATAAAATCAATCTTAAGTATTGTATCAATTCTTTTTCTTAAACTTTGCACACGCAACTCACTAATATCGCATCTCACTGGAGTTTTCGGGTTCAAATATAGCATTTCTTGGTCATCAAACTGTCCATTTCCAGTTAATTTCTCCCGTAGTTAACTGTGAAAGTGTTAGAGATACTTTTATTATTTAAAATATAAATATGAATTAAATCTTATTTTATACTATCTAAAAATATTCCCCTAATAACAGTCAACCTGCGGAACTCAATCTCGACAATAATTACGTTAGTGACGTTCTACAGATAAACAGGCGGGTGAGAAGTTAAAGCAACATGAACATTGCGAGCACGGAGCGGGCTTACCGATGCTCCTACAGGAACGCGTCCACAGAAATTACCGCAGACCAACACGTACGTAACATAGTACGCATTGCCATTGTGGCTAAGTGGCACTAAGAACAATGCTGCTGCATATTAAACAAGTATTGCAAATCGTAGCAATTTAGACAATCCCACGACGGTGATAAGCTTAGCCTTAATGTTTATAGGGGTTTTGGTCCATAATTGCTAAGCTGGGCAGGTGTGGTGGCAATCGTAGATCGTAGCTTCACAACGGGGCTATTGGATAAGGTTTAGCCCAGATATTAAAATCTATACACATGACACTTATGACCCTATTGACCTTACGTGATCATACAATAGGCATTAAGCCTACCTCAAACTGACTAGCCAGCCTACCGGTACCAGACTGGTCCTAAAACTGAGTTTACTGCTGGTTCATCACACGAGTCACCAGAATGGAACCTCAACCAACGCGAAGAAAGTAAAAATGCCATATCACCTCTAAACTATTTCACTCAGATAATATCTTTGATCAAATAAATTCACTTTGGAATCAATTTCGAGGAGAATAAAAGCGTGAATTTTTTATTCGTCTATACTAATACTTTGCGTTAATTGTACATAAAGAAATAAAGAACAAAAAGACACAAAGTATTTATCATAAAAAATACTAGGTATTTTTTTAAACCTATTATTATTCTTAAATAAACGCAATTTACTTTTTGTAAACGATCCCGTTGTACGTCTAGTGAAAATAGATCCAAGAAGATCGGGAATTTGTTGTTATAAATAAAAAAGACTCCGATACGAGTAGCTTAAAATATTTGTGTTAGGATATCAGGCAACAAAGCAATTATAAATATAATGTAATTATACTAAAATCCGATTTGGAAGAATGCTACGCGAATCTATTGAAATTAGAGAATATCCCGATTTCAATATCGATGATAGTTAAAACTTGCCACCTGCCTAGAATCCTGTTATACCTTTGATCAAAAAAGGCCAACATGGAAACTCGAATATTCAAAATTTTTAATTGGAACTTGTAGTAATTAAATACGTTATACATTCTGATATTATGTCTGTCATTTTTAAGATCGATTGCCGTGAGGGGATAAGGACCCATTTAGTCGAATTTTATTTTAAAAAAAATAGTAAAGATTTATAGCGTTTCTAACTGGACGGACAAAGTTCTAAAATAAGAAACGTCGCCAGGGTTAATTTACTTTAACAAATTGTTTTACTTCGTTGCAATTGCTTAGTTACAGAATATTTAACTTGGGTTATTTAAATTGCAACAGTTACATTTTATGTAACTATTTCAATTTAAATAACCAAAATATCATCTGGGTCACAGTGTTAAAAAAAATGATTTGATTAAAAGAGTTTTTTATGTTTTTTTTAAATTCTATCTTGCTCACATTTTCATAGTAGTACTTGCAAATCTGTTCTATAAATGTCAATTGTATGCAATTGTATATTTATATATAACATGCAATTATATATTTTATGCCAGATTAATAGAATGAACATTTGATTGATTACTGTAGGTTGATTTGGATATATACCACTAGTGTTTCATCACTTTGGATGTTACATAAAAATTATTTTGAAGTTTTAATTATGATTTGCTGGTGCTCTCGACTTCGTTCGCTTGAAAGTTGGTTTTGTTACAACTTCTCTATTTGAATAATGTTTTGTTTACGACTTCATGATGTTTCATATATTTACACGGGTTCCTAATTACCTAAGTTATGCTCTAGTAACTCACAACAGTATATTAAAAAGTTTAAGCTCGCTAAAATAAGTTTAGGGGTTAGCTGGAATAGACATACAAAATTATAATACCCCTAAACCTATATATGATCTAATTGTAGTTAGATCTATAGAGTTAACAGCGAGTCAGTCATCTAAGGTCCACTGTTGGATATAGACCTCCCCATGATTGGGGATTTATGCAATGGGATACAGAGGGAGTTACCAATCTTTTTGCCGGTACCCCACGGAATTCTGTAGAGTCTGTTTCCTTCAGTGACGCTCTAATTTATGCCACAAGATACCATTCAGTATAAAAGTAATATTGTACAAATATTTTACATATATGCTGATATCCCTACTAATATTATAAATGCGAAAGTAACTCTGTCTGTTTGTCTGTCTGCTTGCCACTTAAACACATCTTTAGACCCTGACAAAGGACATAAGCTATTTTTTTATTTGAAAAAAGAGTTTTAAGGGGTCGATCGGGGCGATGAAAAATTGTATGGAAGTATCGCTATTTTTAGAGCCAGAAACTCGAAACTTACCTTAACTCATTTTTTAGGGCATTGATTTCATATAAATAAACATGACATTCAAAGTTAAAAAATAAGGTAAGGGGTATGGTACTCAAAAAAACTATTCCTCGCGGACGAAGGCGCGGACGCAGCTAGTATTATTATATAGTATATTCAACGCAGCTTTAATGTTAATTAAATTCACAACTAGTGTTCCAAAGCTTGCGTATGATTAATTTAAATTGCTAGCGGGTCTAAAGCAATACCTCTTGAATATGGTAATGTGAGAAAAGAAGCCTGCGTTTATTGTGGTCCGTAAACCAACGCAGCAATTAGTGGGGAATTTAGTTATTTGTGAAGATAACAATTTTCAATTACAGATTGTTATTAAATAGGTATTCTTTAGTCGGGGTACAGTTTACAATGTGTATCGTCTTTGCGTTATTACCTCATGTTACAAGATCATCATCATCATATCAGCCATAGGACGTCCACTTAATATAGGCTTATCCTGGACTTAGGCTTTTCCAAGCGAACTCCAATAGTACCGGTTGTAGCCGGCCCCTGTCCAGCGCGCTCCTGCGGTTTTAGTATCGAATCGTTAAGCTGCTGGGTTCTGTTTCCATCTATTTATATATTACACTCGACAAACAAACATACAGCCCGCCTGAGAGCATCACTGCAGTCTATAGACGCTCCTCTTATCACAAAAATATCACTGATACGTTGCCAACCTTGTGACTTGAAGTAATTTTAGAAAAAGGTGAGAGTCAGGTACCAATGCAGACGACCTTTGTATGATGTCTACCTCTTGCGATTCGGTCGCATAAAGAGACTACGAGCGTTGCTGTCTCTATCCGTTGAGCTATTTTGAGTTGGCTAATAAGGATACATTCAACGGCCGTAAGTCATACTAGCTTTCCAAATATCTTTTTTAATTTTTAAGGGATGTTTTCGAAAAAAAATCATGACTTAATAAAAAACCTTAACATTGAATTTCTTTTTAACCCGTTTTACTCCTTTCTTAGTGATCCCTTACGTTAGTAAAGATTCTCAATTAAACTTAGTTTAATTTTGTATTTTTTATTGTTACAGTAAATCAATGGATCCAACCATTTTCTTTTTCGGCAAGTCCAAGTCCTATAATTAAATTTGTCCAAATCTTGGAAATTAGTAAAAGTGAAACATCATGACGGTATCATTTCGTTATTATTTATTTAAATTCCAAATGAAGTTGTCAGTCCATATTTTATGCAACGTATTCTGCGCGCTTTTTATTTAATTATTAATTCATTGTCTGCTCCCAGTCGATACTTTTTTGCGCTAACGTAATAAACCTAATTAGCATTCCATTTTTCAATTTAGTTCACTTACAATTATATATATATATGTAGTCTATATATATATATAATAAAACGCATTTTATTCTTTATGTTAAAAACGGTATGTTCTAATATAATTATTATAAATACCAATTTAAATTTACGTATAGTTCCTATTTAATCATACAGACTTTAGAGACCTTAAGCTTTTGGTATCATTTAAAATGTCATAACGAATGTTTAAATTGATTTTATCTTATAACACTCTCAATCCGAAAGTGTACTGTAATAATTTTAATTAATAAATTATGAGAATTTGAAAACAATATTAGAAATACGAAAAACAACAGTATTTTCCTTAGCTCCCGGAATAGGCTTCAATTATAATATTATTAATTAACCCAAGTTAAAGGTGTACGCTGTTGTCAACTAGGGAGTTTTTACAATAGAATACAATTTGTGCGTTGTCTCCCCGCTGGTTGCTCTGTGAACATTAGAGGCAATGAACACACCCCCGGAGGTATTATACGCTCTTGATTAAAGTTACGTCTCGCTCTACGTAAACCTGAAATAGACAATGGGGTATTGTTACGTCCAAGCGAAGAACTCTGCTGCTGAAATTAAAATGCTGCCTAAATAATAAATCAACCCGAGCCCAATCGCAGGCGAGATATATATTAGGTATAATTTATGTATTAGGTGCTGACATATGAAATTGACTTTTTTTCTTTGTTAGTCACTTCTGGAAACCACTCTAAGGCGCGGTTAACAAATTAAGTTTTATTTCTACAGTAGGACATTTGTTGGCCTTTATTAAATTTAGCGTTAACTTGTAAAACGTTTTATGTGTATAGCGAAGTACATCCTGATATTAACATTTTGTTCTAGATTAGGTTTTGACTGTAATTAAATACTAAAATATGGAGGTGGAAATTTATCGTTTTTAATCTAATTGGATATAAACCTACTTTTACCCAATGGATTATCATCAATGCCTTAAACAGTAAGTAATTTCTACTTACAATGTTTGTACATAAAATAAACCAAAATAAAAATAGAACTAACTCAATTGCCACTTTTAATTAAAAGTGATTTTAATGACTCTTTTTATAAAAAATATCGAGTGTGTGAGTCAGTAGAATACCGTTATTGTATACTCGTATTTCTATACTCTGTAACTACTTATTTGCTTCTTATGTAGAAAGTCTGTCAGGAAGTTTGAACAGAGAAGATACGCCAGATTCTTTGCCTAGAAGTATAAAAAAAAATGAATGCAACGCTCGTGCCAACTTACTACATATGTACATGTTATCCAAGTTACTACATGCATGTAGCCAGGAAATAAAAGGTTAAAATATTTTAGTAATGCCCAGGTTCCGTATATTAAATTCCAAAATCTTCAAACGACAAATATCAAATTAAGAGAAACCTCTTAAATTAATGGAAGTTTGATATGTGTGTGTGATTTAGTGAGACCGGTTTCCATAAATTGTAAATTTTTTTAACTGATAAATTTCACAATTAAGTTTTGATAGTAAATAATCTAAAAATGCTCGTGCCAAGTAACTACACTGACTAGATTCAATATAAAAAGTAAGCTTTCGTAGTACTTAATAGATGGTCTGTCATAAAACCGTAGCGTAAAAGGCGGTGGTACAACGTTAATAAAAGCTATGTCTGGGGCGGCTAATGATGGTCTTCTTGGATGTATTTTCAGCTAAAATTTATTGCGTCGCGTCGTAACGCTTCGCTTAAATAATACATCTTAACTTAAATAGCAACGTAGGAATGAAATTGTACACTTTGAATTCCACTTTGGATTCCTAATCAGTACTAATAAAATATATTTTCTATCTGTTTGTTAAATTCACAGCTTATCTGGCAAATTAATTTTGATGTTACTCGGTATATTCGCAGCTTCAATCCTTATGTAAAAACAAATGCAATTTTAAACCCGGAAGTGATCCCACGAGACGTAATTTATAGAGCAAACAGAGATCATATATTTTAGAGTAGTTGTCCCGACTGACGTAGTCATGCCTTAAATCATGAAAAAAATATTGCAACTATAAATTGAAATAAAAACTATTCTATCTATCAGTTCAGATGAGTGTGTAAATAGTAAGTAAATGAGAAAGTTAAATATCATCGGTTCAGACGTTTAAAAGTTCATCCCGGACATACACCGTGACACGAAATTTTTATATGTAAAGATTTTGACGAAAATAAATTTATTTTACTTAACCCCATAATTGCAATACGAAAGAGGTAAGCTTCATTTGTATTTAATTTTTGAGAATTTCGACTTCACAGAGTTGTTTCTGATTTAATGATTAGAAGTTAGCTAAAGTTTGTCGGGAGAATTACTTTTTGCCCCGGATTAAATTTGATGATTTTACCCAAGATTAGATTGGATTTTATTTATTATTATTGTTCGGTTGATCTAAAAGTACCTCATTTACGACATTATGCATTATAAACATATCTTAGCAATAAAAATGAAGTTGTTATGTTTGCTTGCATGTTCGAAAAACGCTTTAATTTATTTTTAGCCATATCAGTTTTATTGGAATTCACTACTGGACATAGGCCTCCCTTAGCTAAGGGGAATTTTGTCCATAATTGCCGCACTGAGTAAGCATATTGGGAATCGCAAAGCGTAGTTTCGCTATGGGGATGCTGTTGCCCATACCCGCCCTTTATATTTTAGCTATACTGTTTCGGATGGATATACTATCGGTTCTGGTAACTTAGTCGCCTCTTACGACATCTGGTACAGAGGGAGGTACTATATTCTACTTTGCCTCACTTTTAATTATATTTGTCATAATTAAGCAACAAAGGGCTTTCAAAGGGTACATAAGTTGAGTTCGTCTAATGAAATGACTAATTCCCCATCTATTGTTGAAGTGCATTTACCAAGTGTAAAAGTTTTAAAGACGGGACTCTTCTACGACACTTTATGAACTTAGATATTATAAATTAACGTTCAACTAATCTTGTTTCTTACTCTGCGACTCTACTAATAAAATTCACATTAAAGTTTATCTCTAACAATTACACTTTGAAACGAACGAGTGTAAGTGGTTTTAACAGCCAGCCGATGGATTAAGTTTATTTATTAATTATTCAAATAGCACAGCCTTTGGTAAATTGGAAAGCAATTAAATCTCAGACAAAGTTTTCTCATTGTTTTTTATTATCCTTAGTATAATATATATAAACGCCAAAGTTTGTGTGTGTGGATGTATGCTTGTCACTCTTTCATGCCAGAACTGCTAAATAAATCGGGATGAAATTTAGCACAGAGATTATTGATTGTCTGAAATAGCACATAGGCTTATTTTCGAAAATATGTCCCTGTGGGCCATACCTAACCATTTATTTTTCTTATTTTTGGAATCAACATGATTTTCTGCACGACGTTTAACTGTTAGTAAGCAACATTTTTCTGGAAATAATAAGAGTTCTTCGAGGTATCACGAATAAGTTAACAACAACTTTTAAATAAAACAACCACTAAGTCATGAATCAAAGAAATTAATGGGTACCTGAAGTCACAAACCTACTGTTAGAATATACGAAGTATTATGAGCTTGTGTCTAATATATTTAAAATATATATATATATATATGTGGGTACTCGCGAAGTCAGTCGCAAATGAGTGTCCGTGTCATTCATCTATTGCTCTGATTATTAAATCTATTAAATACGTGCTATATATATTTCTATATAGTATTCAAGACTATTTTCTATTAAAATATCCCAACACCTATTTTTATATTTTTTTAGTTTATAACAGTTTTAAGTTACCCTATAATTTTATTGTCTATTTTCTATTCTTTCACTGATTTTTTTGATAACAGATGGAAATAATAAAAAATAAAATTGGGTAGTTACAATTATGTAACCAGTGTATTATCTAGGTGGTGCAAACATTAGGTGCTATTTTATCAAGAATATAAAAACTTATTGCCATAATTATAACTGTTACCGCGATTAATGCAAAAGAAAACTTTAAAACAGAATACTAATTTGAAATTTCATTTAAACCTAAATTAGATAATAAATCTAATTCTTTAATGGCTTTAAAACGCGATTTATATATATTATATTTATATCTAAAAGTGTTAATATTTTAGTGAACTTAAAAAAGTAGTTTAATTATAAAATATTGGAAAATATACCAAACTAGATTATAAATGAAGGTGCAGTCAGTAATTTTACATCCAATGACGTCATTTTTGGACAATCTAATTATATAGTATTTTTGTACGTTGCTGTTTGTTCATGTTATATGTAGTACTTGTAGTTAACGTTTACATTTGCGGCGCTTTACAAAGTCAACATATAGTTGCTTCACACCACAAAAACGTCTCGAGGAACACAGCACCAAACCGATGATATTCTCTCAGAATTAGCTTATTACATTTGTACGGAACTTAGAAACGGGCCCACTTAGATATATAAGTACATATATAAAACGCATTATTAATATTAATTATTGAAACATATTAAAAAAATTATACCGTGTCATTGATACATAATTTAAAAGATTTTCGTTTTCGTATCGTTTAATTTCGAATTGTTTACATGCTTAGTAATCATTAATATACATCAATTTAATTAATATATAATCTGAACGGAAGTGAATATCTTTGTTCGTAAATGAAAAGATTTAAAACTCCAAACAAACTGAGTAACCGACCGAAAGCTAAATTCGAAGTTGATACCTTCAAGCGTTTTCCATTTTCTGTGGAGAAAGCAATCAGACTTCTCTATAGCAGTTTTTCCAGCTAAACCGTTTGGTCATAAATCTAATAACACCCAGTGGGCTATTTCAGAATATAAACTTTTTATTTATTTTGTGAGATTTGACATGAGCATTTACGATTGTTTTATAAAAAGCCGCTTTACAGCCGGTTATGGGAATTATTTAAAAAAGCCTGCTTGAAATATTTATGTTAAGAAATAGTGAATTTGTCAAAACATATTGATTTATTGCACCAGAACGGCTAAATAGTTAAATGTAAATAAAAATTTTATGATATGATAGATATCTATATATATCTAAAAAATTCGCGGCACCTGTGGAATCTTTTTTACAATAAAACGCATGCATAGTCGTTAGTCTTTTTCACGAAAGCTATTATTAAACAACAAAGTTATTGGAAAAAAGATAGTAAAGCATAAATATAAATATAGGAACCATATTGTAATTGGCCACTTAGATAAAAAATTGATAGTTCTATTTCAAATTTAAAATAAAATGTTTAATATTTCCTAAATAAGAAGTTGTAACCAGTTGTGACAGTATTTCAGTTCTTTGTATAAAAAAACAGCAGTATTTGCATTTCTGTGTCCCGATTTAAAAGGTGAGAGAGACAGTGAAATTACTGGTTAGTGTGGCATAATATGTTCGGGTCACAAATTTGACGACGCGCTAGTAATATCTTTGTAATGACACAAGTTTCTATAGGCTATGCTGCGTTTCTATAGCGCTTGATGCTAATTATCACACGGAACGTATGCTTAACTGCCAAATAAGTATAATAGAAAAATATAAAGGTAACAAATTAGAAGGCTTTTTTCTTCATTACATTAAGATTATAATTAGAGAACTCTACGTAAATATTGTAGGTTTTGAAAAAGAAAAGAATGGCGGATATAATTAGTTAACATCAAACGTCATTAGGCGCGTGCACCCGGACTTTTTAAGGTTTAATGACGTCAGAAAAAGGAAATTCGTGTTGAGCTGTGAAATGAAAATTGTTCGCAACCATAAAAGCAGTGTGCTAAGAAATATGTAAATACACGTAAATTTTATGAACTTGTTTCAGAAATTGAAATAACAAGAAAAAACAGTTTATTTAAAAATTACAAGGTACATAAATGATAGAGTACAATATTATAGTTAAGAGGTAGGTAGTATTATTGAGTATATTTGTCATTTGTTTTAAATGTTATTTTACCTACAGGATTTATTTTTGTTGTTGCGATCTCTCTCTCTGAGTTTCTAAGACACAAAAAAATTCTTTAATTAATAATTTCTTATACCACTTTACTATGGTTGAATGGTTGATCATTCTTGTCTCAGAACCCAATTCTAAGACAGGAAGTATCACTAGTATAAATACGTGAAATGACATGTCAGATGCCAAGGCTATCCTCAATGGATTCTGGATGAAGTCTTTCAGTATAATTCCATAGCAATAGGAAATATATTTATGTGTTAGAGATTGTAATAGATTTTGTGTATGTTACTAGTTTTTCGCCAGCGAATTCGGTTAACTCTTGTTTTACAGGGATAAAAAGAATTCATTATTCCTTATGGTTCAAATTAGCCACAAACTCCAACCAAACTGATTTACCGGTTAAATCAAATAAACATAACAGACAGATAGACTTTCATATTTAAAATATTAGTATGTATAATATTTGCAAAATTGGTGGTAATCATCGTAATATCACCTCATACGAAGCTCATTAATTTCTTCCGTGTTTATCATTTCTGAATTCATTATTGTAACAAAAATAGAATGCGTCCCAAAGTGGTCGGTCACGCGCATACTTGTCTATAAATAACATTTATCGCTTGGCAGATGACTGGCGAATCCCGACGCGCCTTTACGCGAAATGTCGCGGTACTTGCGCCCGCGCATACTCGATTTATATTTGGATCCAACATCGATGGACGCGAACCTGCCAGTATCGATCACTCGACGCAGTCGATGTATTACGCAATATTGAATAATGTACACACCTTTAATTGTCGCTAACGAGGCTCGTTTGGTTGAAATCTAACCTTTGAACACGTTTGTGTTGGGTCAAACAACTGTTTTATGTATTATTCGTATCATCATATCGTTTTTTACCCCTTCACCAAACTATGCATGGTATTAGGAACCTATCAAATGCCGATTAATTATATACAATAAATTACCAGGTCAATCACAGATTTTACAAATCAGACTCGTGTGATTTGAATAGCTAGTAGACCGAAGGACGAGGTAAATCTAATACGAAGATTGTCTGCATTGGTACCTCACTATCACCTTTTTTTACCGCCAAATAGCAGTTCCGCATTGCTGTATTCCTGTTTAAAAGAGAGAGGTACCAAAATTTCTTGGTACTGTGACATAACATCTTCAAGTCACAAGGTTGGCAACGCGCTAGTGATCTCCCCCAACCTGGTCAAAAAAAAAACGACAACCAAATATTTTTATTCAGTTAGATAACCTATTTACAGGTGCGATAAATATTGTTCTATTATATAACTTATATAAAACCTTTTACATACGATATTTAAAAAGACTGTTTGACTGTTGCAGTGCCCTTGCAGAGCCATGTTACTGACGAAGTATTCCCAGGCCGTTCTTACTAACACGTAACCACGAATAATGTGATTATGAACGGTTACATATAGCTTTCAAACATGCTAAGAGGTAGCCTGCAAAGAAGATAAATTTAGAGCGGTAAACTATTGTATAGATTGAACTAATGTTATAGTGAACCGTTTTCATTGTCATTTTTAATGTAACATTGATCATAAGATTTCCTAAGAATAAGGAACTTTTAACCGTAATAGTCGCACAGTCTAGTCATGGTGGCAATCACAGAACCTGACTTCCTGATGAGAGTACTGCGACCTGATCTCGCCCTGCTGCGTTGCGGTCAGAAATACCGCCATCTGTCGGTTCTTTTCTCAGTTGTTTCATACGAAACAGGGGAGAAAGGTACAATTCAGCTGACGCCCCTGCCCTCGGAAAATTTTGAATATATTTTTATGCTGTAATTTTGCTTTATGTCTGTGACTACGTCACAAGAAGAGGACTGCGAAGACTTCGCTTGGAATCATATCCATTGTGACTTTTATTTTCCCGGAATCGAAAGTTCGATTTATCAGTTAAATTATGAAAGCGTAACAAACTCACCCAATATTTCATTGGTTGACCTAATTCTGTGATATTTCGCTTAAAGTACTTGTGACACGAATATCAAACAACAGAGAAATCACGAATATTGTTCTTACATATATATTTTAACGCGCAAATAAAAAAAACACACGTGTTCTCTATATAATGTTTGCCCTGGCTAGGCATCAAAGGCGTGCAGAATTTCTACACTAGTTAATATGCCATGGGGCCCTTCAAATATAGTCATACAATTTTTTATATTAATACGGTTAACATTTAAATCCAACGCAATAAATATAGAAACATGTGCTTAATACATATTAACTAACTAAATTATTTTAAAGTGGCGCTGTAGCAGCTTCGAGAAGAAAATATGCGTGTAAATAGTTTAAATCTTATCAGAAGAGGATATTTCAAAATATTTAACTTTTATTTTTTATACAAGAAATAATAATAATACCTTATTGTACTACTTTATTGTACATCGGTAAAACGGAGTAAAAAAGAACACAAATTTTTGAATTAAGACAGCACAATGGACAGCTTTAAAGCGAGCGATCTCTAACAGGCAACCATTACCAAGTAATTACCTGTAATTCTTGTTTCGTCAAGACAAAATTCCACTCATTTTATTTAATAACGGGTTCATTATATTGTTCGTATTAAAATTATACTAATAGCTAGCTATCATTTGTTTAAATGGAAAATACGATCTGTATTTGAAGAATTGGTGGCAAGGCACAAATGTGATAAAATTTCTCCCACGGAAAGACTTAATTCTTCCAGAATAAATCAATAAAACGCACAACATCTCATACATTGACCTAATTCCGTAATAAGTCGTTTAACGCAAATGTGTTACGGACATCAGACAACAGAGTAATCACAAATATACTACTTAAATACATATATTTAACCCCCAGACATAGAACGAACAAATATCATTATATAAATATTTGTCCTGAATGAGAATCGAAACCACGACCCTTGGCACACAAGACAGAATCACTACCATCTACCTAATCGGGCCTATCAATAATAAGAAGCCTGCATATTATTCTAGACTACAATCTATCTCTGGATCCATTTCCATCCAGATCTCTTGAGCCGTTTTGATTAAGTTACGTAGAGGTCAGATAATGGAAACATAGAGTTATGATTTGTTTGAATACAACTGAGATACTCTAGAACTACTGAAACTATTTAAATTATCTGAAAGTAATAAGTGGTGCGAAAGATATTTCAATATATCAATAGCGGTTCTGACAGGTAGTCTTAGGAAACACTACACGTTCCCTCTAAAGCAATGCCGAAAGGGAATAACTGTAAAAGAAACGGCTAAAAATTTAAGATAACTCACTATACTCATCATATAAGCCATTGAAAGTCCACTGTAGGACATAGGCCTCTCTAAGAAAGGATAAATTTTGCCCATAGTTGCCGCGCTGGGCAAGCGTGTCGGCAATGGCAGAACGTAGCTTTCGCGACCGAGATATTGCTACCCATCCCGCCGCCCTGCATGCCCATGCATTTGAAATACTGTTTCGGATGAAAATACCGTCATCTATCGGTTCCGGTACATTAGTCGCTCCAAATGATTTTTTTAAACGAATTCTTTTTAAATATGTTAATTAAAAAAGCGTCACAGCTCTACGTGAACATTAAATACAAGCTCAATTAAGCACAACCTCTACAAGAAAGAGTGCAGGAATGAAATCTAGGAAGGCAAAAAGCAAGTAATTATCATTCAGTAAAACCCATGCTGTCAAAGGCGAGTTCAAAAGAAAATTGCATTAAGCCAAAGGGTCTTAATAAAATTTTCATTACGCTCACTCTGTAAAATAAAACCCGTAGATGTATTCCGCAAAATTTCTCGAATACAAATTCGCATAAGTGAACTTATATATTTTATTACTATTTAAATAACTGAAATATATCGAACATTTAGATAATAACAGAGGTTCCCCTTAGGTAGAAGGTATATACGAAGTGGATAGAAATATTTTTTTAGGTATCACTAATAAAATATAATTATATAACTCACCACCCGTCTGGGTGACACAAACATCATTATATAAATATTTGTTCAGGGTGGGATCAAACACACGATCTTTGGCGCACAATACAGGAGCACTACCATCTGCGCCATCGGGCCCATCAAATTAATGTCAGTTCGAAAGGACATCATCATTACAAGCTGTAGAATGTCTAATCCTCTGCATAGTCTTAACAAGAGATTTCCTATGGCTCAACTAGAGCATCGCAATACAGACAGGCGTAGTTGGGATATTATAGGTGAAGATTTGTGGTATCAAATACTTTTGAATCTCCTTAATTGTTTGATGGAGGAATTTCGAACTGTTTCCATTAATTATTATTAAATAATTGATGACAATGGGTTTGTGATGACAAATAACGTCGATAAACAGCTTATACGTTCAATTTTCGTGCTAATTTATTTTGTACTCCATCATGAAAATTTATCAATAAAGGATCGTTTTTGCAAAATTTGGCACATACGAAATATAAAATATTGTTAAAATAGTGCCGTCAGCTTATTAAAAATATGACTTTTCTATCTGCTAATAGAAGTAGGAATATCTGGAGAACACATAAATGTAATTTATCGAGAAGCGAACAGGCAAAAATGTTTCTGCAAATTAAGTTAGGTACATTATTTTAGAACAAAAGATTATTAAATTATAAAATCAAGTTAACGAGTTAAGAGGCAAGTTTTGGCTGAAAAGCAGGCTTGCTTGTTAAGTTGTATAACGTTTATTCTTTGCACTTTGCACCCCCTTTTTACACCTTTAAGGGATTGTGTCCGAAAAAATATTTGACTCATGCTTCATGACTTTCAATAAAGAATATTTGTACTGAATTTGGTTTGAATAACTTTAGGTCCTGCGTAGATATGTTAGTCAGTAATTCAGTCAGTCAGCTCAGTCTCCTCTTATATATAAAGATCTGCGAGATTTTAAAAACATTTAATTTTAAAGATTAAAAATTGATTGAATTTATTTAACAATGCACCTAAGTTTACCAATTTAATT
The DNA here is from genome assembly GCA_020976665.1 of Heortia vitessoides. Classification (NCBI taxonomy): domain Eukaryota; kingdom Metazoa; phylum Arthropoda; class Insecta; order Lepidoptera; family Crambidae; genus Heortia; species Heortia vitessoides. The sequence goes on from JACJUM010003237.1 coordinate 11,621,333, forward strand.
GTTTAAATTGATTGAGCATAGTTTCTAATAGACTTTAGATAACTTTCATAATAGCTGTGGCAATCGCTTAGGAGCTAGATCACTTACAGTGATGAAGCGAGGCGGTCGGCGCCCGAAACTTACAACAATTAAATACTTTGCTGATCTAATCCTGGTAATAAACTGTATCGTATTTTGAAATAGGCACTTAAAACTAACAGAAGACAACGAGAGTTCTAAATAGTGTAACATATATTTTAGGCGACTAAGACACCAGAACCGATAGATGGCGGTATATCCGTCCGAAACAGTGTACCTAAATGCATAGAGCGGGGATGAGCGGCAGCATCCTTCGAGAAAGCTGCGCTCTGCAATTGACAACCAGCTTCCGAAGCGCGGCAGCTAAGGGCAAACTTTCCTTCTTTCTCGGGGACATAGGCCTCTAGCAGCGGACTTTCTAAAGCTGATATGATGATGATGGTGATGATATTTTACGATTAGCTGTGCTCTTACGTTAAATACGTACATTCTTAAACATCTACAACAGGGTATTTGACAGATTTTTAAAAAGTATCTTAAATTGTTCTATAAGTCATAACATACTTGCAATTTGATTGATATTTTATGAAATGTTTTAATTTCTATGAAAATCACAATCAAAATTTTGAAACATGAAAATTAAATTATTTTAAAAATGATATCTTATGAAAATGCTATATATTTTTAATACTGTATCAGTTAATTTGGTTTAAAAATATATTTACAATTAGTCTTTAAATATATTATAGTCAAATACCCTATTACAAATACAAATACTACAAAATACTAAAAAACCAGATACAGATTTCTTTTTAATAGTTTCTTGTTCTGCTTTTAAGTAGTTTTTTCGTGCTCAATGAGTGTTAATTTTAGGATCCATCTAAGATTGTGACCTTGATGTGACTTTATTACCAATCAGCTTTACAAGATTTATTTCTTAATTTTATTTCCATAGTATTCACTACAATATGTGAAGAATTAACTTACACATTAACACCTCTTTAATTATAATCAAGCCTCCAAAAAGTGTCAAAAAAATATTCTACTCATGCTTAATGGTAAAGACGTGCTATTATATTAAATTGATTGATAAAAATTACTTTACACTGAATAGTGCAGTTTCTGATAATTAGTTATATTCAAAAGCCGTTGTTAGTTCTCATCGCCGTCCGAAACTTCTGAACCAAAATTTGCTTAATTATTACTAAAACATGAGAACAGGATATGAATATTGTTTCACAAAGTTTATCTTTAAAGGTCTAATTTCGTAACGGTTTTACCTTGAAATTTTTACTTTTTAATTAAGAATATCGCAAGTTGATTGCGTCTATTGTCAGATTTCGTTACACGAATGTCACATTCTCTTTACGGAGTTCTTTTTTGAATTCAGTCTAGATAAAAATCCAGGTATCAAACAAACACAAAAATAGAATAAATCTTTAACTATTATTTCATAGATTCTATTCAACCGTGATACTGGGATGGACCATAACATATTCAATATAGAAGCCTAACATATTCCAAATTAATCGCTAAGATTAGCTGGGTTGTTTGAGCACGCCATAAAACGTACCAGAGTTGCCGGCTGTTTGAGGTGAGCCAAACATATTACTGCTTGTTCATGCCCGCGGAAATTTCAATTAAACTTTGAGCTTTGCTCACGTATACGCTAACATTTTGTGATTGGTTGAATCAATTCATTTCTCCCGTGGCTGCCTCGTTTAAACAAAAACAGCGATACCACTACACAGCAAGATAAAAATGGCATGAATTTTAGCTGTTTTTTTTATTGTTAAACTTAACAGAACAGAACTCAACACCAAACAATTCCATTCTAAGGTTTTATCTAAGTTGAAAAATTCATTTGAAAAATAGAGCAATTTTTGTCACTGTCACTCTTGAAAATGTAGCTCAAGCTCACTAAAATGTAGAACATAAAATATAGAAGTTAGTTAGCGAAGAAAATACTAAAAAAGTTTAATTATCTATAACTAGCTGTGCCCGCAACTTCGTCTGCGTGGAATTTTTTTTTTTTGGGTACTATACCTCTTTACCTTAACTTATATAAACTTTAAATGTCATTTTTATTTATATCAAATCATTGGCTTGAAAAATAAGTTTCATGTTTCTAGCTCCAAAAATAGCGATACTTCCATACAACTTTTCATCCCCCCTTTCAACCCCTAACAATCCTTTTTTCGATTTAAAAATAGCCTATTTCTTTTCTCAGGGTCTAAAGATTGTTTGTGCTAAATTTCATCAAAATCGGTTAAGAGGTTTAAGCGAGAAAGCTTAACAGACAGACAGACAGAGTTACTTTCGCATTTATAATATTAGAAGGGATTATATGACATGTTATCTATAATTATATGACATGCTATTTCACATAAATCTTAGCATCGAAGTTTTGGCACTTTATTTTAATTTAAAATCAATAACAAAGTTGCCGCAATGAGGAGTACAGTTTGTCGGCTACAGCACGTGTACAAGCCAAGGTGACAAGTGCGGTGTGAGCGTCATCGTCACTTGGAACATTTCTATTTCGGCGCGGCGCGGTGTCGCGAGCGCGGCGAGACGAGCCGGCACGCGGTGGCCGGCGCTTGCGCATACCGTGTGTTAAGGAACTCTTTAGTTCGCGCGCATGTGCCCCGAGCCGAACACGTCTAAACAAACATCACACAAACCCAAGTGCCAAGTGATTATAGACTATATTCTACTGTGAAGTGACAACTGTGATACGTTCTCTTTATCTTTTGAATATCAGTTCCTATATTCGCCAGCTGACTACTTGTGATATTACGCACCGTAGATCTGAAGAGTGTTTTGGATATAATTAGAATGCTTTTTGTAAACCCGCTGATTGCTCTATATTTTGTATCTTTGTGTTCACCTAATTTAAAACTTTTCAAGTACATATAACGTAGCGTTTGAACAAGGAAACTTCCTCATTTTTAGAGTCAGCTGCAATTTTGTTGGTGACAACATAATTGTTAGGTTCAATATGACTCATTGTAGACTATATGCCATAAACGATACTGTATTGTCATATTTATGTAATTGTATCCATTTATACAATTCAGTATAATACGATTTCTGACAGTAGATTCTCATTAACGTTGAAGGGGCTTCGGTGCATGTCACAGTTGCCTCTGTTTGTTCATTGATAATGACGGGAGAATTTTGCGCGCACGCTATGTTGTAAACAGAATTTACATTCTTATCGCGACGCTGCCGCCGCGCCGACCACGTGCTTCCTCGCGGCTTGAAGACAGTGCGGATAAGAAGTGATGACGTCACACACATCAGACATGTAGAGCAATTGCGAATCAACGGAGTTAATGGTGAATTGTGGTTCGAGTGTACCGCGGAGTGCGTTGTGCCGTCAGCACGTCGATATGTTGTTGCATGGTGGCGAGGCATCGAGAGGGCCTATACAACGGAGACGCTTAGGTCCTTGCGGAGTTCTATGCTGTCGTGGGGCCGGGGTGCTGCGGGGACATCGAAGCCCGCACCCCCCACCGCGCCCCACGACAACACCAGTGGCGAGGAAGGCGTCAGCGATTGCGAAACCGAAGGCACGCTGCTCGCGGGCGCCGCCGCCTTGGCTCGAAGACGACACGCCATAAGAATCAAGAGGAAGTCCAAAATCACCTTCAGAGTCATAAGGTCTGCATTTGTTCAATTTTAATGCCTATTGTATAGACAATTGCAGCGAGACCAGGGGCCACGTAATAGCGGACGAATGTTATTGTTAGACAATTTAGGTCAATCAATGAATCAACTAGCTCCGCAACTCGTGTCGGTCGGTTTGGATAAAATAGCAGTGGCTGTTTTAAAAGCGGGTGTTTTTTGTGGGCTGATAGGACATTTTTTTAATGTAAACTTTTAGATAACCATCTAATGCTTGTTGGCTCTGTTACTTTAGCTTTTCCGCTTGGCAGGCCGAATAGTTGATATTATGTCGTCGGAAGTGAGCATTCAGAGAATGAGGCTCATTTTGCATTCCGAACACGAAGGCGAGCGGTGGGCGGCGGCGAGACGCACGGCCGGCGCCGGAGCCGCAACAGGTACCCGGACAGAATTGACAACAGCTGTGATAACTAATATTGTTGGCTGCCACCGAACGATATGTTCAATACAGGCTTAACCTAACTCATGTTTAGGCCGACATGTTAAGACCAAATGTAATTAGGTCGCTATATGTGGGCGATTTGGGTAGCCATAATAACACTTTGTTTTTCATACTTGTAAAAGTAATGCTAGTCTTGTTTAGTAGAATAATTGAAATATTTTTATTACTTTCCACAACGAATATACAGTGTTTAAAGTTACTGGGAGAAAAAATGCATTGATATGTATAATAGAAAGGTCATTCTAAATAAAAGGTTAAAGATTATAAAATAGATCTTGGTAACATCCTGAACTAACTTACTTTTAATTAACATCCAGAGGATATCTGCCATCCGAAGAAGGACGATTTTAAGATTAGAGAAAATTCCGACAGAATCCATCAATATGAAGGAGTTATTTCAATCAGTTATAAAAGCTTGTTCTCATTCTGAGCCAACATAAGTCTTTAAGTCGCAATATTTTCGAGTATCTCTTTTATATATTATATAATAGGAGAAGCTGCCTGACTAACTATATATATATATATATATATATATATATATATATAGTTACCCTCTTTAAGGATTGTATTTTCAAAATCATTGCAGCAAAGTTAGAATAAAACTACTGGTTATGAAGTTATCGAATAAAATCCTGTACAAAGGTTCTATATCGAAAGGATGCTAGTCTATCATAAAACATGAACGGCTTTCCTAATTCTTGTTAATTTCTTTATTTTTAGGAGATGGGTTTAATATGAACCAAAAATGTCTGTGTGAATGAAATAGACTCACGCCATTGATTGGAATTGCTATTAATTATATCAACTCGAATTCAATATACATTGTTGTATAATTTATTTATTTATTATTAAGGGCAGTATACTAATAAATTATATTAACGTCCTATAAGTACAGCACATAATTATAGATGTATGATTTAATGAAACGCAACGAACTTTATGACAGCAATACATACGTCTGTTGGGTAATATAGTTACGGATGTAATGTTCGTCAGTATCTAAGCTTTTCTTCAAATCGTCCTTCAGCCATCTCTTACGTACGTCACTCGGTATCAATAGAAACACTAGTCTTTTCTGCCTGTACCCCACGACTTATGAAGAAAATGCAGCTATGTGCTTCAAATTGTCGACTAGCATATCATGAACATTTATTATTCATAATACCAGCCATTTATACGAGTACAGGGACGCTGCTGGACATAGGCCTTTCCAAGTAGGGAGAATTTTCCTATAATTGCCGCACTGGGCAGGCGTGTTGGCAATCGCAGGGCGCAGATTTCGCGATGGGGATGCTGCTGCCTACCTCCGCCCTGTGCATTTGAGCTGCACCGTTTCGAATGGATATACCGCCATCAGTCGGTTCCGGTACTTTAGTCACCTCTTAAAACACCTGGTACAGGGGAGGTACTATTATACTCTGCCGGTAACTAACGGTTCATTTATTATAAGAAATGGCTAAAATTTAATATTTCCCAGGAAACGACATTAAGTATCAAACAAACTTAGTTTAAATAATTAACTTACTATATGCACTATCAGAGAAGAGCAAATTCATAAATATATTAATATAGTAAATGTATTAAACGGCATCAGCTATCAATATTGTTCAGCCTGAGGAGTCCAGCCGGCTGATATAGTTCAATTTACGGAATTAATTAGTCGATGGCTCGCAGTTCTCTCTCAATGGATACCTAATTAATCTATTCGGTATTTACCTAAAGCTATAAAATATTCTAGAACCTATCTATCTATTAGGAAATTCCCGAGCCGATAAGCCTGTAAATAAATGTGTATTGAATTATTCATACTAAAGTAATGCCTTTGGGCTACAACTGTTTTTTTAGAATTGTATAATACCTAATATGTTTGAAACTTTATTTTATTAGACCAGGTCGACAAACAAGCATACAGTCCGCACAATAGTAAGCATCACGGCCGCCTATAGACGCTCGTAATATCACAAGGATATCACTAGCGTGTTGCCAACTTTGTGACTAGAAGATGTAATGTCATATGTACCCAATAATTTCTCTGCCTCTCTTACCTTACTGAAATACACACTAACTGAGGTACCAATGAAGGCGATCTTTGAATGAGGTATACCTTTCCCTAGAGAATATTTCTTTGCAAGTACAATAGAAATATGGTATGCTTATAGTTTAAATTAAACAAACTATTCATAACAAATTAAGGATTAATAAGGTCAGGCATGAAAATCGAAAAAGTCACGGTTTTAGCACTACTTGATTTTAGTAATGCCTTCAACACCGTAGATTTCGATGTTATGCTTGGCCTTCTACGCTCTTTCTACTACTCTGTTTACAGTTCAATTATTAGTAGTAATTAATAACGATTTGGTATGATAAAGAAATTTTCGGGCTCATTATTAATGGCATAATGGTTATATAAAAATATTTTTTTAGAATTTCGTTTAGAATTAGAAAGATCGACTTTTATGTAAGTTCATATATATATATATAATCATATCACTATTATATAATGACCGCTTAAATATTGTTGCAATAATATTGCAACGCAGAATTTTATTGATTCATCGATGCGTTGTCTTTTTATCAGTTCACCGACATACATACCTACTGATAACTTTAGCGATATACTATTTTTGTTATCCTCACAGAGGGATTTTTTACTGTTTGATTAGCAAACATGAATAAGGTCTCCGTAAGAACGATCACTGTATACAAATAATTACTAATAACGCATGGTAACAAAACTATATTAGAAAAACAGATATTGAGTGATATTTGTAGAGATATCGGTTGAAGCAATCGATCAGAACAATTCTCTAGTATTCTTATCTGATTGCAATAAATTTTATCGTTTTATCAAAGTGTTGTCTTTTCTCAGTTCACCTATATAAATACTGATAATTTTAGCAATATACTATTTGTCATTACCAAAGAGGATGATGACTAAATAAGCAAATATGAATAAATCTTGCGGAAGAGCAATCACTGTAGCCTACCCAAGCGCTTGCAAGATCATAAAAATATGGGTACTACGACCATCTTGTCACCTAACAGTATAGACTCAATGTCGATTCATTATTTCAAGTATGCTTAATATGAGCACTTTTCATCAGCCACAGAACTTTCACTGCTTGCTAAGAAATTGCTATTGCCACCGGAGCTTGCCCATTGCGGCAATCGCAAAGCATAGCTTCGTGCTGCTGCACATCGCAGCTCTGTGCATTTGAACTACGCTGTTTCGAATAGATATATATACTGCCATATCACAGCGCGTGTACCTTAATCGCTTCTATGGCACCTGATGCAGGGGGAGATATTATTCTACTCTGCTCTATGACATTTGATTAAGCAGTTATATTTTATTAAAACATTGTAACATTATATTATAATATGGACCAAACAGGAAAAGGTGTAATAGTTGGTAAGCTGCATGTGCCGTTACAAACGTATGATAACCGATTATCACCAAACGGGGCATATGCCCGGTGCCACCCTCACTGTTGTGGTATAAAAACAATTGCCGGCACCGGACCAATCCCTTATTTAAGTTTTATAATTATGACATAGTCATATATTTCATTTTCCATCTCTAATACCGGTAATTTACAAACTTAAAATATTCCTATAAAATAAAACCTGAGAAACTAGCGCTGAAAATGTGTAAACAGAGATTCTTCCCACGAGTTCACGCAGTATATATACGAGTCACATTTGCTTACTACAATTATAATTGTGATATAAACATAAATAAATATAGCTAGTTCAGATCGCGATCCTAAAAAAAACTGGTGGTGATAGAGACTCAATATCATCTGATTGAGCACATTTTACTACAATTTCTCTCGTCTTCATTGTTACGTACCAAGTGTCATAAAAGGCGACTAAGGTACCAGAACCGACAGATGGCGGTATATCCACCCGTAACTGTGTAGCTCAAATGCACAGGACGGGAATGGGCAGCAGCATCTGCTTGAAATGCTACGCTCTGCGATTGCCAACACGCTTGCCCAGTGCTACAAAGGGGCTACATTCAACAGTGAACTTCCAATGGCTGGTATGACGATGATAATTATAATTGCTACTTACTGGTAGAAATAGATATGGTTTTAAGACATTTATTTTTCTCATAAGAACTTACATATTTAAAGAAATACATATTATGTTCACCTTAATTGAGGTAATTCTATAAATTTGTTATACATTAGTTAGCCGGCGTAACGCAACACAACTAGTTCACCATATGCACGACTCGATCAGCACAAAGAGCGAAGGTAATTTAAAAAAATCTTACAACGAATATTTTGCGACCACCGTCCTTGACATTGACGATTCGAATCTCACAAGGAAAGTAGTACGCATAAGGTACCTTAAATTAACCTAAAACTACCGATATTGTAAGATAGAAAGGGATAAGTAAGCCGAGCATAGGTTTATTTCGTGTAATATGGTCGAAAGCATAACCAATTAGTATATCGATATTAATATCATGATTTATAAGATGTAAGTAACTTTGAGTATCTATTTACCTCTTTACTAGCAACCATCTAATTGTGGTGAAATATGATATCTGTTTTGGGAATTTGGGCGTTACACTACAGATAATCTTGAAGCTTCTAATATGAACGGGCCCAAATTCAGATCTACAGAATTAGGTCAAAAGTTATGAATACTTTTAACAGATAAAAGAATTAATTGTTTTTTCTGTTAAAAATGTTGAACAATGCACTTAAATATAAATATAGAAAAACATTCGCTGAATTACCAAATCGGTGAGCATTATTTTTATAATATTTGTAGTCATATTGTTAGACCTACGCTTTTTAACCCAATTAATATATACTAAATTGTATGTTTTTCTATGTTATTTGAATGTGTTGCTTATGGTGTGTACAATAAAGAATATTATTATATATATATGAATATATATATATTCAATACGGTTGTATTTATAGTATTTGTCATCTTATAATTTCGTCATTTGTAAGCCAATGTTTATTTGTAATGGTTACACATTTCAAATTGGTAATTGGATTAGATACAAAAAAAATAATTAATAAACTCGGACCACTTTCATATTTTAAATGGAAATTACTGGGCAAAAAATTTTAAATAACGAATTACTTTATTTTGCTTTCTTGTAATTTACAGTGAAGTTTACGGTTACTAGAAAAAAAACGATACAACTGACTGTCTTGTTAGCCGTGAAGTACTGTTTAAGTACCCATAAATGCTATTAGAGTTGTTTGTTAGCCATACGTGTCGTGTTATACTTAGAATTGAGCAGACTGAAAAATTGTACGTGTATTAAGTTGGGATTACTATTTTTATGAATTACAAAAAATCTTCAATTATTTAAATCTCAATTTAATAATTAAATTTAAGGATAGCTTCCAGTTATATCTTCTAAAGAAATGGATGTCACTTGATAGACATCGCATGTCTCCACTGAACGTGCGAAGCCGGGAAAGGTAAAAATGTCTAATATTGCATTGTCGAGTTTGACAAAAATAGTACGTCCAGAGTTTTTATAAGTAATATTTCAAAGGGAAAGCGTTTGATAGGATTATCCTGCTTATATTATAAACCCGAAAGTTTGTCTGAACGAAAAGATTATAGTATTACCTCTTATCCCAACAAACGGGTATACATAGGTGTGGCTATGTATATCCGTTTGTTGGTATATATGTCTATATATAATCGACGGGCCCGATGGCGCAGATTGTAAAGATCCAATCTTGTGCGCCAAAAGATTGATTATATTTGTATTTGTTTTATTAAATATATGTATTTAAGTATTATATATGTAATTTCTCTGTTGTACGAGTATGATGTTCGTAATACAAGTGCTTTTATTACGGAGTCGAATGTTTGAGATGTTATGTAAATTTATTATCATAATATTAAAATATTGCAGATACATTGATTATTGATTAGCCGTGCGGTACCGGCGGAATAGAATAGTACCTCCTCTATGTCGTATCAGGCGAGTGAGGTACCGGAATCGGTAGACGACAATATATGCACCTGAAACAGTGTAGATGAAATGCAACAGGGCAGGGATGGGCATTTCCGTCTCGAAGCTACGCTCAGCAATTGCCACCACGCATGCCCAGCTCTTATATACACATTCTCCCTTTCTTGGGGAGGCCTATGTCCAGCAGTGGATGTTTTACGGCAGCTATGATGACGATGATAGATTCTTTCGAGGTTTTACGAAATCGCTCCGGATAGTGACTCTAGAAATATTAGTTAATTGTTACATGATTTTTCTTACCGATTGTTAAGTATGTAGCTTCTTATACAATTTGTTGTTTCCAAAGCTTACATAAAAAAAAGTTTCTTAAACAATATTACAGTGATTACGGTTACAGAATTAAATAATTTAATTTCTCAAAATTTAAATAATTCACTTCCTAAGAAATCTCAATTATAATAGTAAACACAAACAGTAAGCGTTCAACTGCGGTTATTTCATTGAAAAACATATTTTTGGATATACAACAAAGAAGAACAAGAATGAAAAAAACAAAACACAAATGGAAAAAATGTTTTAATTATTGAACATCCTTGTGAATGCCTTAAAATCTGTAACATAAATACGGCCAACTCAATTCGCACTCTTTCATTCAATTTGAAAAGTGCAAACTGTAATATTTGAGTGCTTTATTAAAATGATTGAGGCCGGTATGAATTTCGATCAAAGCCAATGCGCCAAAGCTCAGGTAGGTCTCAAGTGTGATTGGAAATTAAATTGTACCAGTAATCGGGATCTGGCCCCGCCGTCAAGCCCAGCCACTCAAATTTCGGATATCGGCTGTCTATTGTCGACCTCGGTGCATATCGGTATTATGACTATGCGAGGTATTAAGGAGGGTTATATTATCTGTAATTTATATGTCATACAACTAGTTTTAACCAGCTCAAAAGTGTTTATTGCACATTATTTCCTATTAATTACTAGGATGCGTTATGTTCCCAACTTCGTATTCATAAGCTTCCGTGGCAACCTATAGTTAAGGCGACGCTAAGAAATGTACGCCACTGTCATTGTTTTTCTTTAGCTTTTAAGGTATATTAAATTATCGGTTATTTTTATAAATAAATAACTAAAAGAAATTAAAATAAACAGAAATTAAAATTATAATTAAGAGACGTTTACAACCTTTAATAAGTACATTTTTTAGTTATATTATAATCGCATGAAGGTTAGAAAATAAAATTAATAGCATACATTAAATTGATTGCTACAAGATAATGATTATCTTGATATATAAAGACAAAGATACAATTAGTCCAATATAGGTCCAAACATTTTGGTCTAATTAAAAAAAAATAATTCTATTTCAAAATCTTATAATGTATTTGCGTTGTCTTTTATAAGATTAATCCTCATGAAACATTTGCTTCAAAGTGAACATAATATTTATAAGATGCTTGATGGTTTCATTTCAGTTATCACGTTTGGATGCCTATTTATTATATAAATGCGAAAATATAAAATCGAAAATCATAATTGAAAATTTACTCGTCATTTTCAATTTAAAGAGGTGATTTGATTATTTGAAAAATAATTGACTATTTATGCATCTACGAGGTTTATACACATATTAATATCAAAGATAGAGTATACTGCCTCTATACTATTAGAAGAAATGACATACATTTATTTTAGATCCAATTGAAGGGCAACTACTATTATTTTATTTGGTAAAAACCGACCAAACTCGACCAAATATGATTTCAATATTCAAATATAATGTACATTTCAAACATCGTTTGCACAAATAGGCGCAATTTTAAAAATATAGTGTAATAATAATTATTATAAGATAAATAGTAAAATCGTAAAACTAATAGTTTTGTTAAAGCTAAAGCAATTTAAGCTTAAGTATTCCTAAAGAACACACATTAATGAACTGCTCGATGAATCAGCTGAGCCACTTACTGAGCTAAATGAATCTGCTGTCCCGGTGCATGACATAATGCCCAGGGCGGTAAACCGATTGCAGAGTAATGGCTCTATTCCGCTGTTCGCTCCTTGATGTACTACAGCAGTATCTATGAACACGTTACACAATATTGCATCAAATGCCATCTCCTACCTGTGTGTGTAACAAATAACGAGTTCTGATAATACTGCTACTTATTTGTTCCATCCAATATCATAAAGGAATATTATAGAGGTGTATAATATTAAACATGGATTTAGTATGGAAGTGTGTTACACTTTCAGACCAGAACGATTGAATATTAATAAATGTTAGCGCAGAGATCAAATTATAGATTGAATAGCATACCGGGTTTTTTAATCTGAAAAAAATACAGTTGTTATGGGTATATTTGATTATTTCCACAAAAACTTGTTGCTGTTTTTATTAAACGAGCAGTTAATTCAGCGGTCAGAGAGCGACATCTACATTTGGTCAACGAAAACAAAAAAATGTAACGGTCGCGATGGAAACGACGATCTCCTTCTACGCGGAGAAAATCATGGGTCAACCTATAAAATATTATAGCTCAACGGAATCGATAGTCGCGATACAACCTTTAATGTTGGTAGATAAAAAACTACACAAATAATCAAAAGATGATATCATTTAGAACACTCCAAGTGTTCATTTATTCTATTCGGTATCACCAAATAAAACGTTTAAGGAATACAGCTTCGAGGGGATATTGATCTTTTTTCTTTTATATAACTGAGTCGAGAATCAAGCGTACTGTCCGCGTGATAATAAGCGTCACTGCAGCCTATACGCACTATTATCATAGGGATATCACTAGTGCATTGCCAACCTGTGATATAAAGATGAAGAATGTGACAAAAATCATCACTCTGTTATTTCACTGGCTCGTTCACCTGCCGTAGAAATAGGTAGAGAGGTACGAATGCAGACGACGTTTGTTTGAGGTCTAACTCTAGTAAGGTATGGCTCCTAAAAATATGTACTTATTTACATACTTTGAATTCCTTGTTAAATTAAGGTCTTTTTCGCAATGAAATAATATACATTAATAAAGAAAAAGCTTAAAAAATCTTAAACTATCTGTGTGTTGTTGAAATACCGTTCGACAGCCTTTTGGTAATTTATTATCAAAAAACCGCCAGACAATGGAATCGCAGTGCTTACTTAAAAAAATACCATATTAAAAAAGTAACAAAGAACAAATTATCCAGTGCAATAATGTTCTCAGTTTATTTATGAGCGGAGTTATAATTAAAATATAGCGAAAACGTCTGACGCCTGTATAAGTATATTCGAAACGTCAGTCACATTTACTCGTGTCTCATATTAAGCAGCGACTATCCATAACGACTTTTGAACTATATAAACGTCTTTCTTTTTTATTACATTCTCTACTACGACTGTGCTGCTCTAATTTCATCACACAAATGAAAATTTGCATTGCGCGAAGGTAAATATTTAAACAACAGACTTATTTCGCTCTCTTGTCTCTGTTTTATATATTAACTAAAAGTAGAACAAGTATCCCCTAGCCCCTATTTCAACTTAAATCAAGCGGGACGTCAGCCCATAAAACATAGTTAAGGCACATAATTAATTCAGCAAAATTAATTGTTACAAAGACCTCTGTTCTCTTTTCGTATAATTTCTTTAAAAAAAAGCCCGTGTCTCTTTAAATAAATTAGACGCAAATTCGAAGGGACCTGTATTTTATTAATGATATTTCCTTTTCACTTTCCGGTCTATTTAAAATTTGAGACGGAGATTATTTTTTATTTGATGTTTATACACCAAAATTCCTTTCTTTTTTAATCAATTTTAAAAAAAGTTTTTTTTTATATATTCTAATGAACATACTTTCAATTGGGGTTAAAATATTTATTGAATTTTTCAATTAGAGGGTAAAACAAATATATTATTAAAAGATTTTTTTTGTTATATCCACATCACTATAACATTGTAAATGAAAAATTCAAGCCTATGTTCTTGGGAGAATAAAAATATCTTGTATAATTTCTTGATTCTGTGGAGCTTTGACAGAAAAAGTGATATAATTCTTCAATTTACCCTATCTAAAGCTAACCTTACCAACTAAGCAACATACTAATAATAATAAATAACATTAACTTTATTAGTAACATCTATGCGTTACAAACACAAAATGTCATGTATTCACATCCAGTTAAAATATGAATAATTAGATGTAGCTTCTTTATGGTCTATGAATATATAGGAAAAGGTTGGTGTACGTATGATTTTTTTTATTATTTATTACATGAGAAAGTTTAAAAAAATGTATATGCAATATAAAAGTTTTACCTTGCAGCGACGGGCACCGGTTAGATTTTACAAAATAAACTGACATCATTAGTTAACCGCCAGTTTCGGCAGCTCTAAAACTATCAAACAACAACCCTTGATTACCATGCAAATTAATTCAATTGATTTGATAGCAACTGAAATTCAGATTCGGCTTACAATGTCAATGAACATGACAAGATAGTCAAACATTTCAATTATAATAAATTCCAATTGGATACAATCAAAATCATACCGAATTTACAGCAGTGGTTTAACACAAATTGAGCTTTAGTAATTTTGCATGAATAATGAAAATGTTAATTAGTGGTAATAATTTAGTTATGCGCAAGGTGTACGTGCACATGTATTGAATGATACTAATTGTCGGGTCTAGATGTCGGTAAATTTAACACAACATCTCACTCATTGACCTGACTCAGTGATAAGTCGCTTAAAGTGACGGACATCAGACAACAGAGGAATCACAAATATACAAATAAAACTCATATATTTTAACACCCAGACACAGAGCAAACGTAAATATCATCTAATTAATATTTGTCCTGGGTGGGGATAGATCTCACGATCTTTGGCGTATAAGACAAGATCGACTAAGTTTACAATTTCCTGGGACATCTTTTAACACTAAAACTTTTAATGCTAAAATCAATAACGAATCTATCAGGAAATATGTCTGTTTCATAACCAATTACCTCTAAATGATACAATCGCCTTACAACATTAACGTACCGATCGCTTAATCTCCGAATAATATTTAACGAATTGGAAGTCTGCTTGGACGGGGCCCACGCACGTCTGGTACGATAGACCAATGTTATATTGTATAGACAAATTCATCATTAAATATGTCTCAGCAGACTTCCTATCTGTCTGTCAAATATAATTCGTTTAGTTTCCTAAACGATCAGAAGTGTAGTGATGTAAAAAGGTAATTGTATCAGTTAGAGCATATTCAACGAATAAATAATTTACATCATCCAAATACGTCAATAAAAAGGAAGGAGGCTTTACATTCTTAATGGGTTTGGTTTCGTCCTAATTAGTCAATTAATTGTAGAAGTGTGTGTTGAATTCGAATCGAAACACTATCTTCTGGCCACTAACTTTATTCACGAGATCTCCGAAAAATGTTTATACCGCTTTCGGACAAATAAATCGTAAGAAAGCCTCAGAGAACAATAACAAGCCAGATCTATTATATTGTTATTAACAAGATTAATTCCGGAGGAACTCTCCCTATCCCCGAAAAATGTCTATGCCGCTCTCGGACAACTAAATCGTGAGAAAGCCTCAGAGAACAATAAAGAGCCAGATCTGTCATCACACGGTAACATATCGTCGGGATAAAAAATAGATTATATGTAACTCCAGTCTATCAATAAATCTATGTGCTAAATTGTATCAAAGATTGTTGCGCTGTCCCGGAGTGAAAGACTAGTTAATTATAATTGTAGGATTTCAGGATAACAATAATAATTGGAGTATGATAATACTCCACTTATTAAAGTTTGCACGTTTTTAGAGCTTAACTATGTAATATTAGTCTACTTTGAGCCTGAAGCGAAACTTTGCACTTAGGCTACTGACACATGTACACGTAAATGACATTAAATATTACAAACATTACCTTAGTAGTGACTTGCCTGATGGCAATCCGTAGTGTATCCTCAGGGAGTAATAAGGGAGCTGACAATAAGCCAGAGCTTCGAGAAATCACCGATCGGGGGCTGTAACTTTCAGCATTAACATCTTACCTATGACGAATCGAATTATTGGATGCTTCCTTGGGAGAAATCTTCCTTTTATTACATACGGATGACAGATAAGCATACAGTCCGTACGATAGTAAGCTTATAGACACTTGTAATACAACAGGATATCAATAACGCGTGGACAACTTGAAGATATTACCTATGGACCTTTGTGTGGGTTCGACCTCATGTCTCATATACATCATGTTATCATCTTCCAATAGAGGATGATTCCGTATACGTTGAAAGTGAATGTTGAAGAATTAATTTCAATAGTACAAATAGTTGTCTCACCGTCAGTACGCAAGTTTCCTCATTATAGGATGGAATATTGCATTGAGATACACTGTACCCAAGGGAAGGATAAAACCTATTTTTGATACTATCAAAGCCCCCGCAGGACGCGATATACAGTAGAGACACCTATAAATACAAGGTATTTTTTCGTCGGCAATTGGAATTTTATTTCAAATGGGAACAAATATTTCTGTTGCTACCTCGACTTTAATGTAGAACCTAATACTACACAGATCGGTCAGTTCCTGACCCAAACATAAATACCATCTAGATTATTGGAATTGTTTCTAACTAATATTACAACATTAAATGAAATACTGTAAAGGGTAATTTTGATATTCATGATATATATCAACAATCTAGTATAAAATAGCTTGGTAAATTAACTATATGTAAAAGATAAAAGTGGGTTACTGTAGAGCATCTTTAGAAGATAAATAAATACCCTTATACCATCGCGGACTTATTTACCAAACGTTTTTACATATACAATTCCGCAGTATATTAATTTAATCTGTCTCGTCTCAAAAAGGGCTAAATCCGGGCTCGGTTATTAAAACACTTTTGACATTACAAATCTGTGATTATTACGTTCGTTTCGTTTTTCTGTACGTACTAATACGTTTATGTTATTAACGAATCACTCAATAAATTGCTGTTAACTGTTTTATAATCTTTTAAATAGCCTAAAATATCTAAGCGAACAAACAGAGGTAGCGACTTGACATGAAACTATGTTACAACCTTATTTCAGCATGTGTAATTGTTCATGTAACGATAATTCTATAAATGAATTAGGCACACACAATATTTGTCACACATTGGTATAGTAGTAACAAGTGTTACATGATTAATGTCGTGACAAACGGAAATATAAAAATACCGTGGGCCTAGAGTGACTTCATGGGTGGATGACGTAACACCATACTCACCTTATACCTACGTATTTGGAATAAGTTATAAAGAAACGAGTTCAAAAATACATGTATATAGAATTGCCAGAGTGCTCGATCGGATCTAACCTTTCCGGTAATATCCTAATTGAGTTCTAGCGTACGCCCCCAGCTCCTAGCTACCGTTTTTTACACTGCCTTGTCTATCCATAAAAGCAATATCTTCTTTACCTAATTATCCTTCAACTCGGCCGGCTAATTCTTTTTTCATTGTTACTTGTTTTCCTACTGCGTGGCTTTCAGTGACACCTTGTTTAGTCTACTTGTTTTTTTTGTAATGAAATGTACACAAAATATACTTTTGTGTGTAAGTAATATGCATTACTAATTTATGACTACGAACGGTATCATACAATTTGAAGCTATTTAACTTTATAAATGATAGCTTTTAGCTCTGTATGTACTAAGAGAACGTAAATTTTGTTTTTATTGTACAGATAAAGAAAAGCTTCTTTAATTTATTATAAAGGTAAAATTAATGTAATAAAAAAATATAATGCAGTAGTTCGTATTGCCCTAACGAATGTGCACTTATTGCAGTTTCCATTTAAATCGGGTTTTGTAATACTAAAAAAATAACGGAAACTAAGTTTTGGTATTATTTAAAAAAAAAGAATTTCTTTAATATATATATTTTTTTTTGTTTTAGGTAAGGAAACTCAGGCTGCTGGAGAGTTTTGTCTACACGAAACGGGTAACATCTTTCTCGCTTACTCAATTTCATCATGGAGGATGCAAAAATATGACTCATTACGGCATAAGCCCACTAAACTTGACAAAACGGTACATGCTTCTTCAAGCAATATCAGTGCTCCACGTTAGCTTATATCTTACCTAAAATAAACATAGATATATAAACAACCATTTTACTTACCTTTTATTTTTATTTACCTGTGACATTGCTAGCAGCCGTCTAGGCAATATCGCGTATCACACAACTTCTTAATGTAAGCTAATATAAAAAAGACACACTGTTTTTTAACCTATATATGTATATGTATGTTTGTAATTAATCCAAAAATATAACCATCTACATACGGATGCATTTTTGGTGAGTATCTACAGGAAACGTTGAACTGATTCAGTTTTTATTATTGACAGAAGTCTACTATACGCACAAGGTTATACTCGTAAGTCACCAGATTGCGAATCTAAATAATTGCATCCAGTAGTACTTTACGATTCCACGTGAATATGGTCGCGTACAAAGGCTGGTAGGCAATATTTACAATTTATTTTTATTTTTATAATACACTTTTCCTTATAAAAAATAATAATATTAAAAATAAACAAAGAAGTGGGAAGGAACATTCCGGAACCCAAAAATAGAAACAGTATGGACCCTGTACAGGCACGGCAATGCGGTAAAAATTTGTAGGAGAGAAGACAAAAATCTATATTTATAAGATAACATATTTTAAGTTCTTGATTCCTATCTATTCTATTATCCTCTCAGTTCAAGCTTTTTACAAAAATATAAAAGAACTAATTTCAAATAACTCTTTTAACTCAATTAATGTAGTAGTTATAAAGAAAGAAACTATTACCAATATTAAAATGAGTACTCAGTATCGAGTATACATCGATATCTATATCCCATTGTACAAGTTCCTATACTCTACTATTTCATTTCCAATCGATCTGGAAAGGCAATAAAAATGCAATCAAATGTCTCGCTATTGTATTGCTTTACACACAGTCAAATAGGTCGTAAAATAATAGTTACAATGCATATGTAGGGTACACACATTTAAGCGACTAATAAAACAACATTGTATGCTCAAATTGGTTATTTGTGGGTTTAAATGGATGAACAGGATTTGATTTGAGAATGTTCTGATTGTTAGGCACGTCAATTCTGGAAATCTAAAATTAGATATGCAGGTCAAGATCTAAACAATAATCATTCAATGATCAGTGATCAATGACCCAGCGAACAATGAAATTTATGTCCATTTAAATTGAGTAGGTACGTCGTGTCGCTCGATCGTTCATGCCTATAGGCGTCGTGTCTCGGTGCGCGGGCGCAACGTCACAGACGTAGTGTGCTTGACCTCGGCCACTTTACGGCCATTAACGATTAAAACCACACGTAAAGGAGTAAAGTGGTTTCGCGCGTGATGGCATGGGCTGGACATAGTATGGCGTGCAGCGCGGTGCACGGTACTGCCCGCAGACACCGGTGCACTCGCAGACTCCAAGCCTATGGCCCCACCGGCGAGCCGCGCTTAGTCACAACCCACACTGCGACCGCCGCGCACCGCAATCTGTGATAAACTTAACCTGCGTGATAAAATGTGATATTACAAACATGGGATTCCTCGACGGTGTCTCGTTCTCCGTATTCAAAAAGTGCCCCAATCTGAAAATTAAACGAAGAACTCGCACCAAAAACAGGTGAAAATGATACCCTTATACACAGTTGTCGTCATCGACCTTGGGATTTGATACGGTCTGCAAAGGCGTTAGGGGATCTATTATCTTCAATGTGTTGACATACATTTATCTGATTGCATAGCTATTTTCTTCGGTGCATTTAGCCGCGTTTTTATCGTTTGTTTTGTTTATATAATACGGTATCGTTAAAAAATCAAATAGTGATGTAACAGATCGTTAAAGTGTTTTGTGGACGTTTTAGTTTTCAGTGGTGAATATTGTTTAAGTGACCAACCCGAAGTTCCGGCTCGTGATAGAAAACTAGTTAGTTTGAGTGTTGCCCCAGGAACTATTTCATTTAGCAGTGTAAACACGAGCCCAATTCCAACTTGGATTAAAATATGTTGAGTCAGCTTATTAATGAATGTTTGGTATTGATTTTTTTTGACCTTGAACTTAATAAGTACTCACTAACTAAACAGCTCAGTGTACTGTAATATTTGATTTAACTTAGATCGGCATGCAAATTTACATCTGATCCAATTGGCAAATATTAGAAAATAAAACATAATTGGAGTAGCAATTTAATAATATTTGCATATTTTGATAAATATTGATTTTTCCTAAAAACTATATACATTGATTTGCACCTTTACTTGTATACTTAGTAATTTTATTTCCTAAGTGCCAATTAAGTTCTTACACGCAATTTATTTGTCGAAGGTCGTTTGTTGAAACAAGCTGCAGGTATTGTTGACAATTTTGTCTTAATGGCTGGATGCAAGTTACATGCAACTGGTCCTATTAGAAATCACTTGAGATTGGGGGGATGCTATGCCCATCAGTGGACGTCTTACGGATAATATGATGGTGATGATAAAGATGATATATATATTTAGAAATAAAAAAAAACATTCCTTATCATATTATATTTACATTACAAAAACAAAATTAATTAACAAACATATTCAAATTGCCGAATTAAATGTAATTTTTGATAAAATCATCAAAATTATTTATTTTAATCGCACTCTCTAAATGATATTTTAATACGTCTGACCGTATTAAAAGGTTTCAAATTAGTTTTTAATGGACTTGGGTGAAACCAGGTTATTTGCCGTACGTTTAGTAATTTGAATTATATACCTGAGCATTAAAAATGCTTATCTTATCAAGTGTTTAGTATTCAGGCTATCCTTTTGATATCATTAATCCTAATAGCGTCCAAGAGTAGATACATAGTATTATTAGTAGATACTTTTTAACTGGGGATTGGCTAAGTAGTTAGTAAATGTACACATTACAATTGTAGGTCAGCGGACAGAACACGGAAGTTATTCCGTCATCCTTGGTGAACGGAAAAGAACAATTATTTTTTTGTGATCGTTCAATGACAGATCTTTTACTAATGATAAACAACATTATGTTATTTTACAATGATACAGTAAACTGTTAGTTACTATGTTTAGTCAAATATTGTTTAGTTTCATACAGAAGATATATGTATTTTTTGCTTTTAAATAGGCCAGGTCGACGAGCAACGAGCATAAGCGCTCTTAATATAACAAGGAAACGCGTTGTCCACCTAGTGACTTGAAGATATTTTATCATACTATCCAGTAATTTTACTATTTTACCGCCACTCTCACCTTTTAGACACAGCAATGCGAATACTGCTATTTAGCGGTAAAAATAATTGAGAGTGAGGAGCAGACGACCCTTTTATGATGTCTAGCTCACATAATGAGGTCTACTTTTCCCTTGATATATATTTCTTTGCAAATAATAATTTAAAAATATGGTTCGCCTATAGTTTGAATTAAATATAAGACTAGGAGTAACATATTATATTCATTTATTATATATGCATTTTTATCCGATAAGTGACAGGGATAAATTGACAAATCTTATATAGCGACAAGAATTCTGATAATGGTCAAGTATCACAAGGACATGATATTTATTATACTATAAGTGTTTATTCAAGACTATTCGCGCAGACTTCAGTTTATCGCGACCAACGGAAACTATTCCAGCTTAAAAGTTACCAAAATCTGTTTACCGGTTACGCCATGAAAATGTAACAAAATGGTCGTGCATTTATAAAAAATTAAGGAATTTAAGTGCTCGGTGTATAAAACTCCGAATTAATGACTTTATAATCCTTGCAAGCTACCGTGACATAGACGACAGATGTTTGTTGCAGGCATACAACAAAATCGTTATATATAAAAATTACGTGTCACGATGTTTGTTCGGGATGAACTCCTAAAGTTCACTACTGATTATAATCTATTTTTTGCTCACCGTATACAGTTTAATCCAACTTGAGAGATAGGATAGTCCTTATCTGATTTTATAGTCGCAATATTTCATACAGTATGTTTTATTATTTAAGACAGGATAACGTCTCTCGGGTTAGCTAGTTGTAATATAATATTTATACAAATACGTATCCATGCGGTACATAGTCTGAATATAATTTCATACTTGAAACCACCTAGCATTCACGCCGTATTTTCTTATCGGAAACTTTATTTAGGATTTAATAATTTCTAGGTATATAAAAATATTTAAATTAAGAGTATACTACCGCATCCAAATAAAGAATAATTATCGTTTATACTTATTATAGTATATGTTACTAGTTACATATGTTTATTTAATCGTTTCAAAGATTGCATAAAATAAATTCCTTCATGCGATAAGGTCGCCCATTGTACTGTTACTCAAAAAGAATTACATTTTAAATTGTTCTATTATATTTTATTATCCTAGTGTATGTGTTCATACTTTATACATTGTTTATATTTAAATGTAATATAAAGCAAATGCTATTCAGTTTCTTAGGACGATATTCACTCCAAATCGTAAGCGAGCTCATAAGTTTTAGCTTTTATTTTTAACAATAAATTGGAGGAAAACAACAACGTCGTCAGAGGTAAATATCGATATTTCCGACTCTTAGCAGGTTCGAATCAACACGACCAACAAATATTTACAATGTTCTTATGCATTAGCACTTCAGGTTATTAAATTATGATAACGACTGTCCTGTGCCGAACTCGACACAGCGAGTATCAACATGAGAATTACTTCTAATTTAAAATAAATTACACATCACCATATACCTCAAGTTTTTATTTTTATATATAAAAATATAGTTTATATCTCAACTTATAATCGCAATGACAACGTATGTCGAGTTAGCTAGTAGTACTACTAGTAGTATAAACGATAGGCTATTCTCCAATTTCTTCATTTTTTTTTTAAATGTTCGTATATATCTGATAATTCATTATAATTTTTATTTCAGCAAAATATGACCGATTTATGCCGAAAAAAAAATATTAAAAATTTGTCGTAAAATATACGCGCCAAAATACCATCCGCCATTTTGGTGACGTCAATAGTACTAAAATATTGTAACCTCAAATTGACATTTGTCATTGACACGATATTGAGTTTGTCGGCTTTGTTGAGTTGTTTTTATTTATATAAAAAGATGAGTTTCTATAACCCGTATCGTTGGTGTGTTGCGTTAAATTGTAAGAATTCGACATTGAAGACTCCAGAAAAGTTATTTATTACTATTCCGAACGATGTTGTTAACCTCAAAATAAGAAAATTTCATTGAATTACACCTATGAATCACACAAATGATATTGTTGTGATAAAGTAATAGAAAGATTTACTTACATAGCTGTTTTTATATTTCTGCATTCGGCAGAAAAGAAATCTGTATTACACGCAAAGAAGTTTGTAATCATTACCGCATCTATCTTCGGTAAATTAGTACTTTCGGCTTTTACAAATCCGACGTCCATGTTTAATTATGCAAAAGTAGCGTAATAAAATACAAAATCTCTAAAATAAAAGGAATTATACACAAAAAAAAGTAAAAAATTAAGGAACACAGTCAGTTGTTTACATTTAGATATTTTAGTGCTTGTGACGTCATTCTGGAAAAAAACATGGTGGACGGTGTTTTCGGTCACGTGACTTACAGATAATAAAACTCGGATTTTAATTTTGAAATATAAAATTAATCTTAGGTTTTTATGGAATAACGACATTTTTTTTCAATTCCTCACGTTATTATTTATTCAAGTAACATAATGTTATATTTTTTTGTTGATAGATGAAAATAGCCTATTAGTGAATTTGTTTTGTCCGTCGGCTGCTTACAGGAAATTTCCCACTTCTTTCGTCAAGCGGACTTTATAAATACAGACAGTACAAGTTTTTGAATGTGTTCTCATATTTCTGAAAGTGAGTACATTAACTAACATCTCAAATATTACCAAGCTTTGCCTATATCATTTTTTTGATATTGCTTCTAATAGTCTTATTGCTTGGCCGACCATTCTAGTAAAGTATTTAAGACGACAAAAAAATGTTCTATAACTATTTATTTTTTCATGTCTGAATACAAAAATAACAAGAGTAATTTAGCCATATATAAGGTTTTAACCCTTTACAAAGCTCTGGTACGACTTACACAAACAGTATGAGCTTGACATAGGGTTTAAATCCAAGTAAAATTTTTAGTATTCTCTTCAGAACGAATACGTCGCCATAAAATTGTGACATACAATCAAACACCTCAAATTTATTATTCCTTTTCAAAGGAGCTTAACGATTTAAATCATCTGCTTGGTCTTCGATTATGCAAACATTGATATCACTAAAGTTCTAACGTAGGGTTATACAAAAATATAAAGTCAAACAAATAATTATACATTGCGCACTAGGTTTTTGACAAATCCTTTATTTTTATTTTAGTCTTTCATATAAGGCGCCTTAGACTTTAGCTTTTCTTCATGCTTATTTTTAAATACAAAGCCGTATTCATGTCAAAAGTTTTAAACCCCAGACAAGTATACCACGCAAACTATGCAACCAACCATAAATGTGGAACCACGGTGCCGTGACTGTGAAACGGATCAGTAACTTCACCATAAAGACTCCAATATAAACTCTAATGCCTTTGTCATAAGAGTGAGTATGCAGTAGAACTAGAATACATTGTCATTTGAAAAAACTGCTAATCGTTAAAGCAAATGCAGCCGTTTTATTGCCCCATATTAAAATAGGCTATGGTAAAGACACCAGAATAAGGGCATTACAATCGATACATTTTTATAGTAACTCTTGAGTGAAGCTGGTATTTGAAATGAATACACATTATAACGTTCGAGTTTACTTACCGCAAAGTAAGTTTGTTATTAGTGTCTCATTAGTGAAGCCCGGTGAATTTTAAGAATTATGGCTTCAATCTAAACTTCTGAATTTAGTCAATAACAATACTTTTATCATCTTGCGTTTCCAACTGTCGTTAGTTTAGCAATTAATACTCTTATGAGATAAGGATTATTTGAGAAAACAATTAGGAAAAACAATTGAAATTAATATTGTAAAAAAGTCTTAATAACATTTTTATATTGCAAAATCCAGACGAGACGTCGCAGTTTTAATGTCCCATACTAAATATATACTATAGCCATTGATCGGATTGCTATTATTGTGCCGGTTCTAGGCACCAATGCCACTTGATCCAGACACCAACGTAGAAGTGGTATTTTTATATTTTTATATTAATTGCAATCGACCGACGACCACAGTTGTCGAAATACAAAAAAAAACAATGGGTAGTGCAATTATATAAAAATACCATTTTTCGGTGTTTTTGTTGTTTAGGGAAAATACTAAATTGATTGAACTTGAAAAACCAGACTATTATATTTTAGCCTTTGAATAATACAACTGTTTTATCAATAGGTAACGATCGGTGCCGAGAGGTGCCAACTGAGTAGAATAACACCTCCCTCTCTACCAGGTATCTAACAACTGGTCCGACTGGAGTACTGGAACCGACAGAAAGCGGTATATCCACTTCAAATAGAGTAGATGAATTAAAACAGGGTGGTGATAGCTATGCTCTGCGATGACTACTACGCCTGCTCAGCGCATTTGAAAATTCTTGGCATGCCTAAGTCCTGCAGAGCTCTACGACCGGTGAAATGATAAACTGAAAAGACGGAGTGGACTGACCCTATGGCGCAGATGGTAGTCATCCAAAGGTCGTGGGTTCGATCCCCACGAATTTTTTCTACGTCTGGGTTTTATATATCTTATTTAAGTATTTGTGATTCCTCTGTTATCTGAAGTCCGTAACTCAAGTGATTAAGGCGACTTATTACGAAGTCAGGTCAACGTATTAGATGTTATGTAAATTGATTATTATTATTTATGGACACGTATAATAATGTTATAGAACCTGTAGCACCTCTATTTCTAACCATTTAGTTGATTGATTTACAGCTTTGTTGTTAATAATCAAAATTTACATATTATATTTGTTACAGTTGCATGTCCATATTGATTGTAACAAGACCAGACCTACAATACTAAAAAACAAAAAACCTTGCTAGTTTTAAACACATACGAGGAGTATTTTTTTATTGCTCTTATCCAAAAACAGACACGAATATTTTTAAATTTTAAATCCTTTCAAATTCTGCATCCATAAATAAACTTCCACCGGAATGGGTATGCAACTTCAAAGTACCATTCCAGAATGTTCTTTATACAACAAAGTAATCTAAGTATTATTAGAAACACTATTTACTAGGACGAACTACAAAAAGCTTTTCTACGTTGTAACAGTAATTTGTTCACTTCCATTAGGGCCATTTTTTAATAGAAGTGTGTCATAAATATATAGTTTTCCAATATAAGCTAAAGAATCGCAAAAATATGGAAGTTGCTTGGACCAAATTTTATATCTGTTAATTGTAGTTTTTAACACTGCCAGTACGTAATCTGTAGAAATCCGAAAACACAGTTTTTTGTTTAACTATTAATAATGTAGTTGACCAAATATCTTATTGCGGCCTTACGACAAAAATTAACGTGATTGAGCAATATTATATAAGCCGTAAAATATACACTGTTAATGATTCCTCAATGAAATTTGGGGTTTTCGCATCCGTGGGTAGATGTGGTGATCATATGGCGACAAGACGTGGACGCTGCACATCGCCGCCTTATTTTGTAATTGAGCAATGCTATTTTAGATATCAGTAAGAGGTCTCTCACAAATCATAGTGCGGAAAAAGATATTATTCTATATTTGTACGGGCACATTTAAAAGATTAACTATTCCACTGTTTTTGTCTAAAAATAATCCAACTAATATACAAACCTAATATACAAACGCGAAAATTTGTAAGAACAAATGGATGTATGTTTGTTACTCTTTTATCCAAAAACTACTAAACGAATTCATAGAAACTTTACAATAATATAATAAAGAATTACGAGATGTAATGTATAAAGTTTTGTCCAAAAAGTAATAATAAGTGTTATTTGCGCTCCAAACGCCTGCCAGGTACCATTTGCAAATCTACTTATCATCGTGTTGTGTTTAAGGTGCAGGTAGGAAAAATTTTTTTTCTACATCTACATATAAACAAAGTTGAAGAATTTGTTTGTGATAGGCAAATAACAGCTTTGTAAAATAGGCATATGAAAGTATGCACGGTTCTTAATAAAAAATAAGCTTTTTAAATGTTTATTTGTCTGTTTGAGGTCAACTCCGAAACGGCTTGACCGATTTTAACGGGAATTTCACTGGCGGATAGCTAGGTCCTCAAGTAGCTTAAGCTACTTTGAATATTTATTATTGACACGGGAGTAGCAACTACGTGGATGAAACCGCAGGGCACTAGGGCTAGTAGAGGATAATAGACGTGAGGGTTAGTTGAGCATATGTACGAGTATAAATTGTGAATCCCGGCGAAGTCAAGAACTTCAAGTAGATTTTCTATTTTATTATTTAATACACTCGAGCTGTTCGTGCAGTTCTGAATCTGGGGAATAAAAACGTTGTTGTTCTAATAAAAATACTGATATGGCGCGAGAGCGTAACAAACTGACTTTCTCAATTATATTGTTGGTTGGGATACTCCTCCACATTGTTTTGAACTGAAGGCCTGCTCTGCCCGAAACGTGTCGTGACCTTTCGAGGTAAAAGAGGCTTTATCAACTTTTGCATACCTACTTACAAACTTACGCGAGTATTTAGAAAATCAACAACACACCTAAACTGGGGTATAGACCCATAATAAATAAATACTACGAACAAAGTTTCCTCAGGACTTACCGTCTTAACCCAATTTCACGAATATAGCTTTTGGGTTTGTGGAATGGCATGAATAAATTACACAGACTTAATAAAGTACATTATGAAGTGAAATTTTAATACGCGTACCTAACGAAGAATCATAAATTTAAATGCGTTACAAACACCGTTTCTGTTACTGTAGTCTGTACAAATAATGAAATATAGTATTCTGAATAATAAATAAAAACTCATACGATTGGCATTTTTTATTTACAATTTTGTCTGTGCAATTTGGCTTTGCATCTACTTCAAAAATTAGACTATATCTTACAACAGAAAATATAATCAAGTAGATATGCGTCTCTGTTCGTTGTTCTATTAAGATTTGACGATTAGGACATAGTTTTGACTTAAGGCAAACTGAAACTCACGAGACTCACAGGCAGAATGCTAGTATTTAAAAAAAATTAATGCACTTAAGAACTTTATATTCATGCCTACCTATATTGAAGATGGATACTAATGTTTGCCTGGACTTAACCATTATAAGAATACATAGTACTGAACCGAGAACCGAGAAACAATGTCCTCATCTGATGATTTTAGGTAATGATAGCAACTAAATCGAAATAACGCCGTGAGGTACCGGTAAAGTAAAATAGTACCTCAACCTGTAACAGGTGCTGTAAAAGGCGTCTAAGGTACCAGAACCCGTCCCCATCCCCAACAGTGAAGCTCAATTGCTTAGGGCCTGGTTAGGCAGCAGCATCCCCGTCCCGCAAGCTGCGCTCTGCGTGTGCCAACAGGCTTGCCCAGCGCGACAATTAAGGGCAAAATTCCCTCTTTCTAGGGTAGGCTTGTGTCTAGCAGTGGGCTTCCAATGGCTGATATGATGATGATGATGAAGTAAAAATATTTATACATTTTGATTTAGTTACATATTGTGTTCATTTTATCCGGCGGGCACGTAAGATTACTACATAAAAATTAAAATATGCTATTACAAACTTTTTACAAATATTTTTTACGTACTTTAACTCGTCAAGCTAGCGAGTTAAATGCTAGTGAATGACTAATGGTCTACTTTGCATACAATGTGCAGCATGTATTCTCATAAATGCGAACGTTCATTTTTGAACGTTGATTAGTAATGCAATAGGAGGAATGATATAATTCGTTCATAGTATTGATTTCATTTTGAAATTTGAAGGTGATTTAATAACAGAACTATTAAATTATGTAAGTTACCTTCACAAAAATATTAATCCTGGCGAATTGAGATTAAAAAGAATAGAGTTTTAAAATACTTAAGAAGGGTTGACATTTAAAACTGTTTGACGGACTAAGTCAACCTAGTAACAGCATTGTTTCGCTGAATATACCACTGTAAAGATCTTTACAAAAATTTAATCACAAATTTGTAGTATCTGAATAAACACATGAACATTAGTTCTAACTTTCGTTGGTATTCGAACTTTAAGAAACATGAACTCAATTTCAAGATATTACTACTCTAAAGATAATACTCTATAAACTGAACACCTGATTTTCTTCCTGATTTTTTCTAGCTTCTTATGTAATTATCCTGCACTAAACCTAGTTTTAAGACCTGTTACCGACCAAATAGTTTAAAGAAAGCTATTTTTTGAACGAACACTCTCTTTATATCCTATCAGATCAGTCTTTTGAGTTGTATGTATGTGCCTATATTTTACAAAAATGATCACGATTTAAAGTGTGATTTAATAGGCCTATTTAAATAAAGATAGAGTTTAAAGAATACCTAGATTTAGACTGTTGTCCAGAACAACTTAAACACTTCATCATGCCAGTCATTAATAACCCACAGCTGGACTTAGGCCTCTCCAAAAAAGGGAAATTTACCTATAATTGCCGCGCTGGCCAAGCGTGTTGGTAAACGCAGATCGCAGCTTTCAAAATCAAAATGCTGCTCATCCCCACCCAGAGCATTTGATCTGCACTAATTCGGATGGATATACCGCCATCTGTCTGTTCTGGTATCTTAGTCGCCTTTTACGACACCTGGAATATAGGGAGGTACTATTCTACTCTGCCGGTACCTCACAGTAAACTCATACACAACAAAGACACAATTCAGAATGAAAAGCCACTATTATAATTGTGTTGCGAAGCAGTACTCGGTAAGGTACAACATACATTTCTTCTTCAGCCTTGTACCGGCGCACGCGCGCGCTCGCACGGCGTGGCCGCGAACCGGTTGTGCGTCCGCGCAATGCCATTACCGCTACTACTATTACATCACATCCGCTAAGTATTATTCAAGTTCTAGGCTGCACTGCAATTTAGTACCAGTGATGATAATAATCATTATGATGTCAAAATTCTAAACATCATATCGAATATAAAGAGAAAATGGAGACAGCTGTTGCCGGCTGTTGCGCAAAGTTTATTTAGAATCAAATCAATCACTCATGGTACTTGTCTAAATATCCAGATAGATAAAATAAAATAAAAAAAATGATTTACTCGTAACTCGTTCCAGTAAAGATCACTTTTATTTCTCTAGATCAATTTGGCGGGCCCGATAACGCATATAAAAGTGCTCATATCTTGTGCGCCAAAGGTTGTGAGTTTGATCCTCACCCAAAGGAAATATTGATAAATTTGAGACGACCAATCTGTACCCACCTGTTAAAATATTTTAGTAATGAAACTTTCAACGAAAAAATTAAACACGAAATTTGACTCCTGAAAGGGATTTACGATCATAAAATTTGCGCTCTTTTAAAAGATTAATCTTAAGTAAAAATACCTTTGGCCTACTTAGAGGCGCATTTTAACTTTACTACTTGCTTAAGTATAATTTTAACTAATTAAAAGACAAAGCTTTGAAGGGGCGCCACAAAGTATCCTGGCTAATTAGAATAATGCTAGAAAATCTAAAACCTTTAATAATAAAATAAAAATCGAATGTTTAGCTGTTTAGGTTACGTGTATTGTTATAGGAATATTTTTGCTGAACAATGAATATTATATTCCTAGTATTATACATACTAGCATTAAATATTTAACATCAACTCAGAATAGTAAATCGAACGGGCTATAGAAAACATCATGGTTTACGTTACATTGCTTTAAATATTTTTCTCGTCTGCTTTAATACTACGAATTGTTGAATTACTTCCAAAATAGTCTAATTATTATTCCATACATATGAAATGCAGTGCAGCGCTCGCTCTCTTCAGGGACGCACGGCTCCAACTTTTCTTTTAATAAAACGTGAGGTGGAAAAAGAAGGTTTTATTTGTAAAGCTTAACATAAAAAACATTAATAATAATAATTTGCTTTATTATACTGTGAATATTATACCAGCACCATTGGAAGTCCACTGCCGGACAGGCATCTACAAGAAATAGGGATGTTTTTCATAATGACCGCGCTGGGCAAACGTGTTGACAATCGTACATAGCAGCTTTTGCGACAGGGATACCCATCCCCGCCCTAATTGAGCTACATTCTTCCGAATGGATATACCGCCATCGGTAGGTTCCGGTGCCTTGGTCACCTATTACGACACTGGGTATAAGGAGAGGATTTAGTCTACTCGGCCGGTCTCTTACGGCTAGTAAACTCACTTTGTGTATAGCCGAATGAAAAGCCCACTTACTGTCGCTTGATATCAACTGCATTAATTTTTAAGTATATCGCGCCCCTCGGGAATTCCGTTTTGTTTTCACAGGATCGAAGATAGTATATCTTGTCCTAAACAATTATACCGTTCATTTTCCGGAATAACAATTAGCTTGTATGGTATTCCAGATCCTATTCTCCTCAAATTTAATTCGGATACGTTTCACCAGAGCATAAAATATTAACAACCAGACATACGACCTCACAAACGTTCACGTTGATACTATAATATAGTATATAATGGAAATTATATACTATTAATTCATAATTTAAGGGCTATTTTCATGCATTATCATCACTTAGAGTACACACTATGTGTGGAGTGGAAGTATTAATTTTGCAAATCCCAAGGCAAACAACGTACCAATTCTGGCCAAATCTTTATCTTGCAAGAAATTGCGTTTCTTTTTATCGCATAGATGGCGTTAATGACACAATCTATTTCCATAAATGTACAGATATTAAAATATTTGTGGATTTTTTTCGAATGTTACAATTAATAACACGTTGGAATGAATAATCCATGAACCGAGTCGGTTAATATTTAATGATATTTCCTAATAAATACGACACAGTAACGAGTATATTTAGGATAAACGCATTTGAACTTACAATGAATACCGTATTTCGAATATATATATATATATATATATCCGACATCCGAAATGATTTGATAGGTATGACATAATTGTCTCACTACTATTTATTTCCAGGCATACAATACTAGTTAGCTCAGGGAATTTTAAATAAGAAAAAAACGATGTTTCTAGAATGTTACAGAATTCCATAAAATCAATTAATTATTATTTCTGTATAGAATTTACGGCTGACAGATAGGAATACATTTGTTTCACTCTTTTATAACTGATTAAAGAAAATAAACCCAAGGGCGTTTTCTGCTGGAAAAAAAGTTAAAAGGAAACCACAAATAAAAGAACAAAAATAAAAGCTTTTATTTCATCGCAGCCATCCGATCTCACTCAATTTACATCTCGGCGATGGTAATTTTTCATTTGGTCAAAGACTATGCTACTAAAGAAGTCAATTGCCAAACAAGTCACTTACTTACTTTTTGGATTATTTGAATAAAACTTTTCCCATAGGAATTACAAAATTTTTATTATTGTAAACTGTTCCTTATTAAAGTCCATATAAATTCATAAAAAAATGCAAGTGCCCTGTGTCCAGTGGTGGATATTCTGCGGTTACTGAGAGGACAGTGAATATGGTAGGACCAAGTCGGCTTCCCTGTCTGAATCATGATAATGCAATTTTATTTATTCGGGCTGTAAGCACAAAATCCCCAGTCCTAATGCACTTTCTTAATATTCTATATAAACATTCGACTTCTGCGACGTTTGTGGCAGTTCTCATACCATAGATTAAGAAAAAAGTCTTAAGCTAATACTTACAGACGAATTGATCCAAAAAACAATTAGTTAGTAGTAATAAGACATTTTAATTATTGTGTAAAGATCGAGCTATTAATAATTATCACAGGAAAAATAAAAAATGCAAAATGATTTTTTTTCTTTTAACAGTATTTAATCAAGATATTAATACAAAAAAGAATGCGTCTTGTACTTAATAATAATAATCTACACAAAGTTAGTCGTTTATTCGGAATGAACTTCTATACTAATAAATCAATTATGATAATTTTTTGCTTCCTGAGTAGTTCCATCCAACTTTAAAAATATAGTATAGATAGTAAGTATCTCAAGTTATAGTCGCAATATTTGTTTTTATGATAAATAAACGGGTAAAATAGGACAGCTGTCGGGCCAGTTGCTAGAATAAAGGTCGTCTGCATTGGATCTCACCTATTTCTACCGCCAAGTAGGGGTGTTCGCAATTCTGTCTTCCGGTTTAAAGGGAGAAAGAGGCAATAAAATTAGTAAATATGACATTGTATATTCAGTTCACAAGGTTGGCGACACACTAGTAATATCTGTGATGACATGTGTCTTCTAGGCAGCGTTCACATTTATCATCAAGCGGACCGTATGACATAACAAAAACTAGCTTCAGCGATTAGAAATAAAACCCTAAACTAAAAACAGATTTTATTTTTGGTACCGGGGCCAAAGGATCACAGTCAATTTACATCACCAAATAAGTCACTATGCACGAACGGTGTCTACCACTATTGGTCCCTCAGCGGCGCTCGCCAGCGCTTCACATTTGCAGCACTTCCAGCTATTGCAGGAGGGCACCAGCTGCTCGCTGCTTACGCACTCCAAGTGGTAGTAAGACGAGCAAAGGCTGCATTTTATTGAAGCGCATCCTTTAGTGGTGCGGTTGCAATAGGCACAGTCCATTTTTCCTTATATAGTATCTGTAATAAAGAATCAAATTAGATGCAAATATATAACGCTAAAAAACTCAAGAGAACTACGAGCAAATCTTCACGCCGAATCCTATTAACGTATTTTTTTTTTTATAACCAGGGCGAAAACCAAGCATGCAGTCCGCGTTATAGTAAGCGTTACTAAATATCACATGGATATCCCTAACGCATTGCAAAACCGTGTGACTTGAAGATATTATTTCACATCACCCAGTAATTTCACTACCTCTCTCACCCTTTAAAGCGGAATATAGCAATGCTATAGCGGTAGAAATAGGTGAGAGTGAGGTACCAACGCAGACGACCTTTGTATGAGGTCTACCTCATGTGAATAAATAAATTAAAATATGCATATTTATACTCACTGCAATATTGATCAAGTTTTAAAACGGAACTGTATTATTTGTATTGTATTTATTTCGGATATAAAGGAGTTTTAAATTTTTATATTGTTATAAGACGTTTTCATCGTGAGAGGTGAAAAAATTGAATGTTTGTCTTCTTCTTGATTCTATTTTACATTTTTGAAATAAGATTTTTTTTTCTAGTAGAAATCACTGTTGATTAAAACTTCGCACCATAGAGGCTCTTTGACATTTACAAAATTAAATCCTTAAAAAAACACCTATTGACTCTGCCCATGTTTGTTTAAATAATATTAAATAAAAATAAATTCCCACAACATCCAATCCATCCAACATTGACCTGACTCGGTGCTAAGTCGCTCAAAGCACTTATTTTACGGACGCCAGACAACAGAGGAATCACAAATATACTTCTTAAATACATACGAGTACATTCGACACCCAAACACAATTACCATCATATATAAAAATTTGCTCTGGGTGGGAATCGAACCCACGACCCTTGGCGCATAATATCACTACCATCTGCGCCACGGGGCTTCTCATGTATGTAATTGAATCTTAGAAGCTTGCAGCTGTAACCAAACTTTACGACCAGAACCTCTGAACCTTGCTATTACGACAATTTACTATATTTCCATCAACTAAATGTCTTGTTTAAAGCTGCAAGGATAGATTAGGATAGGAAATAAGCATTCGGTCCGCGTAATGGTAAGTGTTAACTTAGCCGCTCGTATCGTGTTACTGCTTGCATTAGAATGTTACTAGCATGTCGCCAACCTTGTCGCCAGCCAGAGAGTATTATGTCACTGTAACTTTATCTCCTCCTTCAAACTGGAGAACATACGAGCAATGGCGATTGACGGCTAAAATGTAAAAGTGAATTATAAGACTTACTTAAGTATAGGTCCTCCTTTGTTAAAAAATACATCTACTTCGTATACCACTTACAAATATCACCTGCATTGATACCATTTTCTCACCTATTTCTTTTTATAATAACACGGATATCTATAGGCTACAATGATGCTTACTAGCGGAAAATATGCTTGTTTGCGAACTCAATTTTACTTTTATTACAATTGCAATTATATTTTTTAATAGCATATTGAAAAAACAGGCAACTGCTTCTGGTCTACACTATTTCAATTTCTAAAGAGCAACAAACGTGCAATTTGAACATATTTTTTGAAAACATCATTAAAAAAACATATAACGCCCAAATGAGTAATATTACAACCCCAGTTTTGTATAGGAGTTGGAATCTTAACTTTTCCTAATCAACACCGTCACTCATTAACGACTGAAACGGCCAGCTACTAATGTCTATAATCAAAGGCATCTTCGGGAACACTAATTGGTCCTTGCACTCAGCTCTAATTACAAATAGTATTTCAACGCTACGTAACTTAGATGGCAAGTGGATTTTGCGGCAGCAGCCTAAATCTTGATATTTGTTCTTGAAACTTGGGAACGGCTTAGCTTGTTTTATATGCTAATCCATTCCTTATACAGATGCTTGGTGGTTTATTAAAAACAAGTACGTCGCTTGTCATATATAATGCGATTAATTACGATCTTGATTTACAAAAATAAATTTTTTGTCTTATTTCTTATATAGGTTACTTATTTTACCTAGTCTTAATTTTGGTTATTGTGCTAAGATTAAGGGATCTCATTAAAAACCAATTCCATCGAGATGCTTAAACGCTTTCAAAATGTTGTATTAGATTCTTAGTTGATTTTATTCGAATTCACACACTCGGTCGGTTACTATATATTAGCGTATGGTTAAGACTATTTTTTTTACTACAAATTGTTGTACAATATATGTATGTATAGATAAAACGTAAATATACAATATATGTATTAGTATCATCACCATCATATAAGCCATCGGAAGTCCTCTGTTGGACATAAGTCTACCCATAAAAGGGGGCATTTGCCCATAATTGCCGCTTGCTAGTAATCCCAGAGCGTGGTTTCGCGACGGGGATGCTGCTGCCCATCCTCGCGCTGTACATGTACATTAGAGTTACATTGTCACGGATGAATATACCGCCATCTGTCGGTTCTGGTACCATAATCGCCTCTTACTACACCTGGGATGGTACTATTCTACTCCCCACGGCCAATGTGTATAACGTTGGCTCTTTGTATTTAAATGTATTTATAACAGGTAAGTACATTGTATATATATACAGTACACATAAAACTGCCCATTGTCTCTTATATACATCCATCCAAAGGTTGCCTGAAAGAGATCACACAGAGCAATAAGGCCATAATAAATAAATATTATATCCAACTGTAAATGTATGTGTACAATAAATAAAAAGATATAATTATAAATGCAATTTTTGAAGCGGAATATATTATACATGTTATTAAGCTTCGAATTTCCACGTTTTTTCTTCTTTATAGTAACCGTTATAAAGTATTTAAAAACATGCTTTTGAAGAGGTAATAGTGTGAAATAATTTACTTTTAAGAGTGAAGCGTAAATCTTTTTTAACTAGGCATCTTTAGTAAAAATAATAACGCTACATAGTGTGTACAGTAATTAGCACTAATCCATACCACAACATTGCACAGATTCAAGCTACATGGCATTTGCTAATCTATCTGCAGCATGACTTGCCAGACCAAGACCGCATTCCATTGAAGTTTAATGAAATATATACCGGATTACGCGTTTGGATGAACATCCAGGCAAACTTCGGGGTAATATTCTATTTGAAAATAGATCATGTTCAGGAAATTACTAATAGACTTCACTGCTCTGGAAATAGAATGCCGTCAGTAATTCCTACAAAATTAGAATTTTTAAAAGTTAATTTGCCGCATTTTCTCTAGAACAACAGCACCTCGTCTCATAATAAGAGTGTTAAAGAAAGGAGCTATGGTATTTCGTATTCAGCATTAGCATTTTTAGAATACCCTGTCACCCGAGGCAATCAACCTTTTTTACATAATAAAAATTCACAATATCATCCTTATGACATCCACTGCTCTATAGGCCTCACAGGCCTCTGAAAGTTATTACCAATGGGGCCGGTTGTGTGTAGGCCGCATCAAGTGTGATCCTATAGTTCTAGTCAAATCCACTATCCACCTTGTGGGTGGACATCCAATGCTGTGCTTGCCAGTGTGTAGACTCCATTCCGGAACTTTACGGCTATACCGGCTTTCGGATCTGCGTGTTCTGTGTCCTACCCATTTTAACTTGCTAATCCGCTAGACATTGCCAATAACCTAAGTGCTCTTACAGATCTTCTTATTCCTGTTACGCAGAGAAATACCAAGCATTCTTTATAGCTTGTTGAGCTACTTTGAGTTGGCTCATAAACCCGTGAAAGACCAACTTTCAGAACCGTATGTCATTGTTGGTAATACAAATCGTTCAAATCCACTTGACAAACACTGTCGATCGAGAAGATGTTTCGCAGTTTTCCAAGCACTTCCCAGCTAAGTTGGATTCGGTAATTGGCCGGTTCATTGAAATAAATTATTTGTGTTAAAATTTATTCCTAAGTAACTTAAGATTAACTGTCACTATGGCATTGCATGGTAAAACCATAATTAAGCTTTTTCCTAATTATAAGTCTTATAATAAATACGTTCTCATCTAGTTAACCAAAATTACAGGCTATAATAACCTACATACCACTGGCCGTATTTCACTGGTATTTAATGATATGGTTGCTTATTTTGCCCTTAAATACTTAAGTACAATTAATTATGAATCGATCCGACGTGAAAACCCGTAAAATTAAATGACGTCATCAAGCTTAATCTAATTTAAATGGAAATTCTGATAGAACAGTTACCGTTTTATTGTCCAATCGGAGAATCGCATGCAGTTCCGCGCGAAGCAATAACTATTAAATGGGTGGGAAGCCCAATCCCGTGCTTGTTACGACAACGCAACTTAAAGTTTGCATGCAGTGTAATTATACAAGCTCCGGTGCAAAATAGATCTTCTAGTATGAAAAATAAGGAAATACGTGAAATAATGTGATTAAATTTGATTAAATAATTAAGAAAAATAGGAAGAAAGTAAACCACAATATGAGAAATATTCCGAAGTTTATTTTAACGTATCTCACAATCTTTCAAGACCTTACATAACATAAATAAATAAAAAAATAAACTGGAACGCATGTCGCAAAAATGTTCGTCTTCGATTGGCTCTCACATAAAATAGTGCGTCTACCACTAAGTTTTGTCGTCTGTGATTTCAAATTCAGCTTTAACGCAAAGAGGCATGTTCGCAACGCTGCACACTCGTCGGTCGTAATTGACTCCCACACAGCTAAGAGTCTTCAAGTCTCTCTTCGATCTTGTGGGTTCAT
Source organism: Heortia vitessoides (assembly GCA_020976665.1). Classification (NCBI taxonomy): domain Eukaryota; kingdom Metazoa; phylum Arthropoda; class Insecta; order Lepidoptera; family Crambidae; genus Heortia; species Heortia vitessoides. The sequence continues at coordinate 11,660,011 of JACJUM010003237.1, forward strand.
GCGATAGGCTTTTTTTATTTTCCGCCGGTGATAAGTCCGGGCTGTTAGATGGCCATTCGATGGTTGGGATGCACTTTGACAGCAGCCATATTTCTGTTGTCCTTGCAAAATGGCAAGTAGCACCGTCTTTTTGCAAAATAAAAGAATCTTGATGTTTGAGAGACGGAATGGAGGGAGACTTTCTTCCAAAATAGTTTGATATCTTGTTACATTGATGGGACCATCTACAAACTGCATCCGATCAAGTCCATGTGCAGATATGCAGCCCCATATCATAAGAGACGCTGAAAACTTTTCATTTAACGCAATTAGTATTTTTTCTTTCATCGCTGACTGTGATTTCAAATTTGGACTCGTCACTCCATATGATACTACGCCACTGATCAGAAGTTTAAGTGATCACAAGCAAACTCCAATCACTTTTTCTGTTGTTAGACAATAGTGGTTTCTCTCCTTAGCTGTATAAAATTCATAACCCATTCTTTTCAACAATCTTTTATAGGTATCAAGTGAGACATCTTTGTTGTTTTTTTGATTTGCACCGTGAGTTCTTTAGCACAAGCACGACGATTTTTATTTAATATTTTTTTAAGGATTCTGTTTTCTGCTTCACTGGTGATACGGGGTCAGCCAGTTTTTTTTCAAGCAAGAAGTATTTCCATTCTTTGTATAGTTCTGAATGATAAATTGCACTGTAGATCTGGGCAGTGTCAAGTCTTTCGAGATTTGGCAACTTCATTTGCCCGCCTCAATCCCTTAACTGTCTATCACTGCTTTGCTTTATTGTGGTCAGACCCTGACTATAGTTATAGACTGCAGCTTTAGCTTTAAGTGGACGTTCAGTCCCACAAAAAATCATTATTACTAACAAACTGAAAATTCTACTTAGTTATCTTAGTAATTTTTTAACTTTACAAAAATGACATTTAAAAAACCCAGTAGCTATTTTCGAAAATTTAACTTTTTAAAGATATTATATACTAGAAAAAGTTAAACTTGTCTCAGGCTAGATTCGAACTAGCATCTTTCCCTTGCCGGGGGGCTATCGTTGCACTACCTGTTGCACTCGGTAATGTAATCTTAGTCTAGACATATCGTGAAAAATTTAATTGTGGGATTACCAATTAACAAAACACAATCACATGTCAAACTTTTACAAAAACAGAGGTTTTATGCGTTGAAAAATTTTGTTTTTTTTTTAATTAAAATATACTATATATATTTTTTCAAAAAACTGAATTCGATAACTTCTTTCTATCTTTCACACTACACTACTAATATTAATAAAGTTGGTATATACCCCACATAATAAAGGTTAAATAGATGACACAATATATGCAATGTACACAAAACAACAAATCTGTTTTAATTGTAGTCAATATTGAACTTATTTGCTAACTTTTAAAGATTAAGTCTATTAAATTTTTATTGATCTGTAATAGCTGATCAGTTGCTTTGAGAATATACATCGTAAACACATATGGCATCTGAGCACATCAAGGTGGCAAATTATAGACGACTAGCTTTCTGCCTGAGACTTCATCTGGGTGGACACCTAGAGACTTCTTGTTAACCCGAGATTAAAAGTAGCATTGTCTTCCATAGGGATCAATCTACCATTTCAGAAAAAAAAATGTTTAACTATTGTAGTATTTTTTTATCATATCCTTAAGTATACAAACGGTCAAATCTTTGACACTCACCCACTAACCTCCTAACTAACCAACTCTACTAAGGGATCTAACGCCACTCCAGCTACTTACAATTTGATAACAATCCTCGTAATTCCGTCATGAATATTATTGTGAACACAAACATTTAAATGATATCAACACAAATGTCTCTATTGCATAATAAATTTTATTATGTTTGGATTTGTAGTAAGTATGTATTTTGTGATACCCGTAACTGAACTATTTGGAAAAGTAAATTAATCTGAAGTTCTTTTGTAAAGGGTAATGAAATGCATTTTTCCTAATGGATAAATGCGCTCATGAATTTAAGTACAACGGGGACTTAAATAAATCAAACGGAAGATATTTCCTTGCCACCCAATATCATAATTTCTAAAATATCCTCGCTCAATCACTAGCACTCCACAATGACATAAATAATGTTAGTGTACACACAGAGCGTAAGTCCACCCAAAAGGTGGACTTACCATCAGACTAAAATCGCTGGATCGCGCTGGAAGTCACTTGGAGAGACCTATGTATGGGGACGTCCTGTGTCTGATATAATGTTGATTATGATGATTAACCATTAAGTTAGTCCGAAAAAAAAGAACTACGTTCATTAACTATTCTGAATGCGTGCGTTGATTGAGCGAACGAACATGTACTATTACAACCCGTGCTTGGATCATCTATGCTTATGACGTAATGAATTGTTTCAGACGCACCGCAGACGCGGGCGCGCGCGTCCTTCGCTCCACGCCAGACTGGGGCGATGCCGCCATCAGCGGCGAGCACTTGTGGTCGCCCACCTCCGTCTCAGGCGACTGCTGTTATGTGGGAGATGCCGAGTGTCAGGTTGGTAAACCACGAGTACAAAGCACATTTCATTGTAGACGCGATCCAAGAAGTTAGCCTCTTGAGCTCATCTCATTGTCAATATTGATTATTTCAGGCATTTACGTTCTTTGCTCAATGCTTTATTTTCACCCGGATCATTGTTTGAGAAGATGTTTGACCCGCTCGATGGCACAGATAATAATAATCCTGTCTTGTGCGCCAAGGGTTCGAACTCCACTCGTAACCAACATATATATGATAAATTTTTGTTTGTTTTGTGTCTGGGTGTTAAATATGTATTTTGAGTTATTAGTGATTCCTCTGTAGTATGATGTTCGTAACACAATTTCTTCAAGTGAATTATTTTGAAGTCAGATAGATCGGTCTATGAGCTGTTGTGTGAATTTGTAAGAGTAAATTTATGAGCTTTTAATATTTCAACACATTCCTGAAAAACCAAAAGCATAAACGATAAGATATTTTTTTGCTTCATTTATACCTTTGAAGTTTGATGGTATTTGAAGTCTGGCATAACCAATGTGTCATATAAAGATATTAAAAAAAATTAAATTCCGACATTTATAAACTATTACATCACCAGCAAATCTTTACTATGCAGACTTACAATGTAATGCTAGTTTAAAAAATGAAAAAAAGAGGTCGGTTAAGTAAAAATATATGCTTTTATTCATTGTGATAAGCGTCCAACATCCAAAGGAATTTATAAAAAAGCATTGCACACGTATTTGCTATATGTTTTCAGTTTTCCAGGTCAACTCTTTTATAAAAGGTGGAAAATGAAAGGAAAACTACGAACTGCACCGTGTTCTAGAGAACATGTGAGCCGCAGTTATCTTGATGATTTATAAAGGGAAACGGGGAAAGAACAAATAAGTGATACAATTTATAACTCGGAGAAAATTCACGGAAAATCTTATCTTCACCCTCGCAATGTATGTAAAGTGAGTTACTTGGGTACCTCTAATGAGGGTTTGCTAACAACATACGTACAAAAAAAACAAAGTAGGTTTTATTATGCACATTAATCCGAGAAGGTCGGGTAGACAGCCAAAATCTTTTTCCCTTTCCATTAATAATACGTTACCACACCGTAAAAATAGGTAAAATTAAATTCTTAAACGAAAAGCCCGTAGGTAGTTTAATAACGTATCGTTTCATTATTTTATCATCATCATCATATCAGACATTGGAAATCCACTGCTGGACATAGGCGTAGTCCACTGCTGGACGTAGGCGAAAAAAAAAGAAAGGGTGAGTTTTGCTCTTAATTACAGCGCTGGGCAAGCGTGTTGGCTTGCAGAGCGCATCTTTCACGGTGGGAATGCTGAGAATGTGAGCTACACTGAATCGGATGGTTATACCGCCATCTGTCTGTCGGTTCTGGTACCTTGGTCGCCTGTTACGACACCTGATACAGAGGGAGGTACTATACTATTCTGCCTCACGACTGTATTTCACCGGTCACAGTCACCGGTAATTCATTATTTAAATATTTTTAAATATAATAAACCTAGAAGACGCCGTTATTATTGGCACTTCTATATTATAAACATTTAACCTCTATATATCTTAAAGATTATTTATAACCTTTACCCAAAATTCAATCTTCAAATTAAGATGGATGTAGCAACATTATAAACACAACAAAATACCAGGTAAATCTTAATGTCTCGAGGCATAATTGTTATGAAATGGAAAACAGGAAAATGGTATAATTCTAATTCTAGCGAAATATAAACGTTTCTCCAAGTACATCCATTTATGATTACCAAGCTACACTGAACGTTAATGGCGCTGAGGTGTGAAGGAAAATTTCTAACCTCATAAATGGAGGAAAACTTTATGAAATTTGCTACAGCTCTTAATGAAGCGCCGAACGGACACATGCTGTGTACATTAACTACGTAACTACACTACAGGAGGATGGCATATGTAGATATATGTGCAATTTTTAGATGCACGTATGGACTAGGCTGGCCAGTTGGCGCAGATGGTAATGATCCTTGTGTGCAAAGAGTCCCGCGTTCGATCCCCACCAAGGACTTTTATTTACATAATGTGTATTTATTAATGCTCTGTATCTGGGTGTTAAATATATATTTAAATATTGTTTGGGATTTCTCTGTTATCTGATATTTCTAACACAAGTGCTTTAAGCGACTTATCTCGGACTTGGATCAATATATGAGATTTTTTGAATTATTGTTGAATTTTGAATTTAATATAAAACTATGAATTATTGAATTGAAATAACACAATTGACATCACACCCATTTTATCAGGCTCCAGATTTCCCCAGGCCGATGTCATGAAGTAACAGAATAGTCAAAAACTTATATTATTCTTCATATTTTATAGACTTTTGTTTTCTAGACTTTTTGTCAAAGAGTATAAAGCGTAATTTTGCTTGACATTCAAAGCGTAATAACTCATGATAGGCATCATAAAAAAAAAACAACAATGGATCACTGCTTGAAATAAATATAGTATAACAGGAAATTTTTCTCTATTTGTTCTTTCTATATATAACTGTTATTTATCCTCAGGTTGAAATCAAATGCGGGTTAAATTAAAAAATTGTTATTTGCTATTCGTCTGATTATAGATTTGATTTGCCCTTCAAGGGGAATAAATTTAGTTGTAATAGCAAGTAAGGATAAATAACTTATAAACATTGGATAATAATAGAAATAATTTAAAATACCTTGGTTTCACTATTTAAGGTACAAATCAGAATATAATAAAGATATCTGTTTGAGACGCTGATTTTTTTTTTATTTTCATCATACAATCTAGTCTAATAAAACAAAAATGATCCTGGATTAAATTTACACAAAAAAATACTATTCGTTAACCTTGAAAGAACAAATCCAAGAATACTTTGAAAGTTATCAAAAGATTCGTTTCATCATCCACGATTTACCTTACGGAATTTTTGCAAACGTATCAAATCTGAGGCCATCGCAACAGAGGTCTAAGGAGGGATATTCCTTTCATATTCTCAGAACAAGGATTATCTTTGCATTCCATAGATAAATAAATATCTTATATTTTTTCACTCCTATTTGCTCATGTTGAGTGTATAAAGGCTTTGTGTTTAAATTGTAAAGGCGATGGAAAACCCTATTGAATTATACCCAAACAACGTTTTGTACAGTTTACCGACAGTTGGCTGAAACGACAGGGAAGAAATTGTAATTTCCTCAACAACCATTAGGGGGCTCCAATCTATTGTGCGGTGGCTGGTCCGTCATAGCTGAATGTAAGATTAATGGTGCATTTGTACCATTATCGACGTGATGAGCTGTCACTGTCAATATAATAAAAGCCCATAGTCTTCGGCACCACCAATCATTAGCTGATTAGTGTACGCGCCAAACTACTACCACGCTATATACTAGTGTTGATACTCCTTATTCGTTGAACTCATGTGTGTCCTTTTCTCACGAATATATAAGAATTTAGAAAAGAGGATGTCTGTATTTTAAAAAAACCTTTATAAAAAGACTGCATGAATCCAAGGCGCGGTAAACTGTTATACTCATATAATCAGCGTTACCAAATGCACCGATTTTACCAAAGCACCCCTATTTTTAGCTTCAAATTGAACTGGAAATTGACAATCCCTCCCGTGTGGGACACGACAGGGAATTGCCCACATTTCGGTGGCTATTGTGCGCAGTCTGGCTGTCCTTATGCAAATTATACAAATATTATGTTCTATATTATTGAAATATTTATTTTAAACTATAGTATATCAGCAAATAAATTGAAGATGGTAACGAATATACGTTAATTAAAATGTAGAAATAAACTTTTCAAAAATGCATTTTTATTGAAGAATACTTTAATAAGAAAAGTAAATAAAATAATATTCACACGACATCTCATACGAGGTAAGTCACTCAAAGCATTTGTGGTACGGATATCAGACAATAAGGTAACACAAATATCATATTTAAGAAAATATTTTTAATACTAAGACACAAAACATACACAAATGTAATCATATATAAATATTTGTTTTGGGTGGTGATAGAATCTACGACCTTACGGCGCATTCGATAGGATCTCTACCATATGAACCGTAATGTATGTGCTGATATTTTATAATGTTTATAAAAAAAGTATATTAGAAACTAGCAACATTAAAAATTATGTTTGCACAGAAAAGTTTTTTAAGCATAGCATATAGCATTATAAGCATAGCATATATAGCATTCATCAAACTCAGTACATTACCGGTATACATAAGGTATAAATACAATATTGTTATACCGAACTAAGAAATGAAAGCCGTTACATCTGGAATTACCGAACTCCGAGGTTATTAGGGGTGTACCCTTTTCATTTGGATCTCACATTCATGTTGCAAAGTCGGAATCCCTTAATAAGTAGGTAATTGAATTACCTGTCAACGTCTCCAGAGTACAGACACCCTTTTCAAAATGTTTTCCGTTTCCTAAATAGGAACCGGGTCAAGAGGTGGAGATACTCTTTCAATGCCGGTATCTGTTTTCATTATTTTGATTTAAAGACAGCTTTGCAGTCTGTTTTACTTTTTTGCTCTTCATGCGTCCTTGGTAACTAGTCTATTCTTAATACATTCAAAGCTATATTTAAAAAATTATATACATTAATACATTTTTATGTATACAGATTTTGTTAACTATGTGCAGTTTAATCCAACTTGAGAGATTTTTTATTGTATATAATTTGTTTATTAATTGATATAAAGCTATAATTTATCAATGTGTGCGATAAGATTCTACGGCGGTGTAAGGTAAAAAGTATCCAAGACTACTACTATAATAAACTCATAGTAACAGGATCATCGGTGTGCAATTTACCATGTACCATATAACCCAATGCTACTTCAGCATCTGGATTAACCTTAAAATGCTTATTAAATATTATGATACAACTGACCCACCCTGACTTCTTTCAGGTACACAGGAAAGTGTTATCCCGTTGATCCCGTTACCGAGGGATTCTTAATCCCGTTCTGGGGCTTTAGCATATACCCTACCTGCATGCATATATTAGATAACGGTTTTTTCCATACAAATGTTTATAACAACACTTCCGCAAATGATTTATTGTTTTAGTATATATTTAACCGCCATAAAAGGGTATAATTTTATTGTACTTGCCGTTTACAGACCGCATGTCCTCAAAAGACATATTATTCCTTCGATTTTGTAACATTAATCTTTGATTTTGGCTCCAATAGAGAATAGCGGATAATATATCTATTTAATCTTCCTTAATAAATTAGCTAATTACCACTTAAATAATTTTTAAAATCAGGCCAGTAGGCAGCGCATTCAACCAAACAAATTCTTCAGCTTTATAACATGAATATAACAATATCGATATATGAAACTGTGCTTAATAAATGGGAAATGTTTCCGCTATCGTGGATAGAAGGAACAAAGTATTTGTCCTTGTACCGACATCAATTTACTTTTAATGCTCCATGCAAAGCCCTAGATGATTGGGGGTAGAACATGAGTATGCGTTGGCCGAAGCTTCGGGACGTGAGGAGGCTGCTGATGGGCCTCTGGAAAAATCACAAACCCGTGAACTGCCGCGTAGGTCATTGTCATTCAACAGAATGCTCCGAGTTTCTATGGAGTTATGAGACTCAGTAAAATGCTTTTAAATCTATCCTCATATGCTTGCATATGTTTATAAATGGCAGACATATAAGGATAAAACTGATGTTTAATAGATATTGTTTACATGTTACCAAAGCGATATCACTCCGAAGTTTATTCAACATTCTTATTTATAACATATAAGACTGATATATATTATTTCTAGCTAGCCCGACAGACGTTGTCTTGTCTTAGCTGTAAAATGAAAAAAAAATGCAAACATAAATTGAGGTGTAAACTTTCCTATCTCTCAAATTGGATAAAATTGAACAAGGTAATCAAAATTTAATTGAAAATTAAAAAGGTAATAAATTCGCTTCAGTAGTTTAAAAGTCCATCCCGGTCAAACGCCGTGACACGATTTTTTATATAAAAATAAAGATATAGAGGCGGCGATAAAAATGAAGAAAACCATTTTAATGATTAAATTTATTGTATAAGAACCACTGAAACGGCTACTTTCATTCATTAAAAATGTTTGAACTCATTATTTGTCTACCAAACTCTATATAGAACATGTCCAAATATAATTTCAAAAAAGGAAAACTAGTTTACGTATCTTGTTCAACGTTCTATACAATAAAGACGCTTGTACTTTGAAATAGCAAACCAGACAAATGTCATTAAAAATAATACAAACGTAGCTGTATTTTAAAATTTCTTTGCATAATAAGTATCTTCTGAACTTAAAAGAGGTTAACAGTAAACCATGGCGAGAAATGCGTCATTTAAAAAGTTAGAATTTTTATAATGTATAGATTTTGTTGTAATGTAATTATACTCTTTAACTTGATTAGAATCTCAATGTGGTATCAGGCATTATGGTATTTGGCAACGTTATTAATATTGTTATTAATTTTATTTTTACATAACATAGATTTAATATATAATATTATGTGACATATAGTTAATATGTTAAGTGGATGTGAATGGAAGAATTGGTATAGGATGTCCTGGGCGAACATACCTTAACCAAGTAGGAGAAGTATTAAAGAAGGACTAGGTGACAATTAGCAAGAATAAAAGAGCTCGTATGAAAGGTCTAAATGCTTTATTCGCATTCAAGAAACGACAGATGTTCGCCAATATATGTAAGTGGTGATCCATAGGCGTGATGTTTGTATCTATGCTATATATTTTTGATGGTCCTTTATTAATTATTACAGCCATTGGAAGTCCACTGCTGGACATAGGCCACCCCAAGATAGGAGGAATTTTGCCCATAATTGCCGCAAGCGTGTTAACAAACGCAGAGCGCAGCTTTCGTAACGGGGATGCTGCTGCTTTGCCCCACCCTATGCATTTGAGTTACACTATCTCGAATGGATATACCACCATTTGTCAGCTTCGGTACCTTACCGAGGTACTATTCCACTGTGCCGGTACCTCACGGCACAATCTTTTATTATCTCCGGAGTTTAATTTTAATATGTTTGTAACAGAAACATGGATCCCGCATGAAGTGCTCAGCATGCAAGATTGTCGCGCACACCGCTTGCATTGACATCCTCATGGACCGCGTCCAGTTCACGTGCAAGCCCACATTCCGGGATGTCGGCGTGAGGCAGTACCGCGAGCAGACTGTTACGCACCATCACTGGGTTCATCGACGCTCCGAAAAGGGCAAGTGCAAGGCCTGCGGAAAGGTAACCGGCAATGACAATTAATTAGCAATCCCATCTGTGTTATTGCACTTTGTAAATAAACTGCTTAATACGTTTGAATTAACAATGCACTGAGTGGGTATTGTGTGCGCGACAAAATACGCGTAAATTGTTACAAGATAATTTAAAAAAACAAAGTTATAAATACGCATTTTGATATAACGACTGAACCAAAAATTATTCAGTGATTGGAATACAAAAATTAAATGTGTAATAAAACTTAATAAAGTTTAAAGTATTCAAACAAAATCTATTCGACTGATTTTTTTTTATTGTCACAAAAAACACAACTATGTTTCTATATCAACTCTATATTTCGACTCTCCGGATTGTCGGATATAACGTAATTATATGTATTTTTAACAATGTTAGATGCTCATAAACATAAAATACTTAGAGCATAATGGTATGGGAAAATGGTTGTGTAAAGTTAGCAGTTTTCATTAAAGTATTGCTTAGTACTCAATTAGATGAGTTCATGCATATTTAAGTAGCGTAGCGGTCATTAACTGTTGCTGAGCAATCGTAATTCCGCCGCCAGACTTTATAGTGTAACCACGTTAAAAGTACTCCCAGTAGCAGCTCTTAATTGAGTCCTAAATAAATTAAATAATCAATAGTAAGTGCCACCAACGCACCTACGGTCGGGTAACACACAACTTGGTCGTAATGAGAAAAGTTTTCGAGAAAGCCACCTATTCCCATAAACATTTCAGGCCCCCGCGACGAACATACGGGTCGCTCTCGAAAAATTATGATGTTGAACTATTTTAAAAATTTTGTTGCTTTCTTATTACCATTTAATTACTTTACTTACTTACTTTACTTTTATATTTGATGTGGATAAATAAGAAAAACATGTAGTATTTTAATATATCCAAGGTGTGACGAAACTGCAATCAAAGAATTAATTAGACAATTTAAAATATAAAATCAGTAAATCATTGAGAATATATACATTCCAAACTGGCAATATTATCTAAATAAAAACGACTACCTTTATTTTCTATAACACCAAAACACAGCATAAATCACAGTAAAAAATAACCTCGTTCCTTAAATTAACTGCAGACGCCGTTCCAAACTAGCGGTCAAATATATCAAAACGTAAACGGCAAAAATACCCTATTTCAGCATATTACTCATGCCCGTAAATACAATCTGTCAGTCGGATAACATCATGAATGTATGATGTGAACGAGCGAGGGGCGCGGGGGGAGGCGAGCAGCCCCCGTCACCACTACCAAGTCCATGGCCTACGGCTCTGTCAAGTTGAAATGATTTACATTTACCCCACATGCAACGCGACGCGAACGCTACCCCGCGAAATTAAAACTTCATTTTTAATGACGTGTTACCATATCGTTCATAAAGCTGCGGCGTACCTCGTGCGATTTTGAATCTTAAAAAACCAGGTCTCTAGGTAACATTCCGCATACTTAATGCCTTGACTTTGTAAAAAGTAGTAACGCTAATTAACATTTACCCCACCAAACGGCCGCTTTTAATTTTGACTACGAAATTACATGTCTCGTAGCTTTTGTTATTGCATTCATGTATGTCAACATGCATGTAATCGTTGTATATGATCAGTTGTTTTGTTTTAATTATAAACACGTAATTGAATCATTGTGCATTGTATCACAGTTTTTTTATGTTCTATTTAGTTTTGGTGCATGTTGCATGGTTGATTTGTTGTCACAGTCATTCCGGCGCAGATGCTGCGGATGGTGCATATCAGCACGGAGTTCTATTCACGAGTCTCAGAATAAAGCCTTAGACAATGAGATTGCGGACTGTGTGCGTATATTACTTAGTCAAGTGCTAGCATAGACGAATACATACAAACATTGCTTGCTTCATGCTTTGTTCTTAAATGGATAGAAGGTTGGCGGTTGACACTGGCTTTATTTGACCCCCTTTTTTAACAATAAGGAGACCGTTCTGGGACGTATTCTGAATAATATTGATCTTTTTAGATATAATAACTACTCTATCTCAGGGATAGGTTATTTGACAATGAAAAGTCACTATGTTCCATAGTTAGAATATCTATATTACAAAGTGATGTAACACTTTCTAACGACTAGATTAAAATGTACCTGTTACGTATAAAATATGTACTACACTGCCTACATATCTCTGGACTAATTTATGTACTATTTGGAATATATTTCTGTGCTTAAAATATATAAATATCTATAAATTTAGGTTTATTGAATACATACTAGACTATTTAAATCATTTGAATTATAAAATCGAAGGGTCATAAAAAAGGAATTGTGAAAACCTAGCCACGTTTGTAGTCTCCAATAACTCAGAAATTCATTATGTCTACAGTCCCTGCAAGCGAAGCTATCGTTCAGCTCAAAGGAGATCGTGGCGTTGAGTTGCTCATGGTGTAAGGACGCCTACCACAACAAAGAGAGTTGCTTTAACCTGCAGCGGATAGGGGAAGAATGCTCACTTGGTACGAAAATATAATTAATTTTTTTTTATTTAGTTTATTTGGATTTTTTAAAAATAATAGAGTATTCACCACAAAAAAAAATGTGAAAGTTAGACCGTTAACCTTTTGAATATCATGCCAGTCATTGGAATTCCACTGCTGGATGTAGGCTTCCACAAGATTGCAGGAACTTTGCCCATAATTGCGGCACTGGGCATGCGTGTTGGGTATCGCAGAGTGCAGCTTTCGCGACGGGGATGCTTCTGCTCATCGCCGCCCTGTGCATTTGAGCTACAGTGTTTCGGATGGTTATACCACCACCTGTCGTAATCAGGTACCTTAGTCGCTTCTTACGTCACCTGATACAGGGGGAGATACTATTCTACTATGCCGGTACCTATCGGCGAACCATATATTGCTATTGGGAAATGTAGTTTTGTTGAGAGTTTCCTGGTAAGGAATGGCGAATATAGCCGCCGGTGGCTAGTTTTACTATAAATATAATTAACACGATAATCTTTCTATGTTTATTTTTTTATTATTATTATCCAGGTATTGATGTAATTTTATGAGTCCTCTGATTTTACTTGGATTTTATACCATCATGTTAATAATAAAAAAATATTAAAAGTATATTGATGAACAAATATATGATACCTTCCTTCTGTAAACCTCAAACTGTCCAAAATTATGCGAGAAGGTTTATTTTATTTTATATTTGGATCACTAGTCTACAAAAAAGTATTTATTATTATCAATATTTTAATACATTATTATTTATTATTACATCTAAACTTCTTTTTAAATAATCTAATCAATCATTGTAAAAGTATAAAGATACTACAAAAAAACAATAATCCCGACTGTCTTAAACCATTTGACCATTATATAAACAATAAGTTCATAGAAAAATTAAAGGCAACCCATCGCCGTTTCATTCGTGAATGCAGGCTGAACTATTAACAGGACATTGTAGCAAAAAGGGAATACTACTGCTCAGTTAAACAATTTTCTAAATACCGGACACCAGACATATAATTTCGAATTATGTGGATATATACAGCCATTTACTGCTGGATTATGTAGCTTTCTATTTGCGAAAGTACTTACAAAACTATTTTTTTTTTAATTATCCAACCCTTTCAAAAAGGCTAAATTTTGTAATGAATGATTGTGCAGCAGTTTTTATAATAATTATATAATATTTACAATTCTACAAAAGTTCAAGATTATATAATCAATAAAGATTAATTTTTAATTCTAGAATTCTCTGGTGCAAACTAAAGTAAATAAGTTTTTTACGACACACATATAGTGAGGCCTAACATCGCTAAAAAGGGTTTCGTCCCAAGAGATCTAGGCCCTTACTAAATTCTTTGACAAATATTTTTATGTATTTTCTTTACCTCGGTTTGAGAATATAGTTTTATCATTTATATAAATACCGTATTAAACAACCCCAAACGTTATGCTTGAAAAAAAAATGTAACGTTTATCAACAATATATAAAAAGTAGGATTTGTCGTAGTTCGTTTTATACGTTCATATATACTCGTAGAATTATACTTCAATATTTTACCATTTTTATCTGTGCTACTAGTTCTACCTGCTAAAGTTGCCCAGGCAAGAACGATGACAATAATACAACTTATAAGAATAACAACATACACGCTACAATTTAAAAAGACTAAAAATAATACTCTAATTATAATATTATTCATATTATAATTATTATTCATATTATAGAAAACTATTATTTTTAGATTACGAGTATATACAGGTACAGTTTCCCAAAATTCATCGATAAACGAGCGCCATAAGGTGGACCAGGACTCAGTATCACGACAAATATAATAGAAAAATATATTGATCAAATACTTATTTTAAAACTTAAGACAAAGACTTATTTTGTAAAACATTTGCCAGGTCTGTTTCTAAGTTGTAAGAGTATTTCTGAGATGTGACCGCGGCAACTGCATTAGTGAGCTTATCTTGATCCCATGACTTTAAATCATAGGGCTATGCGGTTGCCGTAGAAATACATTTTACTTTGTCATTGATTGACTTTAATGAATCTTTACATATTATCAACCAGCATTGTTGCATCTTTTTTCTTTTTAATAATTTTAATCATGCGTTAATCAAATCCAACCGAAATATTCTTTATTCAAGTAAGCCTTATCAAGCTCTTTCGAATCGTCAAAAATAATAAATATGATGTACTAAATTGTTCTCTATTGATAATACTGATGACCCTGATGACCCGACGGGATCGTAAGAGACATCTAACATTTAAATTAGACCTACTTTATACTAGTCTGCCGCCAAAAGACGGGTCTTACAACTAAGCTTAATGCAGGTTCATTACTCGTGCCACTAGAAAGGAAACTACAAGAAAAACTGGTGGAGACAAAGTTTCCGTCAATACTAAATAGTTCGTGTTAATGGAACCTCTACTGGGGTCGGCGCTAACAAACCGGCTGTCTTAAAGCTAGGTTAGAGCAATTATATTCCAGGCAATTTTATCATTATTTTATTCTTTAACACTATAATATGCTTTAGAAATAAACTTACTCTTTACGTAATTATCAAATTTATTAATCGGTAAGCCTGATATCCTGTCTGGTATTTTATTGTAAAAACTTATACATCAATCATACTTACACATCTGGATAATAATAAAATGTTTATATAAATTGTCACTATTCGTTGATTATCAAATGAGTAGAGAACTGATGGCTAAAAACACAGGCTTGTAACCTAGTTCAGGCAGCCACAGGGTTCCACAATAGATTATAACAAGCTTTGCAACAATAATTCATATCAAAGTATTATGTGTGTTTATTGTGGAACAACAAATATACTTATGTTATTTATTTAAATTACTTTTTAATACCTAATATATTACAAGTCGTAGCCTCCTTTAATTAAGGCATCACTATGAATTGTATCCCTCACAATTGTTTATTTCAATGAATAAAATAAATTTCGATTGAATGTTAAAGCAACTATTCTATTTTTTTATCTAGCTTATTTTTATGCAACCCTATCTATATTGGTTACTTAATAATATTTTTATTTCCAGGATCTCAATCAAATATCATAGTACCTCCGTCCTGGATAGTCAAACTGCCTAGAAGGGGTAGCTTTAAATCGTCATTAAGAAAATCACCAAAAAAGAAAAACGCATCGAAGAAAAAAGGGAAAGACTCAAAGAACGAGCAAAAGACTTTTGTGATAAAACCTATACCTACAGCTAAGGTGAATCCCGTGCTGGTGTTCATAAACCCGAAGAGTGGTGGTAACCAAGGGGCCAAACTTCTACAAAAATTTCAATGGCTACTAAACCCAAGGCAGGTCTTCGATCTTACTCAAGGAGGCCCTGGACCAGGGTAAATATAATTCTATAGCTTTGATTTTAATTTTACGCCTTCGATATTCAAAGCGTTTATTTATTTTCCGTTAGGTATATCAAGGCCCCCCACACGGAAAGCATTTCCATGTTATGTAGGTACCAGGGTGACGGAAGAGATTGTAACGTAATACTAGTACAGCGTTACCAACATAAATCGGATCGCTCGTCAATTGTTTTTTTCTAGACACTAATTATAAACATAGCCAAATATAGTTATTATTTTCCCTTATCTGCCTTTTCTACTATTTAGTAAATTTGAGATTCTTATTTTTTTAAAACATACAACCACCACTTCAATTATGCAGATTCAACAGAGTATGCCATTATCAGAAGCATGAGCAATGTTATATACCACGGCATTACAGCAATATTATCACAGGCGTCGGTTGTGTTGTGTCTAGTGTTGTCAGAACGCATTAGCCAACCCAAATAGGACTTACATTAGTTTCACAAAATTAAAAGACAATTCAATAATTCTTAATAAGCCTTAAAAATACTTATTTACGCACTAAGGAAAAGGCTCTAAAATCTTTTGTCATCACAGTTCCCTATACTCCGTTAATACATAGAAAGAACATATCGTGAATATACTACGTAACCCAGCTTTTTATTTGTCGGCTTACGATGAGACACAAATAGTGACAAAGATCTCTAGAAACAAGCGTACGGTGCTACTTGTATGCCCCGCAGGGCATTTCACGTTGGCACTTTAATAGAACTGTCTGGAAGATTGCTGTCCTAATAGAAATTGGGGAAGTTGTTCGTGTCTTTAAGTGTCCTTGCAGTTCGTCCCCATTTATCAGACGACTCTGTACGGGCGTGAACGCGTCGCCTAATTTGTGAGTTATAAATTTAAGTTTCACGGTATAGTAAACTTTATTGTATTTATTTATATATATTATATATACTTATTTCGAGCTGTATTTTGTAGGAAAGTGCGAAAACTAAAGCCTTTTAACTGGGAGAAGGTATACAATGATAAAAATAAATGGTTGTGCATATTTAACTTAATTACATATTCCGGAAATATTTATTGAAATAGAATATATGTTCTACTTGCTATAATTTTATTTTTGACTATTTTCATGAAGCAAATCAGGTCTACCTCACACTTATCTACCGCCACATATAGCACTATTTCTACCGCCAAATAACAGTTTCGTATTGATCTGTTCCGGTTTTATTAATATTACTATCACGCGGACATATGCTATATATTGAACTGATTTAATAAAAAAAAATGTGTTAGGCCAAATAACGAGAGTAGTTATTGTTTGGGCATGTTTATTTCATTATATGGAAATCATTAGATACGTTTGCTAAATATTGTCACTGCAGTTTCAAATATAAAACGTTTAACTCGTATATATTCTTATTTTTACACTAATTTTTCAATAACACACTATATACTTATATGAAATAAACATAAATTAATTGCCTATTTGCTTCAGTAATTATATATCATTTGACTAATTGAATGTTATAATTTTGCTAATGCTAATGACATTTACGAGAAAATAAATAAAGATTGAAATTATTTTAATTTAAATCTTTTATCTAATCTATTTTATTTTTTTTTTTAAACGTAATAAATCTCATGTAATTTCAAGAATAGAGTAAAAAAGATGCAGTAGCATAATTTATACATATCATTCTAAAAGCTAAAACACACGACAATAATCTCTAATTACCTTGCAGACTGGAGTTGTTTCGCAAAGTACCCAACCTCCGCGTGCTGGCATGCGGCGGCGACGGCACTGTCGGCTGGGTGCTCAGTGTGCTGGACCGCATCGGCACCAGGCCCGCCGTTGGAGTATTGCCTCTTGGCACCGGCAACGATCTCGCCAGGGCGCTCGGTTGGGGCGGGGTAAGGAAGACTCTACTCACATTTTGTTTACTCTGTCTTAGCATAATGTTTTTTCCAATGCCTTTTACTTGATGCCGTGTCTCTCTAATTGTAGCGTTTAGTATCTTAAAAGCTCGCATTTATGCCTTTCATAGTTTCTGTTAACAAAGTAACTTTTGAGCTATCCCACATCAAGTGAGGGTTGAAATTCTGTGTGACTCGTGCCGAGTTATGGTTCTGACATTTTCTTGATCAGACTCAGACAGACAGTGCGTTAAAGCTCATAGAGTTTCTGTATCTGATCTTTGAAGAATATATTTTAATCCGCGCCAAAAGCTCTCGTTAATAGATAATGCAAGGCTTTGGCCACTCGCGGCTTGTTACATTTTTATGTTAACTGGTATGACCGGGCTGTAACAATTTTATGGTAAAATAGCAGTCATGGTCATAAATAAAACTATAGTGGTATTATTTATACGAGCCACATATCATCATGATATCAGCCATTGAAAGTCTACTGCTGCACAGGCCTCCATAAGAAAGGGAGATTTCTGCCGTACTGGGCAAGCGTGTTGGCAATCGCAGTCGGTTCTGGTACCTTAGCTGCCTCTTACAACACCTGGTACAGCGGCAAGGACTTTTATTACAATGATGAAATACTTTATTTTAAATTATATCTTACTAGCTGACCCGCCAAACGTTGTTCTGCCACATAAGTTTAAAATTTAAAAAAATATTTTGTAGTGAACCACCCTTATCATTTAAGTACATATATGATTCTCAGATCTACCGAGTGCACATATAAAATTTCATCAAATTCGGTCAAGGAGTATTGTAACTGATAAGTGATACGAGAATTTTATATATTAGATAAATCATGTTTACGACTCCATTAGTATTTTGTAAAGCTAGAAAAAAGCACAACATTGATAATCTTTAATATTGTTTAATACTGATTAATATTATTAATATTAAATACTGATTAATATTAAAGATTATCAAATCTTTTCGCAGGAACATTTTTTATTTATATCTTACTTTCTTGATTAATTAATGTCCCATTTTTTATAAACAGACAAGTAAAATTAGTTTACGAAGCAAGACTGAAGAGCAAATACAATATTATATTATATATATACATTTCCACTATAACGTTGAATACTTAATTTCATATATAAGTAGGCGTACGTAAAAAAACTTAAAGTTAATCTTAGAATTAAAATCATAAGACATATCTAGTAATTTCATGAGTCTATTTAAATAAAGTATATTCGAGTTTAACTTTAAGTATGTATATAGTATAAAAGATTATAGTTCGGTAATATATCGTGAAAAAAATTAAAAATCTTATAGTTACAAGTATGAGAGTTTATTAACTTTTAACTTTAACTGAATTGATTTCAGCCGAACAGCGCTGGCCGCCTGTTCAGAGTTCTCATATGATATTCATGTTGCCCTGTAAACATCAGCGTTTCGCAATTGCCTTATTATTTATTCTGTCGATGTGACTCTATTATATTTTTCATTGGTATTGCATCATTCGGATATTAAAAGGCAGAAAAAAAAAGATGGCAAGCAAGCAACGAATATATGCTCCAATATTACCTGCCATGGACGTACGACAATGTTTTAACGAGCTCGTAAACAAACTTTATCGTTTCTTCGTTCGTCAGAATTTTATTATTCGCCAAAACGACAAACAACTCCGGATGAACGCAATTTACTGTCATTGTGACGCTTTCCTAATGTCCCGGAAATTTTGCCTGCCTACCTGTCGACAGCCTCCCTAAAGCAAACGCGATGGCATCTATTGTTTTGCCATCACTGAATTATTCACCACAATGACGCGAAATAAAGATGCTTTGTTTAATTTAAATTTGAATATAAATGACGACTTTACGGAGAGTTTTCTCTTCGGTTACCTGATCGTTGACGTTCGTAGCTGTATTACGTGACCATCCATTTATGTTATGATTATGATGACAATATGTTATAAGTCTTGATTTAGTTTTTATTACTATCGAATAAAGTTTAGGGACGGGCAAAAGTTTTTATTTATGTGGCAAATGGCACCAATAACTCTAAACGTAAATAGACATTTCTTTCCGATACGATGTAACTTTGAGTATGTTTCTTATTAGGTCGTTCTCGAGCGCCCTGTTCCAATTATCCATCCTCTTTAAAATTGGTTAATAAACAGACTTTTATTACTTGATCAGCATACCGATCCGCCGTTTTAGTAGGCTGTATATTTCGGTAAATGGCCTAAGTAACAACTCAACAGCAAAATACAGTCATTGTTATTTTTTTATATTGTATGAAATAAGTTTTTATTTTATTACTAGTGAAAATAGATATGTCATGACTATATTCTTTACTCTTTATCTATAAGTTGGAGTGGTACCCACTAGAGGTTAGAATTAATTATTCATTAAATTTCCTCTATTTTTTATCTATATAATAATCATCGTAAACAAAACGAGACCTCTTTTTATCCGCTTATTTTATCTAATGGTAAAAAAATAATAACATTTGATAAATATTCAATATCTCCTTCTTGAGGAACTAATAAGTGCGGGAGAGGTGAGGGCATTAATTTCGAATTTTGTTTCTCCCAACCCTTGAGCCAAATCTATATTGAACAGGAAAATTGTATTTTGAATAAGTAAAGACTTTATCCGCTTAATAAACGCAAAGAAAAAACTTATTAACATATGAAATAAAATGTAGTAGATCAATTAGTAATAAATAACCATCGTTAACTATTTACCAAAAAATTTCTCACGGTATTATTTGCTAAAGAGCTTTTGACTTGATACATATTCTTCAAACCACTCAGCGTTCCCGTGAGTTGAAATTAGCGAGTCTAACAAACTTTTGAACTCATAACAAACGGGAACAAAAGCATAGAGATTGCTTTTGTTTACAAAACATTTAATTACTACGAAAATGGAACCCGCTCACCGCATAATGTGGAATAAGTAATTACTAAAAGTTGGAAACTACTTGCTATTCGTTGTTTGATTAATTACGCAAGGACAAGATGTGTCCTACTGACTGGCTTCCTAATTAATTATATCAAAATGATTAACACCACATGCCGCTGCGAAGAAACTCTCTTATTTGCTGAATAGACGTTTCCAAAGAAGGCGTAACTGGAAAATATCACAGTGAACACACATTTTATTTTGACAAAGTAGGCACTCAGTATAACTGAATCCTCCCGAACGCTGACTCAGCACTCATCACACCTTGTTAAGCAAATTCGATTGTGACGTAGGTGAAGCGAACATAAAGAGTGCATGGAGACCTCAGGCTTTCGAACCAATTTCAATACTCTATGTTATGCGATTTCAATCGAAATGTTAGCTTGTCAACTTTTATTTCTTTTGTATATTTGGTTCGTATTCTGCTGTAGGTAGTATGTATTTTTCCAAAGTTTAGAAAGCACAAGCACTCTCTCGCCTATAAACTATCTCTAGGCAGTGAATCACTTCAACTGGCTAGTCCGTAGCTACATAAAAGAAAAATAAAGAAACAAAAATATCCGGTCGAACTTTGTAAGAGTATACGTGCGAGTAAATGTTAAAACGAGCGTACAGAAAAACAACTTAGACTACGTACTGTCCCGACATGGTTTATTAGCAGCATTTGACATTAAATCCGCCATATACTCATTATATACATTGTGTACTATAAGAAATAAATATACATTTTTAAAATTTTAAGGGAAGTCTTGTTAGTTTTTATTGCTCCATTTTTTTATTACACGGGATCGACTAACAAGCATACAGCATACTTGTGACTAGAATCTTCTAGTCACAAGTATGTTGTATATCTATTATGCCACATTACCTAGCCATTTCACTGCCTCTCTCACCCTTTAAACTGGAACACAGCCATGCGAACACTGCTATTTAGCGGTAGAAATACCTTTGTATAAGGCCTACCTCAGGTTAATAAAGCCTTAAATACATTATTATTTTTCTTGAATTAAAACTATTTATAGCAAAATATCAATTTGTTTTTTCTTACAGGGTTATGAAGATGAGCCAATATCGAAGATCCTAGCAAATATCGGCGAGAGCGACACAGTGCTCCTAGACCGATGGCAACTCACTGTGGAGCCTAACACTGGTGCGGCGCCTGATGACGCCAAGAACTCTAAGCCGGAGCTTCCCCTCAACGTCGTCAATAACTACTTTTCCTTTGGAGTAGATGCTCATATAGCCCTTGAGTTTCACGAAGCAAGAGGTACATACAACATTCACAATAGAAATAGTTCTACAGGGAGATTATCCACGTCAGAGGAAAAGAACCAATACGGGAAAGTCCGTATATCCAATTGTACACATTAGCCAACTTTTCTTTTGATGGCTACTCGTTCGCTTTCCTTACGTAAAACTACACCTATTTACATAAGATGTTCTAAATCCTTCTAAAGTTTTACTGCTTATCTATACTTTATCATAAAGGGAACGGACATACATAATATATACACACATTAAATAATCAGGCTGCCTCAGAATTGCAAAATAAGAATGAATTTTTTTTTATGATTGTAGCGAGTACAACAATCACAGAAAAAAATTCAAATCAATCTATTGTGCCGCCACGTTTGGCAACTCACCGAACATCAATCTAAGATTTAAATTGCTCAAAACCTTCTGCTTATTTGTACCAGGAAGGGCGTCTCCCAGCAACGCCCTAGAGTAGTTTATGATAGCCTTTATAAATAGACAACCGAACTGATATAGTATAGTTAAAAAAACATAACACTTTCACAGATATTTATATCTATCTCTCACAAATATTTCAGAAGTGATTTTCTTTTAATATATATTAAAACACAAAATGAAGTCGTAAACTATAAGAAGACGTAAAAGTTACTATACTTAGTTACTAAGACTATACAACATTACGCAATGGGTGTGAAGCATTGATGATACTAGTTTTGTTAATTGGCTTAACGCGGGTAAAACCGCAGTAACAGTTGCTTATATCCGCTAACATGTTTCTATGGTATTTAACAAAGTGGAAAGATAGATGTCTCTCTCTTGGTGCAACTTTGCGGGGTGTCACTTTTTGTTGCGTACCCGAATCACATTAAGCAACGCGTCGTCGCGTCGTTTTTCTCTGACATTCGCCATCCTAGCGCACTTGTGTCGTGAGAAATAAGCGCTCCATAATTCATTATTAGCACGTACTTTATTTTTAAGTCGACTCACTTAATATTAGGCAACAATTAAAGGAAAGTTTTAGTTTGTTTAGTATACGTTCATTCATACTTACATTCTTAGTAGGTAAAATTGCATTAGTGGGTAATGTAACTTTCCAGTGTAAAAGCAAAATTTAAAAACTTATTTCAAACAGTCTTACTATATTTTTACTGAAAACATCATACGTATATTCAGCGGTTTTACTACTCCCGTCTAAAAATACAACTTATATATATATCGAAGTCTAATTTCCTTATTTTGTACTGGTAACATTTTATATTGTGATTTTTGATATTTCGCGTATATTCTTTCTTATACGAAACATTGTATTCGTTCATACAGTTTATTTGAGTATTATTTTAATGTTTTAGTTTCTTTATTGTCTGATGTCCGTAACACAAGTGTTTTAAACGACTCATCTCGGAGTCAGAGGAATGTATGAAATGTGATGTAAATTTATACAAAATCCCCCCTAATCAAGATAAGGTAGACCTCATACAAAACTCTTCTGTATTGTTACGTCACTGTCATTTATTTCTATTGCCAAATAGCAGTGTTCGCATCGCTGCGTTCTGGTTTGAAAGATGAGAGAGGCGAAATTACTGGATAATGTGACAAAATACCTTTAATTGTTGGTCGATCTGGTATAGTAAAATTAGGTAGGTATATCTTTACAAATTGTATCGTTTATATTATCTAACAGAGGCACACCCGGAGAAGTTCAACTCGCGCATCAGGAACAAGCTGTTCTACGGTACAGCGGGTGGCAAGGACCTGATGCAGCGCAAGTGGAAAGGGCTCGCGGAATTCGTGACCATGGAGTGTGACGGCAAGGACCTCACACCCGTGCTGAGGGAACACAAAGTTCACGCCATTGTTTTTTTAAACATTCCAAGGTGAGATATTAAATACTAATTTATTAAAACATTATAAACAAATTTGTCCTGTAGCTTTTATTCACAAGATGATGTCTATTCAATTCCTGGTTTGAATTTGAAAATATTCAGTTAACGTTATCGGTATATTAATTTTTAACTAGCCTAACGAACAGTTAGAATTAACTCTCGAAAACTTCAAGGCTTTTAGTAACATAATTGCAGTTGATTATATCTACGATATAAAAACATTTTGTGATCCTCGGGTTAAGTCAATTCTTGTCTTATGTATGTATGAAACACGTACATTGGATTACACAAAACTGTTTATGTTGTATGCGTTCTGTAAGTAATGATATTATTAACTGTTTACATTAAAAGCAAGAAATTAAATTAGCATGGTTGTTTTAACTGAAAGTTCTGTAGAGAAACGTAATCTTAATGTTTTAACATTTTGTGTTTGTGCTAATACAATGGTATACATAAGTATAATAATATGTTATATTAGTTTTTCGAATAGACTTGACTAACTTAACATCTTACGTAGCTTTGTTTTTGACATTAGTCAAGTTAACATTAGTTAAATATCAAGTTTGACATGAGCCTCCCCAAGAAAGAGGAATTTTGCCCATAATTGCCGGGCTAGGCAAGCGTGTTGGCAATCGCAGCTTTCGCGACGGGAATGCTGCTGCCCATCCCCGTTCTGTGTATTTAAACCTCACTGTATAGGATTGATATCCGTCAGATACTTACCGCTATCTGACGAATATTTTAGACGCCTTTTACGACAACTGGTTCAGGGGGAGGTACTAATCTACTCTGCCGGTACGGTCGAGTTGAGTTTGACAAAATTAAACTGCACAACGTTGATAAACTGAAGGACACCTAATTTCTCTGTCTCGACTCGAGGATTCTTATCAATGTATGCGTATTTATTATTTGTTTCTGCGTATTTATTTTTTGTTTACTCATTAGCTATGGGGGAGGAACTCACCCGTGGAACAAGTCAGGAGGGGCGGTCGAGCCCTCCACAGAAGATGGCCTTATAGAAGTAGTAGGATTAACCACATATCAATTGGTAAGCCGAAGAAAACTCATACCATATTTATTTCTCAAATTTCAAATAGCAACTAAATAACAGAACTGTATACATATATTGACCTCATTTATTTATTATTTCTTAACACAATATACGCATTTACGATGACTTTATTTTTCAAACATTAAATCGAACTTTGATTCGACTCGATTTATTACCGTGGCATCTTTTGTTTGTATTTGCACAAAAGCTATATAAATCTCCTTTGAAGCTACAGATCTTACTTATTTTTTCCTCTTACAGATACGAATGTGAATGATAAAGAAAGTTACAAACAACTTCGGTTTATACTATTTCTTTAAGAAAATACTTAACTAAGATTTGTTTCTAGGGACTGTGTGATTGATTGAATTCTTCAATAAAACGTTCGATTCCAAAGCAAAGGAAAATATAAACTTAAAGGATTTAACAGAACTGGAATATATATACAATACTAGCAGCGCCTAACGGTTTCACCTGCGTTATGTCATAAAACTTTCATACTACCTTTGCACCATTTAAGAGATGTATTTCGGAAAAATAAATTTACACGTGTTCATTACTTTCATTGGAGATATTTCATTCGAATAACTTCTAAAATGGCAAAGTTTCTAACTTTTCACCCCCATTTTACCCTCTTAAGGAGTGAATTTTCAACAATCCCTTTTTAGTGCTCCTCTACATTATAAAGGAAACCCCTATGGAAAATATCATTTTTCTTACCCTTATAGTTTACGGTTGATATGTCAGTCAGTCAGCTTATCATTTTATATATACAGATAAGTTTCCAGACCTTTTATACGTGCTGATATGTGTGTTATGAAGTTACTTTTGCGTTGCAACCATAAATCTTACCACAGGGGGTAAATTTCCAGTACACCCAATAGTATCTGAAGTAGCTCGAGTGTCTCGAGGAACTGTGAGACAATAAGTTTTATGACCGTTATTTATAGGCAGATTTATAGATATTTTACGAAGGGGCAATATGTAGTAAACTGCCGTCAAAGCGTGAACGACTGTTGGTATTATATATTATTTATGGGCTTTACCTACTACTACATTAGCGTTTGGGTTAAAGAATAGAATAAACCTTCAAAGTACGAACCACCTAATAAAATGTTTATTTTATCTTGGTTGTCTGACAAAATTTCTCTCCATGGTTTTAAAGTCTTCCTCAAGTCCTAAATAATTTGGCCTCCACTATTTCAATTTTTCGTAAAACGAACGTTGAGTGAAGTTATTATTTTAAGCATTCTGGTTCAAGTTAGCTTCGTCTGCTAGTTATATTGATACTCCTATTTTCAAATGGTATTAGTTTTTTTTTTATTTTTATTCACAGATTTTTGCGTTTAAATATCTTGTATATCAAAAAATATTTTTTGTAATACGATTTTCCCCTAACGTCTGTTATCTAAAATAGGACGAAACAAACATAATAAATATATTTTATAAGTTAGGTATATTCCAGTAAATTTTTATACAATTTTTATCCAATTCTTCTCTTCCTTATATCAGAGTTTTACAATTATACAGTTAAACATTAAATTAGTATGCCAGCCGTTCCCAAAGTTCACATTTAGTTTTTCATAAAAATTTATTTGTCTCTCTCTAAGTCGCCAAGTTTAAATAAATAATGTTAATACAGCTAAGAAGTATTTCTTATATCTTTTTAATGGATAATCTGTTGTTTCTTCAACTAGCCTTTACTGCAAGCCGGCGGTCACGGGACGTGCATCACCCAATGTAAGACAGCGAAGATTGTGACCACGAAAGTGATACCCATGCAGGTGGACGGCGAGGCGTGCCGGCTAGCACCGTCAATCATCACGCTCTCAAGGCTCAACCAGGCCACTATGCTGGCTAAGAAGAAGCCTGGAAGAGTTATAGCACCGTGAGTTTACGTGATATTAAACCTTATCCTTATTTTTAAACCGCAGTGTAATGGATCTTGAGACCCAAAGATTACCCGGTAATTGTACTACACTTCTTAGTGTTCATAAAGGAATCTAGGACTGGTGTTTAGCATCAAAAGGGGGTGATACATCCATTCGGGTGAACTTTGTATCGCTCAGGGCAATACCAATAGCAAAATAAATATTTATTTCGTCCAGAGATTCCTACACAAAAGAAAAGTATTCTCCCGTATTTTAGTAATTTCTCAAATATCAGCGAGGCTTGCAAGATTTTTAAATTAATTTGATGCATTTCGTTATGAAACCACTTTTGAAGTATAAATCTTTAACTTTTAATTTGTTCTCCTTTAAGCGCGTTTTAAAGCTATTCAAAAGTAGTTTTATTATGAGTAGTGAACAAGCAAATAATCACTAACATTATAAATTCCTTGCGTAAATAATTTAACATTGGAAATTAGAACACGTCCTTTCAATGACGTAGCCTTGCCATCTCAGGTGATTTGGCTCAAGCGCTAGATTTGTTTAGCCCGTAGACAGATTTATTATTAAATATCTGCGATACTGATTAGTAGTCCAACAATTTTTTTCGCTGACATCATATCCTAATAAAAACAAAGCCTTAGCAAACGTTGTTCCAAACTAAGCTTATCCACCTGTAAATAACGCTAGAAAATCCTTTTAATGGTTACATTAGCCACGGCGATTAGCTTGTACATACAATCGGATCAAAGTGTTTGTTCCACTCTTTCCCAACGCCGTTTTTGGTTGAATATGTGCTGACTGTATGTAAGTCTATTATTAAAGGTTGTATTTATATATATAAAGAAATATTTATTGAAATCATATTTTCTATTACGCGGTCACTACTCATAAATAAAACTTTATCGTCTTTAATGAAACATCTAAAAATGTAAAAAGTTAAATAATCCGCGTTTGGAGCCGTTAATAAATTAGTTTTATTAAAAAATATTAAAATCTGTAAAAAATGTAAGTTGTGTCATGTATAATGAGATTCTAGACCCAGAACCGTGTTATCGAATTTCAGATTGACATATGTGTACATTTTTTCTCACTAAACCTTTCATATGAGGCAAGTTTATATATCTGGTTTAGTTGAAACTGACTAATCCAATGATAGTAATCTAATTAAGAAGAATACAATGAATGATTGTTTATCAATGTGTGTGTGTGTGTTGGGTGTAGGCAAACGACGGTGGAAAAATTATCGCTGACTGTGAATCTCATCACGATGATCGACTACGAGCGTCACCACTACGACAAGGAACTGCTAGCAAAAACTGGTAAGTAAATCAGAACACAACTAATGTGTTACTACAATGTAGGACGGGCCTGATGGCGCTGATGGAAGTAGACAAGATAGGACTTGTGCGCAGAAGGTCCTGGGTTCGATCCCCACGCAGGTCAAAATATTATATGATGATATTTGTATTTGTTCTGCGTCTGGGTATTAAATACGTTCGTAACATAAGTGTTTTAAGCGACTTATCTCAGAATCCGATCAAAATATGAGAAATTTCTCAATCTATGAAAACTTTATGAAACTGTGTAAATTTATTTATTTTTATTATAATATATTATAATAGTCGTATCCTGTTGTTCCCATTACCGTGACTTTATTATATTAGTAATTAGATACTTAACCCAATACCGTACACCGCCATTTGTAGAAATCTTATGGCACTCACAGGTAATATTATAACTTTTTGTCATATAATAAACAAATAATTTGTAATAAAAGAAATTTCGTTTATAAATTCAGATATAAACTCCTATTACTTAAATTGAATCATACTACACACAGGAAATAAAATTTAATTCAATCGGTTCGTTCGATAGTTTAGGATTTTATCCCGGACCGTTTGTCCAAATTGACTGACAGAAGCTGACTGACTGACATTTCAACGCAACGGGCCTAAACTATAAGGGTTAGAAACTTGATATTTTGTACAAGGGTAGTTTTTATAACGTAAGTGAGCTCTAAGAAAGCTTTTTTGATAATATCCGCTTAACGGGGTAAAACTAGGGTGTAATGTTGGTATGAAACCTAGTTATTTTGGAAGTTATTCGAATGAAACTCAGTATGGTGGTTCTTCATTGAAAGTAATGAAACACAAGACCAAGTTAGTGTGTTAAAGCCAAGTTAGTGTAAAAGTTGTCTGATTTTTACATTTATATATACTCTCATCATCAACATATTAGTAATAAAAAAAGTCCACTGCTGGACATAGACCTACTCAAGAACAAATGGTATTTCCAATAATTGCCACGCTGAGCAGGCGTAGTGGTAATAACAGAGCGTAGCCTCGAGACGGAAACGTTGCTGCCCATCCCGACCCTGTTGCATTTAAGCTACGCTATTTATAGTAGATATACCGCCATCTCCTGATTCTGGTATCTCAGTTGCCTTATACGACACCTAGTACTACTCAGCCGGTACCTCACGGCAACGTTTATATTTTCTAATTGAACATATTTACAAACCAAAGTAATGTTTAAACAGTAAAAAATATAAAGAATGCTTAAAAAATATTATATCAAGTTCAAGCTTTCTATGTGCAATACAAACACAATATATATACAAACACAAGTAAGATAATTTTATTTGTAATGTTCAAAGACAAACTTGATTAAGTAAAATCAATAATTAATTATCTTCGCGAGACTTTTTTCATTATATAATATGTATACCGAGATTTTTTCATTATATAATATGTATACCGAGATTTTTTCATTACATAATATGTATACCGACATATTCATTATTAAGTATTTGTACAAGATTGTGGATATTCGGATTAACTATATAAAGTTAATCATAATTTTAATAATAAAGTAAAATAACGTAATGAATAAATCAATACAGTGTCTCCAGGTGCCATATTAAAACACTCTTTGCTATATTTACTCCGTCTTTTGAGATCGTACACATTACTCATTTAAATATGAAATAAATTATCTTTCTTCATGAAACCAATATACTAAACATGCTGTGGACTTAACTAAGATGATCTCATTTTCATATTTATGGCAAAAAACTTAAATTTAAAATATAATACACAACCGGACGGGTGCCTCATCAATCTGCTACATTTAGTAATGTCCTCTTTTGTAGTTACAACAGATGTATGAGCTCTTTCTAGGATTTTTGACATTTACCTAATTAATAATATATCACATATTCTGTTTATTTAAAACGGAATTTTGCTTCAGGACGTCTTATGGTACAACTTTAGACGTACTCGTTAGGTGGTAGAGCCAAAAGATGACATGTCCAAAACATTTCACCGCTATCCATCCGCGCCCTATTTAATTTTAGCTTTTCTATTCGGATGGATATACTGCCATATGTCGGTTTCATCATTTCAGTATATGTTTTAGCCCATACTGGCTTCGATCGGCACACGTGGTCGCAGACGCGAGCATATTTTCGCGACAGGAATGGTGCAGCCCATCCACTGTTACAGATGAATATACTGCCATCTACCGGTTTCTTTATTTCAATTGTATGTTACGTCTTCATACCTACGTGTGGTATAGAAAGTACATAATTTTACCTGCTGATAATTTTATCATCTTCATATAAGCCATTGAAAGTCCATTCTTGGGCATTGGTCTCTCGAAGAAAGGGGAAATTGTGCCCAAAATTGACGCGCTAGGCAACCGTATTGGCTATCGAAGAGCGCAGCTTTCGCAACGGGGTGCTGCTGCCCATCCCTCCCTACACTGTAAATTTGAACTACTACGTTATTACCTTATATACCTTAGTCGTCTCTTACTACACCTGACACGGGAGGAGGTACCATTCTATTCTTCAATACCTCACGGCACCGTGGCTAATAATTTTATGGTCTCCTATAACCATTACCAAAGATAAACCAATTACCAATGTTTACTGTTTATATGGACGTTAAAAAAGTGCTAATTAATAATTAAGGTTTTTATTAAGTAAAATCATGAATGTATTAGCTGGCGGCTGGAGTTCCGCAAACATACCCAACCTTTCCAGAATACAAATGCCCGCTTCTTTTTTCCCTAATGTTATTACCGTTCCGACATAACACAATAATACAGCAACCCTAATAAAACCCCGCATATAAATAATATTTCCCGCAGCGTCGGCAGCGGTTTAATTGTCACACTCCAAAATTTCTTGGTGCTCCGCGCTACGCCATTATGGCGCGCGTACCTCTCAATCATAATCTCTTGGTTAACTGAGCAGGGATACGGGTAACAAATTGTTGCTTCATACTTTATAGCTATGAGCAAAAAAAATGTTTTCTTTATTGATTAAACATTTTTATTGTTTAAACAAAGTAATGTATGTATTTTATTAAATTGTTATTATTATTAAGATTTAAGATCTACATTTATGATTTCTGGTCCACGGGGATTTAATCCTTGGAGCTGAGGCTAATACGTACCTTTGGTACCATTTATGTACCTTGAAATGCATGCAATAACTATTACAAAATATTTAAAAAAATCGTGATACGTGATACGCCTCAGGTCCTCAAAAATCATTACTTGTAGATTTTAACGAGCTTGCTGCATCCAATTTGCGGATTACGTCGTATTCTATTATGGCTAGGCAGATTGTATAACACTGTTGTCAAATAGTTGTACCGTTTAGAATAATATTATTCTTTATTTCGATCTTCTATTACTAGACTAATTACGGGAAAATTTTCACCGTATCCAATGTATAATAAATAAATAAGAAAAGTAAACATGCAAACATCAAAAATCGTTTCTAATCGTATACATTTTATCAATATATAAACACTATTAACTAACAATTATTAATTCTGTCCTAAATTTAGTAGACATGTATAACAAATAACTATCGTTTTAATACGGTAAATGTTCACAGAGATTTTATACACGACTTCTAATCAACTGATACAAACGTGTCAATATTTCTCAAACAATTGCAAACACAATTACCAATAGTTAGAGTTCACCGCGTGTACCCTGTACCGCTGTACTACCGTTGATCAACGTTAGACGTAAAAATATCTCACTTCTTACCACAATATTGAACTCGATCATAGCCAAAAGTACGTCTTTCGTTTCGGAAGCTACCATCCGGATCGAGCCCACAACCCTCGAGCGCACAAGATCACGACCAACTGCGCCGTCAGGCCTGTCAGTGTCAGTTTTTTTTCCTGAACGAGAGATCTTCGTATTTGAAAATAATACCCCTTTGGTTTGTACGGTGATTCCATAAAGGATACTAGCCTTAGTGGAATCACCGTACGACTTGCATAATATCGTGTCATTTATACGACGCGTTTAATTTTAGGTATTCATCAGGAAAACACAACCTAAATTTTAAATAGATTATACGGTTATAGCTTGCGGCTAAAGGTGGAAATTGTTAATATTAAATGTTACCATTATTCGCATTCGCATTTATAGAAAGTTTATTATTCTCTCTTGAGCATTCGTAGTATGTACAAGTCTAATAAATTATCAATAATATCGGATCATACCATATCAATAGTAAAATAATGAATAATGCTAATTTTGTTTATTAGTATATATTAATATTTCATAGAATATAGATATATATTCGAATCAATGTCAATTATGGAAGCATATTTCATATTTTAATAATGTCATAATAACAATAATACCGCCGTCTTAGCGTAACCGACAAAACCCAAATTTTACAGAAGAAGGATTTTTATAAATATAATTAAGCAATTGCTATAACTTTATAACGGGTTTTTTTTTTAGGGAAACGTTGACTGGGATATGTCCGTTACGGCTTTTAATATAAGTTACGATAAAAAAGCATTTTCAACAAAAGTGTCGCTTACGATAATTTGGCGATAAGAGCTCGATATCATCATCATCATCATAGCTGCTTTAAAATAGGAATAATTTTCTGTGCTGGCTTAGAGACAATCAAAGAGCACATAGGTGACGCAAATTCTGCTGCCCATTGCTGCCCCCGTTCTGTTACATTTGAGGTACCCTACTAATGTAGCTATGCGCCATCGGGTCCGTAAATACATAAAACACAATTGTATAAAAACGCACTGGCGTGTACATATATCATTTTCGTGTATATGTCAATCAAGATGTAGATTTATTCGAATGTAAGGTTAGTATTTGATCCGAAATCTGTATTGGAATTTCACAGAACTAACAATCTAATTAGCCCAGAGCTGCTGCTTAAGTGTGCTTAAATAAGTAATACGTCGCTTACTTGAAAGCCTTTACGAGTAGCACTAACACAGTTTTCTAATTTCAGCGGAGCGCGTCGGTACCTTAGAGGTGAACCCGGCGGGCGACTTAGAGCAAATGCGCGCCCTCATACAAAACATGATCAAAGAATCTCAAGCCTACTCGAACATAGTAGACTGGTGGTTTGTCGACTGTAAGTACTTTGCCACTCGCTTTCAACCTAACTCCTATTTACCTTCGTTAGGCACCTTGCGGCATTAAATGTACCTATAGACCAACGCCGGTGGTTCAGTGAATTGAAAGATTCTCGGAAAATCATGTATATTGAATATACTTAATCAACAATCAGGTTATCATATCGAATAGCATACTTATCTATAAATAAATTCATAAAAATCATAATACTGTCATCATAATAATCTTTTTAAAATTTCTGACGCATGAACCTAATCACATAAACACGAAAAATTCCTGCAATTTCAAGCAAACGACATATTTAATATGTTCACACATAACATGCCAATATTACTGGTATTAAAAAGCAATGAATTATTGTTTTACATATCTATATAATAAACATGTTTGTGATTGCTTAAGAATGAATCCGTATTTGATTCTCTCGTATTATTAGTAATAATATATATTTAATGTTACCTTGAAACTAATGCCAGAATAATTTTCACAGCTGCACAACTAATGATTGGTTAAAGAATAAAGTTTCATCCATTAAATTTTAGTCCAATAATTTTGGCAGGCTGCTAGTTTGATAAGATTATTACCTCTTTATTTTTATTGCTGACAAAGTATATACACATACACATAAACAAAATTATTTTCTGTACTTAAAAATATTACCTACTATTTTTAAGAATCACATATACTCTTGACTACTCGCTATGTCAGTTGTTTTACCTCATTCCTTTTTGATGACAGCGGTGACAGCGGAAAGGTTTTTCCGAATCGACAAAGCCCAAGAGAACCTCCATTACCCAACGGACATCGGACATGAAAATATTTACATACTGGACGCGACACCTCTCACCCCTGACACGGAATCGACGGCTCACCCGGACACGACAGCCACCGCCTCCCTAGACCGCACCGGCCCTTCCGTGTCCCTCGACACTACAACGGGGCTCTCGGTGTCTCTAGACATCTCGCAAAGTGTCGACACACCCAGCGCCGGGGTGTCGTTAGACGTGCCTGAATCTCATGCCAGGTTTGTTCAAAATATATGTTAACATTTTTGTAACCGCTAATATTGTAAGAAAATGTCTAATTCTTTGTATGATTAATAAAATTTTGTAAAATCTCTTCAATCATTTGCTTGACAATAGACAATTAATGATTACTTCATTTAAGTATGTCAATGTGGCATTCAGACACAAGTTTATTGTACTTCTAGTGCATTTTGTATGAAAGGAATAGCTTTATGCACTTGGTGTTCACATTAACTTTAACTGTGTCACATTTCACATTAATCAATTCACGCCATTTTCTTAAAAAGGAGGAAATTCGTTTTCGATTTTTTAGGCTAGTAATCGTTTTTATTTTAAAGTAGCTGTGCCCGCGCGTTGTCCGCGTGGAATATAAACTTTGAATGTCATGTTTATTTATATCGAATGAATGGCCACAAAAATAAGTTTCAAGTTTTTAGCTCTAAAAATTAGAATAATTAAAAATTAAATAAAAATAGGCTTTATCTTTTCTAAGGGTCTAAAGATTGTCAGTGCCAAATTTCATCAAAATCGGTTGCGAGGTTTAAGCGGGAAAGCGTAACAGACAGACAGACAGACAGAGTTACTTTCACATTTATTATATTAGTAAGGATATAGAAAAACTGTTTTTTTTTCAAATAAAAAAAGTTATCTCTTTGGCTGTATTATTCAAACATCAAGTATTAAGAATCCGAATAACAGTATTTCCCGCAGTACCCAGAGGAATTAATTTTACATTTTAAACAAAGTAGATTTTTCTTAAATACCAGCGTATAAAAGTAGATAGTTATTTGTACTTTAATCCGGATATTTATGAATGTGTTTGGACATACAATAAGGCGAACAAGTAAGATTTTACTCCGATTGAAATAGACATTACATTCGCTTCACTTGGCCATAAAGGAAGTCTTTGTAAAACCTTTCAGCAGCTGCATAGTATGATAACACATGTGTTCGTGGCACGTTCTGACTAGTACTAGTGCACTCATAGTTATTGAAATACTTTTTTTATTGAAAAATGTAATTTGCACGTTTGTGAGGAAATACAAACATTTACTAAATACAATACAGACCTGAAAGTCTACGTATGAAATTTATATTAAAAACCTTCCATAATAAAAAATAAAACACTCGACGGCGACTACACGACGGTTTATTTTTAGTTTTTTTTAATGTTGCTTAAAAAGGCTCCCCAACGCCTGAATGACTGTCCGTTACACCCACACCACGTTGTGAATAATTTGGCAAGGGCTAAAAGCGAAGCAGAGGTGAATTTGGCAAAGGTGGAACTACTCAATAGAGTACAAATTTCACATGTAATGAATTCTTGTTATTTTTGTAATTTGTAGGTCAGAAAATGGTAATACGTATTAATGTAAAACATGACCCGAGTACTTTGTTGAATTTAAATTACTTATATTCAAATAAAATCGAAAGAAGAACATCAATTATATTTTAACTATGTATTTATATTACGTAGATATGTTCGAATCTAATCAAGAACTCTTTCATTCCTCAATTCCCCGCTATAAAACAACTGTTCGTTCACACGATACGTTCTTATTGTAGGACTGCTACCTCTTTTGTAACGGAACTGAAAGGAACGTTGTGAAACGCGATTAAAAGAGAGCAGCTACAATGAATAATACTTTGAGCGATATTGACCACTCTCTTTATCGGTAAAGGTTTGTTATCATGACAGCACACAATGACGCATGGCCCATGATTACCTTAACAACCTACAATTACACATGAGTTACTATCTCAGCCGTTGTGATTACTTCAGAAATATTATCTCTGACCAACACATTTTGTATGAATACTGTTATCGCTATATCCGTATGTGTCAAAAATATTCTAAACATTCGCGTGCATAACTGTGGCGAAGGAGTTCATTGTCACTTCAATGTTTTAGGGCTAAAAACTTCACACTACATATATTATTTAGACCTTTTTATAAATTGCAATAATATTATACAATCCCTTTCAATATTTTGTTGTGGTGGTACGAAATTTAGACGCTAAGCAAATTATATTCGATAATAGATATTAAATTTAACAGTGTTTATGACTAATTCAATCATAGATAAAATATAAACAACTTCAGCAATTAGTTATTTACGAAATTTCAAATACACTCAAAATTTGAACCGATAACTGGAACGCTACTCGTGTATTGATTATATTGGGTTATATGATCGAGAACCCACATCAAACGACCACGAACAAAATCAGGTGCCACTTCAATTCGTACCCTAATCTAATGCCATTTATTGAACAGCGAGTCCGGACTGGGTAGTCCAGCGCGTACTTCTGAGGAGTTGCTGACCCCCCAGACGCCTCCTCCAGTGCCTCTCGTAACTCCCGCCCCACCTGCCAGGACTCCAGTCCCATCGCCGAGAACCACGCCACAGCCGAGTTCGCCCAAAATCATTACAGGGCTACACGAGTCTAACTCACCACCGCTCTGCACCAGCCCTCCAGTCAAGGACCATCAACCGTCCCACGACTCAATTGTGCGATTCAAGACGTAAGCTTCCCCATTTTACTATTTAGTGTGTTGTTTGCGTTTTGCAGCTTTGATATTATCAGAATGACTCATATCTGCTTCAACAATTTTTCCGTCACTTGTGGTACTGTTGCACTGAAAACAAATGAGTAATCGTTTATGCTCGAAGGCTGACAATAATGTTAAGCCGTCATAAAGACGTGATATCATGAAACTTAGATTTTCCTAATGAGTCTCGAAAGCGAGTTGTTTTAGTATTACCGTCATTAAAGCTTAGTCAAGTCATATTTTACAATTATTTCATTCATTTCTTACTTACCATAAATGTTTTTATGTACCGAAGACATTTGAACCTTGAGCCAATTGATAATGATGGTACTTGTGTCGCGACATCGAAGTTGACGCAGTGATTGTTTCAAGTAGCTAATGATCTCGACTTTGATAATAAAGAATACTTACTTCTCCTATTTATTCATTAAGAATCTTTGAGAGTTTTGTACTTAATAATATATTGGGCTAATCCCCATTAGGTTTTTTTTATATACAATTGTCCGGCAAATAGCTAGATTTTTTTATATTAGATATTTTTTTCATTTTCAACTTGTTTTGATACTTAACTGTAAAACGAATTAACGAATAATTTTTCTATAGTTTTCTAAATCATTAATTTTTCTTCCATTATACATTACTAAGACTCTTCCGTTTAGTACTTACTTCGACGATACAAATACTACATCTCTTCTGTTGTATTTTACAGTTCCATGAATAGTAACGGTTTCACAGACTTCTTAGATTTAGACAATGCACGCATTATGAAATACTAGTAATATTAGTGTAACGTATTCTAAAGTGTGTAAGATGCATTGTGTGATACTTAGGTCTTCACGTTTGGTATCTAAGGCACAATGCACTGAAAACTGTAATCTGCACTCTATTCCTTCTCTCTTCTATTGCATGCAGCATACATGAAAAGCTTTTTGGACTTGACCAAGAAGTTTTTGGCTTTAGGTGAGAATACACTAGTTATAAGTACTAAATAATCTACACAATAGTTTGTTACGGTAAATAATAAAGCTAGACTTTATAGTTATAGTAGTTTGCATTATAATATTTTATTATTCTGTTTTCTTCGAAAGTACACTAACACGTAGTAAAAGTTTAAATTTGTTTCAGAAGTTTATTAGAAAAAACATCTGATACGCTCCTTAAGGCTGCTAAAGTCGGTGACTTGAAAATGGTATGTTCAAATTTACAATAATAAACATTTCAGAAGTAGCTTCTTTTTAAGTTATGGAATGAGTTTGCATTCATTTATTAAAAACAAGACAAATCATTCTTGGTTAAAGGTAGTTTTGAATTATTTATGTTTTTAAATAACTTAAAAGACCGCTTAGATGAATATATTTACTTATAACATTTCTATATTTAACGGTAAGATAAACATTCGAAGGTTAAATCAATATTTTTTTAAGATATGATATCTTAAAAAAAATATTGATTTAACAAGGTTAAATCAATATTTTTTATAAGATATAATATCTTAAAAAAATATTGATTTAACCTTTGCCCCGCTGAGCCGATAGTTTGCTCGCTACTCCCTGAGCTCGTTTACGAATGTGTTCCTGCGGCTAACTGCTAAACAATTTACTCAAATAGAAACTCTTCACAACCTCTCACAACTAAACAAAGTATTTTATACTTATCATGTCCGGCGTTGCGAGTAATAAGTTCAGGCCCACTGTCCTTATTTCAAAACTTGAAATAGTATAGCAGACATATATCTAAATTAAAACGTTATATTTATTAAATATTTTATAATATCTTTATTTTAAATAAATTATGCAATTACGTACGCACAGTCAGTCCCAAACCTACTTCACCTACCACCCTAATTTGCCTTCAAACATAATAATCTTTCAGCCGTTCAAAAACGTAGCTGTTTACTTAGGCACTCGCCAAAAACGAAGTCCCAGTCGAGTATTTAAAATCATAAATCAATTTCGGTCCATCACTCTAAAGCTTAAATATGTACATTACCCACATCGCATGGAACACTGAAGGGTCGTCGAGCGGCGCTCTTCAATTTAATAAATTGCCGAGGCATCGCAAATCTATATGGCAAATAATTAGCTAATGTCTGGCAGATGAAAGAGTTGCACGGGGCTGGTTACTCTCTGCTGTCGATCGACGCGAGCGGCCAGACTGCGCTGCATATAGCGGCCCAGTACGGGAACAAGGAGATTGTGAAGTATTTGATAGCGTGCGCGCCCACCGCTATCCTAAACATGAGGGATAACGAGCGGGGGCAGACAGCGTTGCACAAGGCGGCGGCGCACAAGCGGCGCGCGATATGTTGCATGCTCGTGGCGGGCGGCGCCTCGCTCACGCGTCAGGACCACGCTGGCCTCACGCCCCGCCACTTGGCGCTGCGGGCGGAGGACCACGACCTAGCCGCCTATTTGGAAAGTGAGTATTCTCTCCAAATTCCATAGGCGCAAATTGGACGCTTTATAGGCTAGTTACAATGCTTATGACAACGTTTTCTTCATTGGATTTTCAATACGGTCGAAAACACCTTCAATAACAGTTGATATGAAAATTTACTATTAACCACTAATGATTTTTTTTTCATAAAATACAATTGGGATATTTACTTTAATTTGCGCGTAATGCGCAGAAGCGTAACCATTTTGTGTCCAGAATGCCTTA
Source organism: Heortia vitessoides (assembly GCA_020976665.1). Classification (NCBI taxonomy): domain Eukaryota; kingdom Metazoa; phylum Arthropoda; class Insecta; order Lepidoptera; family Crambidae; genus Heortia; species Heortia vitessoides. The sequence continues at coordinate 11,699,312 of JACJUM010003237.1, forward strand.
CACCGTATCAGGGACATTAAACCAATATTGAAATATTTTAATTGGAATTCATTAAATAATTAATTTTGTTATCTTATCCCCTCGTGCTTGTTATTTAAATGATTTGAAATGCCGATTCACCGTATGAATTGTAACTTGAATGGTAACTAAACAGAAGCATTATCTTTATTAGACAGCTGTTGTCGTTTACCTACAAAAATATATGCCTACCCTTTCCATTCTAAACTGTAGATAACATACAGAAAACCATTGGGGAGACTGTGAAAAATTCATTTATATATCATAGAATTACCAGTTAAGGATTGATTAAGGACGCAGAGCGGTGTTCGCCTGTTACGCCGGCAATTACTCCAGAATCTAGTTAGGAGTTTCCCAACCATCTTAATATTGCGTTTGAGACTTAACGGTCCCTAACTACTTTCCGAAATGTTTTATTGCTGAAAAGCGAAATGTGTTTCAGGTCAAGAGCATTTCCAATTAGTGTCTGAAGACTTAGAAACTGCAGTTTGAAAAAGTTTTCTCTAGTCCGACAGTGGTGGCGCTACAATTGATACTTTACAATAAGTATTAAACTATACACCAACACCAGTGATATTAAGATCTTGTGACAATTTTCCAATTTTTCCATAGAAAATTTCATATTGTATTTTAATTATAAAAAAATAATGAATGACGTAATTTAAGTAATATGATGAATGATTATGATTAATAAATAATTACAATTCAAAGATATTATTGTTAGGAACTTTTACGATTTATTAGATATATTTACCGTACTTATGATTATAAAATCGACTAATTGGATAATGATCTTATGCAAATTATGTATATAAAAGAACGATAATTATTTATTATTAGTCAAGTCTGTAGTTTTACTAAAATATCACTGTATGTCGTTAATCTTTGACTCGCGGGCATTTTCCCGTTATGTTAGTTAATATATTATTATAAAATCAGATAAATTCATTCAAACGAATTAAAATTATGAAATATTTTAAATAAATATTCCTCAACGACCCTGCTTATTAAATTTGAAAGTGGAGTTTGTAAAATACAACCTCTAGAATCACACCACAAAATATTCATTGTGAATGATAGTTAAGTACAAAGAAAAAAGTAAACTGTTTTATCGATTAAGCCCTCTGAACACCCAGCACTTCAATTATTTGTTGTTGGTAAAAAAAATATGTAACTGCACGTGCGTGCACCTGACTGAATATAGGGCAACAGCAACTCCATAACCCAGGTCGCGAGATAATCATATTTTGTCGGTAAAATTCAAACATTAAGTATATCTATTGTGCGTAAGGAAATATCTCATACGAATAACTAATCTTTTTTATTATATTTTACGTCTTTACGCGTATTTTTACTGTCACAGTGTGAAAATAGCTATTCACTATACTTAGAAGTTTATATTCTCAAAAGCTTGACGTGGGTTCATTTTCTTCCGCACTCTTTTCATTGTAAGATTTCTACTTCTTCTTATAGAATTATATTTATCAATTTTTTCCTTCTCATCAATTTAAATATTTTGTCTTCGCGGTACTCGTACACCCGCAAGGCTTTTTTAATATTTATTTTATAATTTTTTGATACTTGTTTAGACCAAATACTTCAAGTGATAGTATAATTTTGTTACATACAAAAACATATTTTCTAATAAATTTGTCGGACGGAAGCAAATAAAGTGCATTGCTTGAAGTACACACGATTGAGATAATTAAATTTAAATATAAGTAACAATGACGTCGATAAAAGAAAAAATAGATAAGTACAAACATCTATAAGTGAACAAAGCTACGATGAACATATTTTAAGCACCATATTGCAATATGACAAGTTAAATATTTACTTTTAATCGAGATCTAGCGTATTTTCGTGTTATCTTCTCTAAGTGCATTTGAAAATACAAATCAATTTACGTTCCTTTCAACTAAAATGTTTCGGAAATAAAACTGGGAAGGTTTTTATAGACGTTTTGAATAAACTCCCGTGTGAATAAACACGTGCTATTCAAATTACTCTTCATTGAATGTGAACTTGAGGGACCGTACTCTACTTATATTTATATAGTTACTCTAAAGAGTTTCTTGTAAAGAGGGATAAAACACATAACGAGTGAACGTAGTCTGCAGTTAGGTACAAAACTAAAAGCAGTTCATTCATGAGCGGTTTAGTACTGTTCTTTTTGATTTTTTAGTTATTGATGTAATCCTTTAGAAGAGCTTTCAATCGTTCTGGACTTTTTATTCCTTTGATCAACATATGTCGTATTCCTCCTATATTTGTGGTAAATCATTTTATCATAAGCTTGCCTTCGGTACGCTGTATGATACGAGTACCTCGTGTCATGAATGAACTTTGCTTGTGACCCCATGTGATCCTTTGTAAGTTTGAGTATGTGAACTAAGATTTAGGTAGAAAACTATTGTATAAATCTTAAGTATTGTTTGCTTAAACTTTTTCTACTTATAATACAATAAGATATTGAACGTATCATAGGCCATACTATATTTAAACCCACGTCCTAACTATTTGGTTGCGAGGTTCCGATTGCAATAATCTTGCGTAGTATTTCTATGATAATGTTATAAATAGTCTAGGACTAAATATGCAATTGGGTGTAAATGCTGATATAATCAGCATTATTGTTTTATGATCTCAACATTCTGAGGTAAATCTGATCATAACTATTACATATTAATTTTATGTGTAAGTATACCATAAAGCTGTTGCGGCGGTTGCGACTGTTTCATCATAAGTCCAACAGGACAATTGATTTAGAAGACACTGAATGGTATAGAGTGATCGACGAACGGAACTTCGTTAACTAAATGTCTCATTACCTGCCGAATTCGCCGTGGTCTTGGTTGTAAAAGTTTCGGTTATTCGCGCCGCGTCTTTAGCGAACTTTACGTGCGAATTGGTGTCGTTAGTGTTGTTTGTGACTGTAATGCCAATACCTCTACTTATAGATATGTACCTAATAGTTTAGTGTTAACGAATTTACTCGTACTACTCGCTGACAAGCGAACAATGAAAGACAAAGCTGTGAGAATTATGGTCATAATGTAAAAAGTAAGTTCATTTTTATTGTAAGCGAGAACGATGTACATCATGTGACGCTGTTTTATGAGTTCCCTTATTTGTTATTGTAGATATACGTTTTAAGATTTATGTCGCTCGCTAGTGTAAGGTCATTGTTTTGGCTTACCTACACTGTTTTCGATGTTCTTATGCGTATATGATATGATGTACGATATATTCTATAATCCTCTTTTTAAATATTTTTCTGCTACACAGGTATGCGGATTACCTACACTTTAATTGTTGGCATCCAAATCTGAGTGATCAAATTGTTTCTCGGTAAAAATAGACATTTATTATCATATAAACACAATCATTTTATGTTTATTTATTACTACGATCACTTTTTGTACGTATTCCGCATATCTAGGTGACAAGCATCTGTCCTGTAATGAATTTACATAATAAAAAACGTAAACTTGTAAAGTACATACCTACTTGATTATACCCACCAGCGCCAAGTTTTTAAATTTACTAAATTTAACTAGAGGTACTTTCCTAATGAGATATTTATAGTCTTTGTACCTATATATACTATACTGGAGGCCTTTATTCGTGTAGTGTATATTCTCTTATAAATGCAATTTCATAGCGTAAAATTTCGCGACCAAGATCGTATTAAAAAAAAGTTAATATGAATATCACTAGGTTAGATTCAAGCACTGATTTTTACGAATATGCTTTTCGATCGAATGAATATTTAGAAGTTATTAATCTTTCCTTGTCTTATTATTTATAAATAAATATACTTTCAATATGTCAGAAATTCCCCTTAGTCTGCCTTCTAAGCGTAGATGTATAACAAGTTTGTTGGTCTAAGTAGTTTTAGGGAATAATGTCACTTTATTAGATTGTGTGACTCACATTTATTACGGTTAATACACAATATTTATTTTTTATAAAATAAATGTAGTCAAAAATCCTTTTAAGTAAGTAACGAAACATTATATCTTCTTACTTATTACTCTGGGACAACTCTGTTGTTTTCGGTCAACTTACAATCATAAAAACTATTAGATGACTTAGATATTAGTTTCTGATGACAAATGCGAAAATATTACCTTTAGAGTCAAAGTAAGCAATTTTATTTTATAAGGTTGTTACAGTACAAAAGTGTCTTCATTGACATATGGCCCAGAGATTACTCAAGGTTAACAATCATGATATGCAGATTATTCGACCTTCATTTAATGTTAATTTATTATTAAGAATGTTGATAATTTGTATTTTTGGTGTTGTTAGTTGTACGAACTTGTTGATATTATTAAAAATTAATTTATTAACTATTTAAAAAGTAATGCAGTGATAATCAAGAAAATGTATTACTTCTACTTCTGTAGCAACCGTATTACAGGTAATAAAAATATTAATTGTAACCCTTTAGTTATAATGATTCAAATCTTATAATAATCTAACATAAGAGAGCATTTTTAAATAGTATGTAATTAAATATTGCAGTATATATTTACTTTTATCTTGTTCTACTACAAGGAAAACGTTTTGCTTACATGCACTGTCATACTTATGAATTCTAAAATAGCTTGTTTAACGTTTTGAAAATATTAAATTTGTATTCTTAAATGGTTATAAACTATTTATTCAATATCTAGAAACGATGTCTATGGTTTTCTAAATTATCCAATACGACGATGAACTTTGAACATTAAATAAACTTTGTCCATTCCATATTATATCCGGTTCTAAAGTCAAAATGTATTTCGTGAATAATTTATTTTCATAAGTGTAGGCACTCACAACAAACATATTTACCATTTCAAACTTGTAATTGACAATGTTATCTTGTCGTCATACAAATATTTCAAAGTAGCTTAATCAGTTAAACTCACGGAAAACTTCCTTACACTTTATAACAGTAGGATCTAATTTGTCATTTTTATCTAAATAATTACCAATATATTTTATAAATAAAATTGTATAACTTTAGCATTTGAGAGCACTCGTTTCCTTGTAAGTACATACATTATTTTTGCACTCAATAAAGTCACTATTTTCAATAACGTTATTTAATGAAGTACACTGAAAGAACAATAAATAAAATATGACTTCAAATTGGGTTTTATTTTTTATTCCTATCCCTTTTGCACCATAGATTATATAATAACAAAAAAAAATTAATGTATCGCACGACTCGTTTGTTTAAAGTAACTATGATTAGTTACTTTATTTTTTACTAGCGGCCCGTCCCGGCTTTGCACGGGTAGACATAAATAGGTACATATATTTAAGTAATAAGCATGCTAATTAAAAGGACCATGAATCCCTAGTTTGAAAAAATTGTATGCTTATCTTAAAGCCTCCCTGTACACTATGTTGGCTGTGGTATTTGTAGGTGGCAACGAAGCGTATTAATTTTCAGGAAATCCTTCTCGAGAAAGTGCCAAATACAATTGCTCTCGTCAAGTTAGTTACTTGATGCGTTGCGTGGCGGCCGCCGCCGGCATGTATTTTTATTTTAATTTCATGATATCTTTTGAATGGAATGTCCGATTTCAATAACTCAAAATGTAATCATCAGGTATTAAGACAGTTTTGAATATTAAATTATTTATTTGGATAAAAAATTATAAATGAATTTGATCAGCATTTCTATCAATTCGTTAAATGTAAAAAAGTAGTTATAGTGACGTTACTACAATAGTTAGACATATGGTCTCCCGAGGTTTTTTTTAGATATTGATATATTCTATAATATTGTCAAACAATTTTTGTCCTATCATTAATATACTTCGCAGCGTATGCGATGAAAGACACTTTATGGCTAATTATTTTACACCTTTAGTTGGTTTTAATAGGAATTTCTAAAGTAATCTAGTACTGAACATAGCCTATGTTACTCAATGATAATGTAGCTTTATAATAAAAAAAGAACTATTGAAATCGGTCCAGTCCTTTTTAAGTTTATTTGCTACATACAAAAATACAAATCTTTCCTCTTTATAATATTAGTGTAGATGAATATGATCCGCCAGAACCTTTATTTAGTCAAAGATCAGATATTTCAAAAGAAAATTCTCATGGTAAAGTTGAAAATTGTACTAAAGGAGGAGTTTTTGATACTAGGCCAGTAATTCCCAATGTAGTCTAAGCGGACCACTAGGGGTCCACCAATGACTCGACGAGGGTCAACGTTGGGCGTGACAAAAAATAGGGGGAACTTTGTAAGCAAGGGGGTGCACGAAAACTAATTTAGTTTTGGTAGTGAAGAAGTACAATTTTGTTAACTTTACCGATCAATATAGGCAGATAATATAACGCCGCCCGCCTTCCCGTCCGCAATACTTGTTTAAACACGCAAATTATTAGAACTGTGTATAAATGCGAATGTAAGGATAAACGTTACTCATATCATAAAAAAAAAGTGAATCGATATTAGTGAAATAATTTGTTCAATCAATATTAGTGATTACCAGTATCGGAAAATTAAGTATAAGCACCTATATTCCTATTTATTATATGCATACACCGTTACTTTTTTATCGTTTTAATCCCGCGAGGAGTTATTCTACTCATATGTATAAAGGACTTTTTCTATGAAACCAATTCCGAAATCTCAAAAAATGTAAGTACGGAAAAGCAGATATTTTTTCATCATTTCGAGATATTTACACTACCAAGCGCGGATCCACCGTTGTGGGCACGATGGGCATGCCCACAACCTTAATAAACTTGTGACGTCACACTTTTACATTCTATTGAGATCGATAGGCTGATGATAATAAACGATATGCCTTAATAAAATTTAAAAATGTGCCTTATTGGGACAGGAAAGATTATCCGGGCTAGCTCTCCTAAATATACGCAAAGATGTGAACCTGAATATCGATGACATAATCAACGTTTTCGCAAAAAAGAAAAGTAAACTGGCATTTGTAATTTCAGTGAGTACCTAATAAAGTTGTGTAATGTAAATTGTACCTAGCATTTAATTTAATTTGATATTCTTAGAAAATGTAAAAAATAATCAAAATCTCGCCTGGTGGATCTCACTCGCTGATCTCACTTACATTACTCCTGGTACAACGCCAAGATACCTATTTACCCAGTCTAGTGTCCCTATATTGGCTTACTGGCTACTAGACGAAAAGAAAAAAATATAAGTTATTGATTGAAATAGGTTTGGATCAAAACTGAAATCAGAAATCGGGTCCGACTTCCTCCTAAGTTTATTTCCATTCCTAGGGCCAATGTTCTGATGCTCAGAGAAAAGGAATTAATCTAATTCAAAAGTTCATAGACGACTTGCATGATTGTTAATAAGCATGTGTATGCTCCGACTCGTTCTTAGCCGATTTTCTAGTAGCTGTGACAACACCCTTTTTTGAGGGCTGGATCCGCGCTTGTACATTACAGGTTGGTAATTGATACGAAACATGACCGAATCTAAAAAGAAGTGTCCATAAGTACAATGTTGAATATTTAAAATTTGGTTTTCTTCCATCACATGCCTTTTATGCAACAGAGTTGTGAGCAATGACTGTAATGAATTTAATACTCTAACAGTAATGAGAAGCTAAATTGACATTTAAAAAAGGGTATCAAAAATTTTGGCTGCCGGTAGAAATATCTTAAAAATATCCTGGACTGTGGGCAATCGCGCAAAAGCTTCTCATAGCGTTTCTCTCGTCATATTTAGTCGAAAAAAGTTTCGGTGCCGTTACAAACCTATTAACAAAAAAGGAGCAGATTGAATATTACAGAACGGGAAGATTTGCGGTTTTTCCTTACAAAACTCAAGCCAAATATTGATAATTTACTAATCAAGTAAATCCATTTCATTATAATGATATATTTTTCATTATTACCATTGTAGAAGTCTTTTCTTTACATTACTGTTATAGTTATAACTAATAGTGTAATAATTTTAATATTCAAATAAATACCTAAAACACAAGGAAATACCTACTTCTTTATGCCACGTAGTTTTGACGTTTTTTAATTGAAATTTTGTTTGTTATCAAAACCTTTTTTCCAGAACTGATAATTCGTCGTTTGTAAATTGATCTAATTTTCACTTTTTTTCGAGACTTTGAAAAGTAAAGTTTTGAAAGTGATCTGTAAAAGAAAAAAGTTTGGGAACCACTGTTCTAGATTAAGTAACAGACACAGATATTCGCTAATCTCTAAATTACTAGGACTCTTACTGAAATGAGTTTTCGTAGGGAAAATTTAAGGTTTATGTATTGACTGCGCGACGAAACAGCAGAAACAAAAGACTACTTACCTACTTATATTACTACGACGCATTAATAATATTGTAGTTAACCTTATCCAGTTAACAATAAATAAGTTTAAGAGTAATTACTGACACACACATTCACATGTATGTGTGTAAGTTTCTGGTAATCTTAACAAACATAAATCTTTATTTATAATTATGATATAAATGCGAAAATTAGGTTATTTATTGGTGTATGTAAGTAATGCTTGGACTCAAAACTTTAAAATAATAAATTATAAGTTCATTCAACTTCTCATCGTACTCAGATAAGTAACATAAGACACTATTTTAAATTACGAAGTTATCGAACAAGCACTTATATAACTTCACTTATATGTCGTCCCGCGGGACCTGTTCCTCGATCAAAAGTAGCCTGTATCCTCCCCTAGAGAACAAGCTACTCCCATAATTTAATCTATGACGTTTAACCGATTAAGCCATAAAAGATTTATGGACAGACATACTTTCATATTATTATATTAGTATTAATAAGATGTAAAACCCATATATCCGAATTATAGAGATAGATATTATATATCATTTTGGATAATTCCATCGAGAAATAAATACTTTTTTACTATCAATCGCAGTGAATTACTGAGACCATAAACACGATACACCAAAGTATTTGATTCACCAGCTTCACAAAAACTATATTGCAGACCTTATCCAGTTTTACTGCTTTTTTATTCGCCCCGGTTACGTGGTGCTTATTAGATTGGCTTGTCGTGTCTCATACACGGAAAGACACCAGTGCCTGTACCTGTGCCATTATTAAATCTCGCCCCGTTCTCTGCGCCTCGTAAAGTTATGATATTTTTTTTCAGTTACCCACACATGCTGATATAAGCCTATTTACCTAGTACATTTATTTTAAGGAAACACGTTTGTATGTTGTGCTTAAAAAGGTTGAGCACTAAAAATAAGAATATTTCTTTGACGTCCTATATATATTTGTAAAATTAATGGTTCTCTGAAGCCCTTTACGTAGTATAAACTAATAAGTAAAAGAGGAATGATTAAATATTTTTATTGCTTGTTACGTTTATCTATCACGAAAAACTACTCGACCCATTTTTCACCATCAGAAAGCTATATCTTGACCTAACTAAGGCTATATTGTGAAAAAAATATTAAGTGATCTCCATCTTAAATAAAAAAATTACGCAAGATTTTTACTTTTATAACGTATTAACTTAAAAACTACTTAACCGAATAAGGAAATTTTGCATTTATGGAAGTTACTTTATCAACAAATGACATAAATTGTACTTTATTTCCATATTCAGTTGAGAACGGGAACTACGCGGAGCGCTACTAGTTTAAATACTTTGCATTAAATTTATCTTTTCATTTGTCCGTGACAGTCACGTAAGTTCTTCTTCATAAATTTTTGGACGAACCTATTGCTGGACTACTCTGACGTCAATTCCAACGTCACTGTAGGGAAAGTCCTTAATTTAAAAGATGAAGTCGACTTATTTCCAAGTACTATTTATAACTCAAGAACAAATCCAACGACTTTTATATTCTTATTTATTTTTCACCTACCGAAAGTACTTTTTTGATAAGAGAGAACGGATTTTAACATTTATTTATTTAATTAAGTCGTAAGATTAGAAGAAGCTCGCGGCTTTGAAGCTTCAGACTTAAGTGTCATTTACTGTGAGACGTCCCTGATTTTATACGGCCACCCATAACATTTGTGAATGGTTGCCGCATATTACCTAAATTCATTTTCAGCTTAGGTATAGCCTATTTGTGGCCGTGATAAATGATTTATATAATTTTTAAAATTCAATGAAATGGCATGTGTAGTACCTATATAGGTACGTGATTAAAAAAATACCATAGTATGCATTCTCACGAGTATTCTCGATTATTTCCTGATTACAGATTTGAATAAAAAAAAATTGGCTTTCACTAAAACATATTAATTAACTTGGCTAAGTTTCGGTTCCAATATTTTTTCTTATTATTTATTTTACTAAGACCCATACTTTATAGTGAGTAGGTATGATGAAACGTACAATGGGTATTATGATTTAACGGTATTATGAAAGTAAATATGTTCATACATAAATCTTCAATTACTTCGCACTCGGCTTATCAGCGAGAATTACCAGAGGTATTTAATCTAATATTGTCTGTTGTGATAAAAGACTGGCGTTAATCACGGTAAGTTATGTAGTACCTTATAATAAGGTATACAAAATAACAGATCATACAGATTTATAGAGGATAAATATATTAAAAAGTTGAAAAGGACGTTAGACGTTTTGACAGATTATACAGGTAGATTTGTCAACTTGTAAGCACTTATGAACAAAGCATGAGATCTACACAAAACTGTTAATACTGTTAATAGTTTCGAGTATTCGGTTGTGAATTCTTCACCGAATCCATTTTCGACGGAGTCTTTTACAATTCTTTTTGGCACTCAGATTAAGAAATATTTGTTATTGTAAAAGGGAATATTCACCGTATTATTATTTAATTTTTAATTCCAGGCTAATATTTCTAAAGATAAAATAAAAATCTCTATGTAATCTCTTTACTATTATATATGTATATATATATATATATATTTACTATTATATATATATATATATATATATATATATATATATAATAGCATTATAAACACAAAAAGATAATCTGTCCCGCATAACCATATCAATAATTGTTTATGTGCGGCAAAATAAGGAAACACTTATTCACTCGTATTTACAATGATGCTTATATTGAAGTAACATTTATTTTAAAATAACTCATAACATTAAGGATCTGTTGTTTATCTGATCGTTCAGACAATGACAGTGATGGTAGATAAACTACTTAGACAGAAGAGTATTCGTAAGGTATATACTTACACTCTACAGGATCTTTTGTGATCGTGGACGAAAGTTATCTAAACCCTTTAGTAACCTCGAAAATGAATAATGAATTGTGATGATTAAAAATAGCTTTTAACATTTTTTTAAAATGCGGAATGGCGAATTAAATATTAGGAATTTTGGAATACTTATTTCTGGTCTATTTCTGACAGTGTAACGGCTTAGTCACTATATCAATTTTAATAAAATATGTACGTGGGTAGCTTGAATCCAGGGTACCTACCCCTACTTTTATTCTCAGAAAATCATCCGCTAGTCGCAAATTATATTGGAACACAAAAACCTGAATGATAAGCATGAATAACAATGAAAATTTTTATTAAAGTTTATACTTTTAGCAGTAAACTAACATCTTAAAAGGAGGAACATTTAGGGAGTAATCAGTCTTTTTAAACAGCATCATATCATGAAACATAAAAATTAATATTAGTTATAAATATTATTACTCAAGAATAGCTTAGTGTTTTTAATTTATTTTACAATCCATTAAGTAAACACTAAATTTGTATTTCTCATATGCATTACTAAAACAGTCTTAAAAGAAATTTTGGGTATATTATTGAAAAAGAAATCTGCTGACTTAAGAAACTATTAATACTAAACTATATATTAATTATTTTTATTAATGAAAATGAAGTTTAATTTTACTGTCAATTAATCAGACTCATCTCAGTTATGACCAATGGACTACATTGGTCATAACTGGCATCCGTACAAGCTAAATAAAACCACAATTAGGACAAAATCAAAATTAAAAGTAGGCATAATAACGATTAGATACTTTCTGTAAAAACTTCTTATCTTCTGCAAAAAATAAAAAAGTCCGTTTTGGAGTGTTTAGGCAATGTATTGACATCGCTTCTGGTGGTTTTCATATACATATGTAACATTTTTAATATTAGGATTATGTTATGTAGCTCATGGATCAATAAGTCCCGAGACTAACCCAGAGATGGAGCTCATAGCAAACCAGTAACGTCGTCTCTAGATTACTAACCTTTGCTTGAAACGTGTCAAATTTTTAAGTCGATCGGACCAGAAACAGCTAAGTTATCGAGGTCGGAGTGGTCGTTTTGTAGTTTGTTAAAAAAATGGAAAAACTGAGTTTCGTGTTCTGATAAAACATTGTTTTTTAATGGGTAAAAACACCGTGCAAGCGAAACAATGGATTGAAAAACGTTACCCGAACTCTTGTCTATCAAAAGCAACGATTTGTCGGTGGTTTGCCGAGTTTAAACGTGGTCGTACCGACACAAATGACGCGGAACGCTCGGGTAGACCTGTGGAAGCCGTTACACCTGAAAATGCGAGTGAAGTAACCAAAATTATAATGAAAGATCGTAAAGTGAAGCTACGTGGGATTGCTGAGATGACATAGATATCGTATGAAAGTGTATTTACTATCCTTCATAAAAAAATGAGCATGAAAAAAGTATTTTCCAAGTGGATGCCGCGATTGCTTTTGGATGGAACAAAAACTGCAACGAGACGATGATTCAGTAAGCTGTTCATCGCTATTTACTCGCAACAAAAAAGATTTCTTACGTCGTTACGTGATCATGGACGAAACATGGATATATCACTACACTCCAGAGTCGAAGCGGTAGTCATCTGAGTGGCGCACAGCTGGCGAAAGCCGTCCGAAGCGTCCGAAAACGCAGCAGAAAGCTGGCAAAGTCATGGCGTCAGTTTTTTGGGATACACGTGGCGTGATTTCCATTGACTACCTCGAAAAAGATAATTTAGTCCGGTCAATTTAGACCAAAAAATGAGAGTGAAGTTACAAGTTTTTTTACCTGATATTCTTGTAGTTAAAACTTATGTATATTTTATATTGTAAGTATAAGTTACAATGACCGATAGAAAAAAAAAATATATATATATATATATATATATATATATATATATATTATATAAAATTTTACAACTCTAGATGTATATACGTGGCGTACTCATGCATATTATGACGATAACAACTTTTATAACTTTTAGAATCGTTATATCTCAGAAACGGTGGCTCGTAAGAAAAAAAAGTATTGATACATTTTTTATAGATAATTTTATGATCTACAATTTTTGTCTGAGGTACTTTTATGATAAAACTTACCGTTTTGCTGAAAATCGCGAAAAACTCATTTTTTTGACCTTTGACCTTGAATTAATTTTTTTCCTTACAGGGGAATGATGGGGAACTTCCAGACATTGTTTATAATTATGTTTGGAACAACTTCACAAAAATCCAGCTTGTTGGGACTTTATGTAACTTCGAATGTCTAAATTGACCGTACTAATTTGATCAACAGCGATTATTATATTGACTTACTGGTGCATTTGAAGGAGGAAATCGCAAAAAAACGACCGCAGAGAAAAAAAATCTTATTTACCATGACAATGCTAGACAAAACAATGTTGCAAACAATGGCAAAATTGAACGAATTGGGATCTGCTTCCGCACCGCCCATACTCGCCAGATATAGCCCCCAGTGGCTACTAACTCTTTGCTGATCTTAAAAAAATGCTCCAGAGAAAAAGATTTGGCTCAAATGAGGAGGTCATCGCTGAAACTGAAGCTTATTTTAAAGCGAAAGAAAATTTATTTATATACATGGTATTAAAAAATTTATATCCCATGAAATATCCCACTTCATTCAGATTTTTAAGCTGGGTAAGATATGTATACCTGGCGATCTTCTGAGTTGGGTTGAGTTTTACCCGAGAGTTAGAAATCAGATCCATTCAAAGGCGTCATAGTTGTGCCAGAAACATCGGGCGTCCCGCAAGGATCTCATATTCGTTCATTCTTGTCTTCATAATTAATATATTATACCATCATAGTTAACAGTATTGTATACAGATGACATGAAGTTTTTTAGGAATGTATGAACACTGACTGTCTCTGGACAGCATCATCAGGATATTAATTAAGTACATTGCCAATCATGTATAAAATATAGCTAGAAAATGCAACAATATAGGTACCATTTACGGAAAGCACTTATTTTGTTATACTGATGCCCACGGCTTCGTCTGCGCAAGATTAGTTAAAGTAGTTTCGCGTTTATATTATAAGTAGAGGAAAGTCACCAAATATAGAATACCATTTTGTTTTTGGGTTATAAAAAAAAAGTTCAAATAAATTAAATCAGTGTAATGTTTTTACTAATCAGTCATACATTTATATGTTGTAATTAACACCCTTAAATCAAATATATTAGTTATCAAATTAAAATCTAACACAAAAAACAAAATCACAAATGAGTAACCAAATATGGAATAGAAACCCATATATCGAATGTAAGCATAAATCACATAACAATAACAAAAATGGACATTAATATCTTTGAGATCAATTAAATGAATATAAGGTATTGTGATAAATCAGAGAAGTTACATAATTACTTGCAAAAGTCACAGATCCAAGTATCAAATTCTGGACCAGCACAATCATAATGAGCCCAGAGCCCACACATCAAATTTTTCAAAATCACAAGCATTTAATCCAGCTTTCTCCACTTTTATCCATGGAAAAAAGTCTTGAACAGAACATACATTCTGCATCAGCAGAGTCAGGTTGTACTTGGTCCATCAACTTATCATGTTCACTATCTTCATCAAAGCGGATAACGTCTACTTCCTCAGAGTTTTTTTCTTCACTGTCATCCTTATTTTTCTTCGTTTGTTTCTCTTCGCAGTTATCTTCTTATTCTTTGTCAAGTCAAGAACTAGTTTACTTTCTTTTTCTTGTCTCTTCAAATTTTCTAAATCATTTTTGTAGGGGGAAGATGTTATGACTGCTGCTACAGCAGCTTTTTTCCTCTGCTAGATACTTTTCTTCGTTTCTCTGGCACTGGATTAATGGCATGCGGAGACACCAGACCCAAACTGCTGTGATTCAGCCCAGAAATCGAAGGTGCAGATTCAAGTTGTAAATTAGCAGTTGTTTGTGGTGCAGGTATTTCTACGAGAACTTGACCAGTTTCAGATCTTGATTTCAGTGGAGGGATATTAGTTATACAACCGTCTATTACAGCATTTTGTTGCGCAGCAATAAAGTCCACATCACTGAAGACATTTTTATTTAAAGG
>JACJUM010003237.1:11719622-11804943 GCA_020976665.1 Heortia vitessoides
TTGAGAAAACATCTTCTAATAGTTACCCAAGGAACATATAAAAATTTAAACTTTTATACTATAGCGAAAGTAGAGATACAATTTATTAAATTGTAAGGGTGTCTGGCAAGGGGTTGCCACGATAAGAAGTGTCTGGCAATCGATGAGGTGATTTCTAACGTTACTAAGAAGAACATGTCAAAAAATTACGCTTAATTTTATTTAACGAAAGTAGATTGGTATTTTATACACCTTTGCTACCCCCTACCTCCCAAAGCCACGATGATTCGAATTTCATATTTGCCCATCGTTGTTACCTGCCTTAAAGGCATACGTTGACAAACTTTCAGCTTTTATAAAATAACGAAGGTCTGGCAGTCACGGGCTCTTAGGCTATATAGTGTTAGAGAAACGAAGGTATTCCATATTAGGACACTATTTCATATTTGATGACTTTCCTCTACCTACTTACCTAAGGATTCAAAGAATCCAGAATCGCAACGGTGGACGCAGTGCGGGACCTGGGAGTGTATTTGACTTTTACCTCACATTTTAAATATATGAGGTACATATAACAACAGAGGAAACTTTACTGACCTATCGCTTTTACTGTACACAGAAATATTGCTATTTTTCCTAAAATTAAATCAAATAAATAAACAGTTATTTTGCGTCGAGAAATAAAATATACATTAAAATTGATACATTTTGCGACAAAAACAACAAAAACAATTTAGTCCATAAAACGCTTAAAAGAAACTTACTGCTCTTTTGCTTAACTGTTAATCGCACGTAGTTTTACAAATAGGTATACCTACAAAAGATCTTCTTGAATAATTTATGAATACTAGTCTTTAGCGCCCCCTGCTGATAAAATAATTTAAGTACAATTACAATAGGCCTTTATCAATCAGTAGAAATATATCATGTTAATTATATCATCTTCACGTTGATAGCAATTTTCACCGTATCGTTAGTACCTAAGAAATCAATGATCTTTTACTTAGCCTATAAAGATAAGCATTAAAGTTCCGTCTTATCTTATCGGCATGAGAACTGTTAAATTTAAAGAAATAAAGTTGATTCATGACTCATTTATTTTGAAAAGCCAGTATTAAATAGGATAGGATTTGATGGTATTTTAATATAGAATATCATGATTCAAAAATTACCATTATTATTAATCTATACCAACGTAAGGAATGCTAGTTTGACTGTCTATTTATCTATAATACCTGTATATCGACTTTTGAAGACAAATTGCCTAAAGATGTCTTTAAAGAAATTTAGAAAGTGCCCGAGCCCTGTAAATAACAGGGTACAAAGTTTTCACTTGACGCGATATAAGTCAATCACATATACAAAGTCGCAGGCAAAAAGATACGACAGCAAACAAAATTCTCTGCCGATTCAAATTGCACAGTTAGTATAGTATAGAAGCATAAACACAGAATATTAATTATGTTTTTATTGTATTCGTTATCATTGGACAGATCAGACACAATAATTGATATCAAGATAAACATAACACATCAGAAATGCGAGTAACTTCATATAAAAAGAAACAAATTTTAATTGTACTCAATTCACCTTTATTCATAGCTAGACAATAGTAATTATAATTTGTTCATTTTTGAATTACTCTACGCACCAAATGGATCAAAATGTTGAACATTACGTAAATAATAATTGTTGATATCAAAATATAGAGGCTGATAAAATTGTTAGGGCCGCATACACCGTACTGTGCCAACATTTCGTCCAATGGCACACTCACACACATACAATATTATAGACAATATGAAGTAAAAAAACACAATAGGTAAATAAATTAACATACAAAAGTAACAAACATGATGTATGAAATATTGAACGTGCGTGAATTCTCCACCAAAAGTATGTAAAAACATATAAATAACATTTTATTATTATTTAAGATTTATAAATTTGTTCAAGGTGATATTTTTCGTCTTAAATATTCTACACGTTAAAATCTCGGTAACAGGTAAACAATGCTAGTGAAATAACAAGTATTGGCCGTGAAATAAAACTTTATTAAATTTAGAAAAGTCATTTGAAGCACTCCCCTCCCCCTTCTCTTCCTTTTGGTATTAATTCACCTAAGAAAGGTCATAATATTCAAGATAACTGAATTTTTTGCTAATCGTCTTCTAATGAAAAAATTATTTCTGGTCCTATAGCCTATTCTTTTCGACGCAATAAGACAAAAATATATTAATAACGAGAAACAATCCCTGAAACGTATAAAAATAATGTCAGACCTTTTATGTTACTTATTGGTCTAAGACCAGTCTTTAATGAATTAGTTTTACAGTCTAAGAAATCTTACACAATTTCATAGCAACATAGTAGTAGCATTCATGATTCTTAAGAATTCACACACATATTGTGACGAATATACTTCGGTACATATACATATATATTAGAACATCACTGAATCTTACCACACAATACCACTTAGCTACTTGGTATTGCAAATAAAACAAGAATGTTAAGAATGATCCTGTTGCACCAAAAATTTCAACTATTGTTGACTATATATAAGATGGACCGACCTACACATCTAATAAACTAAACAGGCTCTAATTAGCAAGGACTTCACTAAATTACATCTAGCTATAATTCAAGTTAATTACATGACTAGTCAGATGCGGTATCATTATTTTTAAGACAAAATGACCATCGTGTCTTTATACCGTAGTATTTTAAAATAATATTTTTAAACCGGCTAATGTTAACAGTTGAATGACGAATTAAAATAAAATTCTTAATTTAATAATTAAAAGTCACGGACATTGTATTGGTCTTGAATAAATACAACATTTATTCTTTTTGCAATCACACCTTATTGTCGACTCGTACATTGTAACTAATATAAATAAGTGTAATAAATACGATATTGACTGCCCAAAAATGAAATAGGTGAGACAGGTACTTACAAATATTAATTTCGAATTTAGAAATACCGAAGTAGTTAAATATAATACTTATACTTGATTTAACAAAGTTTTAAGCCCCTGAATATATACTATCTTATCTATACTTTGGTATTTTTTTAATATTCAAAAGACCAATAAAATTATTCTGCCCATCGTGAGGCAAAGAGTATTTAGAGTTAAGATAAAAATCTTCTGTTTCATTAAACAACGATAAATGTATAAAAAACTGAATTGACAACCAATGTAAGATATAAATAGCATTTACACGAGATATCATATATTTTACGTCGGTTTAAATTATTTTGAAACTGAATAGTGTGGTTGGAGAGCTTGTAGACGTTAGGAAAGTATTTGATTTACACCGAAAATACTTTAATAACGACAGATGATGCTTTAACAGTTTAATATTTGAATATGACTAAGAATATCTCTACTCTTACTCACAGTGAAGCATCAACACCTTTTTTCAAGTAAGATCAATCTGACTGACCTGTCATTCGCAAATGTATACTTTTTTATTGTATATAATAGTATACTGTTTGCTACAATGTGAGTTGAAGTAGATTCTTTTTATTAATTTAATTAATCAAATTTACAGCTTTTTAAAAATTAGGTCCTGTCATGCCTCAGTTATATGATTTTTATTGTATTCATATATAATTTAAATAGTTTTAAGCAAGATTTGCCTCTAATACGTACCTATTCCATTCCTATCGTATTCCAAACCTTGTTCAATAATGTCAAACACCAATGAAAAATCTTAACTAACATGAATATCTAAAGCTGTAATGTCATATCGTCACAACGACGCTAGAGTACTAGGCTTTTTTTGCGCTGAACTATTTTGTTATAAAATAAATGATACAAAATAAATACCTATTTATATAGGTATTTTTTCGGAAATATCTGAAACACTGCGGTACCAACAACTTTTTAAAACTGTCATACAAGCCTTAATCCGCTAGTTGATAAAAACTTACAAGTCGGTGTTGCTGTCTTTTAATTTATTAATAAAAAAGACCTGAGTATTTAATCATTCGGCTCCTAAGTGTACTAAAATTTTTATTTTAATATAGCATGAAATTGAAAATATTTTATTTAGTCAAACATGCACCCAATAGAAACACTAGTATAAGTAACCAATTCTGGATCCCACAAACTAAAAAAAATAACCTGAAATTATGAACTCCCAAAACATTAAACAAAATAAAAAAAACTCTGTTATGTTAATTTAATGAGATTTTAAATTAAGTAACCAACATGGACACCATTGTAATGAAATAAAATAAGACATTATTAAAATATGATAACAATTAATGCCAAACAAGTATTGCCTACCCTTACTGAATATTATTTGGAACATATATTTTTTTTAACCTAAAGGATCGGACAGGTACTTTGAAGATAATTATATCTTTAAATTGGTTTATATTTATTTATCGATTGATAAATTAGAGTCCATATAATATTCCTCCATTAAGAATAAATTTCTTTTATTTTTGTGACATTTCTTTAAGCACGAAATCAAACCACAATTTAAGTATGTAGCCTGAGAATAAGTAATTAAGTATGAAAAAATCATCAAAAAAATAATATGAAATCGAGCTAACTAAATATGTACATATCTATTTAAAATTGGGAATTTTCATAAATTGTGCTTAATGCAGCTTATGCATATACAGCAACTTTAAGAAATAATAGGCCCAATCAACTAATAAAATTTTTCCTAAATTTAATCTTCGGTAACAAAAGCTAATAGCAGTAACTTTAAATTTAGATGAATCTTATATATCATTTGTATCATTATATAAACAATCACAAATCTTGAGTCATACAAACACTACACTTAAATCCAAAGTGAGTGCAGAAGTAATTTATTAAGTATTTGTGCACTTACACTAGTAACAAAATTCCAAATGATATGGTAAAAAATGTGGCTCATACTGTCACTGGTATCTTGACTTCTTTATTGACTATAAAAAAATTGTTTTTTTTTCCAAATATACCCCAAATTACAGCAATATTTTCTATTATTATGTTAAATGAAATTGTAGCCAGAGCTCCACCAATAAACAAACAGAATTTTAATGGTCCAAATCTATGAATGGGAAAAGATTTAATAACGCCAAATATGTACATGTAAATATTCACAGCACCAATAAATCCACATACCAGATCCAGTATATTTGGACAGGGTATTGGACACAAAGCTGCTAATAAAACATTGCTTGTTGATAGTGGCAGTGTTACCCATGAATAACAAGATATTGCTAAGAAAATCTTATTTATAAGAGGTATCCCCTTCGAATGCACTACCAAAAGAATACCTTGAATCCACCTTTTCCTCTGCTGTATAAAATCCCATAATGTAAATGGAGACTTTTCCCACATCTCCCCTTCTACAAAATTGAAAGTATAGCCTTCCATGTATGCTTTCATAGCAAAATAGCAATCTTCAGCTATGGAGCCATCCAGACCATTATCAAATGACACTTTTTTCTCTGCACCTGCCTAATAACATAAATATATCATTTAGCCCATACAAAGAAAGAAAAAGCATAGAAATAACATATAAATTATAATTAAATAAAAGTTATATGTATATATTTCTTACCTGTGTAACAACATATGATCCTTTCCAACTAAACAAAGGTTTATGGAATAAGTAAAACTGAAATCTCAGCTTTCCCATATCATCAGCTACCCGGAAGCTGTCAGCTAAAGTTGTTACCCAATTAATGACCTTTTCATTAGCATATGTGATAAGGCCTTGCCCAAATTGATGTTGCCCATCCAAGACAAAGTTAAGGACTCCACGCACAGAATTTTCAGTTAACAATGTTTCCTCATCCAAATGAACAATCCAATCAGTATCAGCTAAAATGTTTACATTGTCTTCTAAGCAATATTGCAATGCTCTGGACTTAAACAAAGCCCCTGTCTTAGTCTTGTACTCTGATGGTACAACTACTTCCCTCACTCTTGTATGTTTAGGCAAATTAATAGCCTTGTCAGTTACAACTTCAATCATAAAATTCTCCATTCCAACATCATTGCATAAATTCATGTTTCTTGTAACATTATCCCTCACAAGCTTAGGGAAATCACCCCTTGTAACAACTCGGATACAAATAAATGGTGCCAATAAGGGGGAGCCTTTAAGCTTCACTTTTCCAGGAAATGCA
Source organism: Heortia vitessoides (assembly GCA_020976665.1). Classification (NCBI taxonomy): domain Eukaryota; kingdom Metazoa; phylum Arthropoda; class Insecta; order Lepidoptera; family Crambidae; genus Heortia; species Heortia vitessoides. Next base: position 11,725,747 of record JACJUM010003237.1, read on the forward strand.
TTAAAACATATTAAACCAGCAAAATTACATAAAACCTGAGGTATGGTCAATAATGTTAATAACCTCAATATGTATAAAATAATGGTACCATATATTCCATATGCTTCCCATGGGTTAATTTCTTCTTTCTTTTGATCATCTAAGTCTATAGCGCCAGCAAAAACAAGAAATATATATATAAAAGATAAAAATGAAAAACAGTGCAATAAATGCTTTACTCTTCCCCTTAGCATCCTGAAACAAACAAATTTATGTATTAAAAAAATAACTTATACCCAAATTACTATCACCAAGACAACATATACAAACATTATAAATTATTTGTACAGTAATTGTGATGTAGATTGTTTACAATTTAAACATATTTTTCAAGCACTTGAAGTGTTTATATAAAGCAAACCACAGATATGATAATTGAGAAAATGTTATGAGTAATCTATAATAAATAATTTAAAAAAAAGCCATTACCACTTTACATTATCTGCTACTCTGACTTGAGATAACATATATTTCAAATAAGGAAACAAATACTTATTTAAGATAAATTCCTATAGATCTATGAATTCCTTAAAATAGCTTAACCGATTTCCGATCAAAGGATCATAACAATGTTTTATTAAATTCAGCAAAATACTGATAATTCATTTAAAAATAATAGACAATGGGACATATTTTGTAGATAAGTATGGAATCAATGTACTAAAAATATTGGTAATATGCATTTGTTTATAGACTGCAAAATACCTGCAAGATATCAAAAACGTTGATCGTAAATCGATGATGCGCCCTTACCTTGAATTCCAGCTAATATCACAAAAAATATTTATCACAGCCGATGTATGAAAAAGGTTAACACAAAACTTACACTATGTACTTAAAATATATATAAAAAGAACTATTACTGGTGTCTAAAATTAATATTAAAAACATTAATTAACGCATAACTAAAACCACACACGCCCAAAACACACTGGCTGTCTGACACCATTCGACCAACAACTGTTAATAACCACAGACTAAAAACTGTCTGTAACGTTGTTATCTCATACGAATAAGATAAAGAATTATCAAAGATGTGTTGCCGATGGATATTTTATAGAATATATCGATCAAATATATTTATCTATAGGTGCTATTGTATTTAATGTTGTATATAATATATATGTAATATTGTAGAATTTAAAAATGTTATTTAACTCATCAACCAACTTAAAACTATATCTAAACATATATGTAAAATATAATGGATTTTTTTTTAATTAGCAACAAATATATTCAATTCTACAATAGTTACCGTAGCGTAATGACTAAGTTTAAGTATTTATTAAATTTGATGACATGTGCATACAGTTACAGCTAACTATTAATATATCAAATAATCTCTTCTACCAAATTGAGGTTGAAGAAAATAATACATTTGTTACACCAATCTACCAAATTCTGAATTTATCGTACAAAAAGTACAATTAATATAACATTTACAAGATCTTATACAATTTTGTTAATTACAATGTATGAATTTTTTACTGTGTGTACATATAGCTTTAGTTTTTTATTCAAACTACACAAATCTGACACATTTATTCAAATGACACTAATCAGTCACATAACTACTGGTTTGGCTAATAATATTGATAAAAAAAGACGATGACATTTTGGCAGCAATGTGTATAAATTTTCCCAAGTGCTCGTTTAGTTCGTACTAGTTTATTATCGATTACAAAATGTTGACTACACTAGTGTTTCTTTAGTCTGTACTGTAAATGATTAAAGTGACGTTTGGATGTTTGGCAGCTGTTTGGTGGCGTAAAATGTGTTATCACGTTCAATTTTTGTTTATTTAATTACTTTAAAATGTATATTTTCGTATAAATGAAGCTAAATAGTAATGCGAATTGGCGAGTAGTGAAAATCAGCCAGTGATTGTAAAATGCTGAAACCACACGTTCGCAATAATATCACGAAGAGAAAGTGTCTCAAATAGTAAATAACGGGTCGATAGAAATATGTCTGTCCCTGATTTATCCGTCGGATGTCGTTTTGCTGATTATTTTGCGATATGTGGTCTTGACTTTGACTCTGGATTAGAACCTGACCGACTCTGCGGTATGACCTATAAAACTCTTTCGTAACCATAAGTATTGATCCATTTATTTATAGTATCAAAGAAGATTTAATAATAATCCTCTTTTCTAGGTGACAATTTACATGTTTCTCCACTTGATCGTGCATATAAAGGAAAAATATTAGCTCACTATCCAGACAATATCCAAAGCAACCCTTTTGATGAACATGCAGTATGTATGGTGAGTACTAAATTCCTTTGTTCTTATTTATTGACTTTATTACAGTAGCTTTAAATATTGATAAATCTTCATATATGTGTAATTTTGTTCTGTTAAAGACCTTACTTATTCTATTTAAAACATTTTATGTTTTCAGTTAGATATTGTAGTTCTCTGTTTAATATTATTTATATATTTCAGAAAACATTATGACTAGCAGCAAAGCAAATGTTTAATTATGTTACCACTTATAAAAAAAAGCATTAAATGGCATACATTTATTTATTTGTTTTTCTACCTATTACTTAAACTTATTGAAATTATATTTCAGTTGTGCCTGCCAGCTGGTCTGCAATTCAGAACACAAAAACATTCTTTGGAACCTAAATTCCACAGTTTTGTTGTAACCCGAGAAAATGCATCTAGATATTATGGATTTAGTCTTATTTTTTATGAAGAAGTTAGAAACAGAAACATTTGTAGTGCTATGCACACATTGCAGGTAAGGTTTATATAATGTAGTTATAATATTAATGTATGAATTTTTTCTATTAATAGGTATTGTAAATTACTTCAAGTTGTCATTGTTCCTTATATACAGTACATGTTTTAAAAATTCAATGAATATAATTTAAATAGTCTTGATAATTACATGTTTATAATAAGCACATGAAATTGTGTAAAGAACATTTGTAGGCAGATTCTCAACTCTTCAACATTTTTAAAATCACAATTACATCTAAAGTGCAAGCAGGAATCAATGAGGGAAACACTATTATTTTTATTTTTACAGGCAATGTACATTACTGAGCTATCAAGTGGGCAGACACCACCTGGCTATAGGAAAGGCTCTAGTAAAGAAAGTTCAAGGTCACTCCCAAGGTCTTTTAAGCTGACTCCACATAGTGGGGCTGCTTTGACTTACTATGATATAGCCAAAGACAAACTTTATGTAGCCAAAAGTATAGCTCTAACATGCCAGTATCCCTATGTAAGAGTTGCACAATTGTTTTTAGAAAATTTGTTTAGGTAAGTAACATGCCTAATTATTCTTTGTGTAAAAGAATGACAAGATTTTAGTATGATTTGCAATTTTTATTACATTTACAGGTCATTACCTCGACAACCTGGGCCAGGGCTTAGTCCAGAGTCTTATGTCTACAATCTACTTTATGAAGTACCAGTGCCGTTACCTGGTCAAGCATTACGCCTGTATGTACCACCATCAGAACCCCATCTTGATCCTATACCAGTTGTAAGTGTATTTATTAATTAACATATTACTTTATCATAATTCATTAGAATAACTTTTTTAGAATTAGCAGAGCAGATAGCAAAATATTTTAAGTGTTGAAAACCATACTCGAGGTTTTATGTCAATTTATGTGCTGGGTTATAAATTTTATCCAGTACATAATTTGGTATAAAACTTTATCAGGTAATACTTACCTATATTTGAAATCTCCTTATAGAGTTATTGATTAAATAAAATGCATTTTTACTTATCTTAACAAGTAATTTGTTTTATTATCAGGTGATAAGAATGCCAAATCCACCAGAAGAGTTACCATTACTTGATTTTCCGTTACGAGTGATGTTCCAAATCTTAGGTGTTGAATGTGTCATACAGTTATTTTCTTGTGTACTTCTGGAACATCAAGTTTTACTGCGTTCTAGTGGTAAGTATCGCTGATTCATATTATATGAACCATTATGTTTTACCAATCAACTAACAGTTCATTGTGGATTCTCTCATGTAAGATTGTGAATAATAGAATTTCCGGATTCTACCAATGCTTGTGAGGTTACATAGAAATATTGTAGATGCTATGAGTTAATAAAATAAAATTTAAAATTAGCCTGATACTTTTTTTAGTAATTCAATGTTGCAATACGAAAAAATCCGCTGGTTAAAAGAAAGGATGGTAGATAATCCCTATAGAGGGTCATTTTAATTTAACACATGATGCACTAAACATCCTGAGTGTTTATATTACAAAACCTGATAAAGTAGAATTCAAATTCGGCACCTAGGCTTGATACTTTTTTCGAATTAGTATTTCAATGTTGCAATACGAAAAAATCAGCTGGTTAAAAAAAGATGGTAGATAATCTTTTTAGTGGGCCATTTTAATTTAACACATGATGCACTAAACATCCTGCGTGTTTATATTATAAAACCTAATAAAATATAATTCAAATTCGGCATCTGGGTCTGACAGATTGTTTAAATTAGTATTTCTATGTTGAAATAAGAAAAAAGCTGCGGGTTAAAGGAAAGGATGACAAATAATTCTTTCATTGGGCCATATTAATTCAGCACATGATGCACTAAAGACCCTGCGTGTTTATGTCATAAAAATATTAATAAAAGAAATAATAAAGTTTGTTTATTTTATGTGATTTTTATATTTATGAAATACTTCCGTAAGCAGACAATTATATGGTCTGTAATCGAAACATGAAGAAACTATTTATTTGAATATATGTTATTGAATTAAAAAGAATTACGAAAAGAATACAAAGGCGTGGGTAACGTTCTATATTAAAAACAATTAATATTTTCTAGTTTAACGGTAAACTTGTATTTGAGTAATTGAACTTGTTCCGCTATCGCTGCTATTCTGCTGGTGAGACGTGAGCATTTTTTTGGGTTAATGCATCTTACATCAGGGACGTGTAACAACTGTAAAGGAAAATTGCAGACTACAACAAACTGATGCTGGTAGCGGAGTGCATCGTGTCTCTACTACTGCCTTTCACGTGGGCACACGTCTATGTGCCCATCCTGCCCGCGCCGTTATACCACTTTCTCGATGCGCCTGTGCCTTTCGTTATGGGTATGTATGACGCATACAATATCATCACATTTTGTTACAAACTCAAGTGGCAGCAGCTCATTTTTATGGGGTTGTTAACTTGATTTTTTGTAGATTGATGAGCTCAATGGCGCATTCGGCAGTGTTGTCGTGGATTCGTTTCCCACTGATTTTGTTGTGGTAAATATTTGTGTTTGGATTAAGTAAATGTATTTAAGTATTGGAATTCCTTTGTCGTTAGGCAATACACGTTGAAGCTACATATTAAGTTGAGTTAAGTCAGTATGTGAGATGTTTTGCATAACATATTTATAAAAAATATGTAATAAGCTCTTATGTATGTAAATGCAATATGAAAGTTCCGATATCACTTATCGCGTAGATCTGATTATTCTTGTAAAAACTTGTATAGAGTGCTATAGGGTGGATAAAAAAATTACAATAAAAGATAATGAAATTTCACTAGATCTTGTCGTTGCCCAGCGCCTAATTCGCATGGGCTTTTCAAAATATGTACCTGAAAAATTTACTACTTCATAACCGATTTTGTCGCTGGTTCAGCAATCACCAAGAGGTGTACCCCGTGTGTCCGGCAGGGCTCCACGCCGAGAGCGGAGCCGCGGGCGCAGGAGCGGGCGCGGGCGGCCCGCGCGGCATCGCGCTCGGCTCGGAGGCCGCGCTGTGCCTGGTCGACATCGATAAACCAGACATACAGCTGCCTGAGGAATTGCCCATCCTGCCGCATCGGACGCCCTTCATAGAAGAACTGAACCATATTCTGGACAAACATCAGGTACCTTGCTATGTTATATTAATATTGTAATGTATCGCCCGTAGAAGATTTCCATTAAGACCGGTTGTATAAACCCGGTTCTCCACCCGCCTCTTCAACGGGTAGGTATCGACCTAGGACTAGGAAATCGAAAGGGAAGAAAATCTAAGTGATGTCGGCACGACTTAGTTGAATAATATCTCTTAAAATAAAATAAAAGCTATACGCTTCCTTTGCTTGTTATTGCATTCGGGAGATTTTGACGTGTCTAAGGACCCTCAGACAAAACAATGTCTTGTCGTGTTAAATATCTATAGTAGATCGTCTGCATTGATTGCTGCATCATCATAATCATCTTCATAGCAGCCGTAAAACGTCCACTGCTGGACATAGGCCTCCCCTATAACGGGGGAAATGGCCCATAACTGCCGCGTTGGGCAAGCGTGGTGGCAATCGCAGAGCGTAGCTTTGCGACAAGTATGCTTTTGCTCATCCCCGCCCTGTTGCATTTGGGCTACACTATTACAGGGGGACTTACCGCCACCTATCGGTTTTGGAACCTCAGTCGCTCTTACGACACCTAGTACAAGGGGAGGTACTATTCTACTCTGTTAGCACCCCACTCTCAACTATTTCTGCCGGAAAACAGCTGGGTTCGTATTTCTATGTCCTCTTTGATGGGTGAGAGAGGCGGTGAATAAACCGGTAAAGGTGACATAATATGTTAAGTCACAAGGACAACGCTATAATTATGTCCTTGTGATAATACGTGCGTCTATAGACCGCGGTGACGCTTACTAACAAGCGGGCTGTATGCTTGCTGTCGCCTTTTTTATTTTTTATCTATTGTGGCCACATATTGTAAGCATAGATAAATAGGTTGGCCTTTGTAGAGGTCTATTGACTCGAGCTATGTTAGCTTACACGTACGTCGTTTTGTATTACAATATTCTCAGGCGAGCTAAGCAAACAAACACAGTTACATGAGTTAGAGAACTTTTATATGAATTATTCATTCAGTCATTCTATTGTAATTTAAGAATTGTTTCATTTATGACCTGGTGGTTATTAACACATCATTAAAACTCGCAGGTCAATGCACTTTTTATTTATCAATTTAACATTAAGTACTTATGTATATACAGAGCGTAACATTATATCATAATCTATATACGAGTATTATCATGCATGCAAAATGTTAATAACGGATACACATTTATCGACACGTGGTCTTTATGTATAGAAATATTGTGTGACGGTGTTTGTCCGTAATGACCTCAGAAACGACTGAATTAATTAAAAAAAAATTGCTTGCAGCTTGATCCAACTTGAGAGATTTTTTGTCATAATAAACAGGTAGAAAGGACAGGATAACGTCTGACTGGTTAGCTTGTAATGTACACTCATTTGCAAAAAAAACGGGCGGTATCGATTTTAATTCTTCACCAAAATGATTTCAATCATTTGTACATGTTACTGGCCGGTTTAAAAAATGCCGTGGTGTTTAAAACAGTACGTTCTAAATTCAAATTTTCATTTGATGCTCGTCTTTACAGAAAACCACTTTTTATGCTACATTTTTGGGAAGAATTAATGAGAATTTCCAAAAGATAATATCGGTTTATATAACTTTTAGTAAATTTTTATTAATTTATTTCATATTCTTAATTGACAAAGCTTAGCTAAGCTTAGTTAAGCTTGTTGCTGTTTAGCTGTCTTAATAATGTTAGAGAAAGTGGTAAAAGCTACCAAAATTGTTGCACTGCTCGAAGAGGGTTGCAGCCAATGCTTCATGGCTCAGAGGCTAAGTGAGAGACCTGGCAGCGGTATCAAGGCACCGGTTCCGTCGAGAACAGGCCTGGTTCTGGAAGAAAACCATGTACCCAACCACGGGATGATCGTTTTCTTGTGAGTCGCGCATTAAGAAATCGCAAGTCTTCGTATTTGGGTCCACATTAATTAAGAGTATTAAGAACAACCTCTAAAACGTAAAAAATGTGCATATTAGTCTATGAACAGTCAGGAGGAGGCTTCTCGCGGCCAATATACGCAGTCATCGCACGGTCCGCGGCCATATGTTACTCCGTGAGCACAGAGTTGCCAGGCTTAGGTTTTTTAGGTTGCCAGGTTTGCTCGAAATTGTGAGTCATGGACTCAAGAAGACTGGAATAGGGTATTGTACTCCAATGAAGCCAGGATATCTCTGTTCGGTGACGATCGACGTCGGCAAGTGCTACGAAGACGAGGAGAACGCTTTGCAGAGGCTTGTTTTAAAGAAATCACACCTTATGGTGGGGGCTCTGTTATGTTTTGGGCAGGAATAATTTTAATGGATCGTACAGAGTTAGTCTTCATTGAAAACGGCTCACTGACTGGACATCAATACATATCGGAAGTTCTAATTCCTCATGCACAACCCGCATTGGCCGCTTTAGGCGAAGACTCAATTTTAATTGACAACAACGCTCGCCCCTACCGTTCTGGCGATGCGGAAGCGTATGTGCAAGAGGTTGGTGTTCGTCGTTTTGATTGGCCAGCTCGAAGTCCCGACCTCAATCCTATAGAGCATGTCTGAGACGTTCTGAAACGAAGAGCTAAAGCTGAGTGGGAACGTATTCTGCAAGCAAGTATCCGGGATATCCTCGTTAGCATACCCAAACGAATTCTAGCTGTTATTTCAGCTAGAGGGGGTCACACTCGATACTAAACATTTATCTGCTTTTACTTTATTAAAGAAAAAACAAACAAAATTTTTTGTTAACTTTTACTTCAGCAGCATATGCACTACTAGCGAGCATACACTACTAGTGAACTTTAGCATTAAAACCCATAAATTTTATCAAAATTTTATGATAATACTGACGAAAACGATTATTTGCTTATTAATTTACAAAATTGAAAAAGTAAAACTACCTATATCAAACAAACCAGTAGTATTTGAAATGGTTCATTGCTTAGGTGTCCGTTTTTTTGCAAATGAGTGTATATACTGGGGTACTGGCAGAGCAGAATAGTACCTCCCCCCGTACCAGGTATCGTAAGGGGCGACTAAGGTACCAGAACCGTCAGGTGGCAGTATATCCATCACAGACAGTGTAGCTCAAACGCAAGGGTGGGGATGGATGAGCAGGGTCATCTCCGTCGTGCAAGCTGCGCTCTGCGATTGCCAACATGCTAGGCCAGCGCGGCAAAATCACCCTTTTTTTGGGGGCAGCAGTGGACTTCAGTTGGCTGATTAATTGGAACGCTTTTGTATGTACTTGTAATATGGTGTGTTTTCCTGTACATACATGTATAGCATTATCGCTTGGTGTTTGTAGATGAAACTGGAGCATATATATATATATATATATATATTTAATTGATGTCAACTTTTCTTACAGATACAAAGGCCTGAAACCGAACCAACAAAACTGGGCGTGCCATTGAACGGAACGTCGTACAAAAACATGAATGACAGCATGAGCAGTAGTTGTACCTTGCCATCAGGTATTACATTACATTATTTATTATAGGATCCCCAGCAGTTCTCAAAAATCTCAACATTAACGACACCCAACGCCCGAAACTTCTATAAAATAACATTTAATTTGTTAATATACATTACGTAATTACTTCACAAATAGATTCAATAATTATTGCCTAAGCCGTTAGGTACAAGATGTCAGTCACATACATTTGTGCACGTTCAAAGGCAAATGAATGATATTTATTTGATTAATAACGTGTCACGTGATCAGGTGGTCTCCGTCGCAAACACTCTTTCCACGACGTACTGGAGTGGGAGGAGAGCCGGCCACTCAACGCGTCGCCCCCCGCCTCACCAACTCGCCGGGCGCCGCTCAGACTAGACGCTTTACAACGAATCGTAGATATCGTCAAACGTACAGGTATATATTATTTGATTATGCTTGAATTTATTAGTTGTTCCATTTGGACAATGAGTTAATAATGGTATAATAATTATAGGCATTTTTATTTTAATATGTTGGAAATTAAGAAATGTGTTTATATTTCTCTTAGACGGTCTTCATGTTACAGTGATGGCGTCAAATATTCCTATCTACCCTATCCTTAAGTTAGTGTTTTATGTTTGACTAAAATATATATTTTTTTCTAATTGTAACCAGTGCTTGTTAAATATGTACAACTTTTTTAAAAAGTACTGAATACCTAAATTAATATGTTTGAAAATTGTATCTTGCATCAAAAGCGAAATTTGTGCACCATGTCCTCGAAACCGGCGATTGTACTAATTCCGATGATTATTTCATTAGACAGGCAATACTTGGATCGTAATTTAATTTCGATTTAATCATATATTAAATTAAACCAAAAACTTTAAATTTGCAAGTGCACACTGCAGGTGTCCAATAAACGGTAGAGTATATTGAGCACTATAAGCACTTTTGGTAGAGCAGTACACTGCACCTGCAGCAGACACCTCAGACAAATTCAGTACGGCAAGGCCTACTCAGTCCTCCTCTTTTGGAAACAACGATTTAACAGTCCCCAACGAGAGCCGCGACAGCCGAGACGTCTCAGAGGCGGCCTCGAGTAGCATTCATCGGTCCCGCTTCGACCCCGCGATCCCTGCGGTCCAATTGGGGACAATGAGAGGGTCGTTCGTTTAATGAACATCTTCACTCATCCCTTCAGTGGCGCCGGAATTGACGTCTAGGTAGATCAGCATTAGGTTCATCCAAAAAACAATGTTTAACACCTTACTTTGTATTTTTCCGTGCAGGTGTAAACATTGATGACGTGGATGCGGACACAGTGATGCCGACCATGAAAAAGAAAGTCCTCAATGACGAGGAGCAGTACAACGAAGATATCCGTTTCAACGTAGCCATCCGAGAAACCTTCCTCAACCGATTCGTGCACATGTTCCTTATGTACGAAAACTTTGTCATCATGCCAGATCAGGTAAGTTTGACGGTCCCGATGGCGCGTCCGGTGGTGATCCAATCTTGTGCGCCAAGTTTCATAGGTTTGATCCTCACCCAGGACAAATATTTATATTACGTGTATTTGTATGTGTCTGTGTCTAGGTCTAAACGGCTTTAAACCGCGAATTATTTATTTTATTACATTTTAAGTTCGACGTTTCGGTTGGTTAACTTGCAACCGTTCTCAAGATCTTGAGGACGTTGCAACAAAAGTAGTTTTATAATGTATATAGATATTATATTTGTAATTCCTCTGTTGTCTGATGTCTGTAACACAAGTGCTTTAAGCGACTTATCTCGGAGTCAGCTCAAGGTATGAATGAATTTGTATCAAGGTATGGTTATGGTATGTAGATGGTAGAGGTATGTAGATGTATGAATCAAGGTATGTAGATGTATGAATTTGTTTTTCTAGCGACACGGCTTTGCGCGGGTACAATCAAGATATAAAAAATTGTTGTGGTGTGGGAAATCCCTACGATATAGACATATTCCATGGCGGACATTTTGTAGACCTTTTTAAGGTTTACAATACTGTAGTACACTTTTGATCTATCTCGCCTGGTTCAGCCAGCGTTAGCAATGTAATCGCAAAAAATAGATGTTTATTTACGACATGACATTAGAAACTTATAAAATTATCAGTGTTTCTCTAATATATTATGCATGTATTATATATACCTATATATAAACTTTCCTCTCGAATCACTCTATCTTGTAAGAAAATCTGTTCCGTAGTTTTAAAGATCTAGGCATACATAGGGATATAGGGACATAAAAAAGCAACTTTGTTTTATACTAACTAGTGTTTAATCTCAGATTATATAGCAACTTGGCCTTGAGGTACCGGCAAAGTACCAGGTGTCGTAGGAGGCGACTGAAGTACCAGAACCGAGAGATGTTGGTATATACAACCGAGACAGTGTAGCACAAATGCATAGGGTGGGAGTGGGCAGCAGCATCCCCGTCGCGAAAGCTGCGGACTGCGAATGCCAACACGTTTGCTCAGCGCGGCAATTATGGGCTATGTTAAGCAGTGGCTTCCAATGGCTGGTATGATGAGGAATATAGCAAATAATGTATAACATTATTAGGTGCTTACTCGTCATGTAATTTTATTGCGTCAGGATCGTGACTCGTGGCTGTCCGCCCGCGAGTCTATGGTGAACTTCGACAAAGCGTCGTTCCTGTCGGACCAACCGCAGCGGCACCGGCCGTTTCTGTCGCGCTTCCTCGAGACGCAAATGTTTGCCACGCTTATCGACAACAAGATCATGGCCAACTGGGGCGAGTACGATGCCAACCTTCAGGTGTTCGAGCATCGCATCAAGGCTGTCAGGTTAGTGCATTGTCAAAGGAGGGGTTGTGGAATTTCTAGCGGCTGAGAATATGTCGAGTTCTTAATTGGTATTGTAGGATGTATTGTATATTTCTACTGAGTACAGACACTACTTCGACAGAGAAGTATATTTCTCTAAGTTACTAAGAAAAGTCGGGGCCGATGTCGCAGATCGAAGTAATCTTATCTTATACGCCTTCGATCCAAACCCAGGATAATTATTTATATGATGAATACTAAACGCATTAAGATGTAAAACAAACCTAGTAGTATCTCGGAGTCAGGGCAACGTATGAGATGCTGTGTGTATTTATTTTATATTATTTATTATATCTTCAGTGACTTACTCTGAAAAACCTCTTGAAATACTATAAAAAATATTTCTTGGACTATGCTAAGGAGACTATAGAGTGATACGGTGACAAAAACTCTGTGCATTATCAGTCGACAGAAAGTTTGCAACCTGACGTATTTTTCAATATTATAATTTATGTCTAAGACTTCAGTATTATATAATTGATAATATGCGTTATATTAGCTTGTACATTAATTTGCACGAATTTGGGAATCATTGTGTGTCTTGAATTTTAATAGGTTAAATCACGGGATTAAGTTGATCATTCATTAAAACAGAATGGAAGTTGTTATTTACTTGATTTTGTAAACGAGTGAAAGCATGTCATCCACTAACATTATTCATATAAACTTCTGAATAATATATTAAATTTTGAATTTAAATAGATTCTTTTATTTTAAAACAAAAGACATCAATACATTTTACACTCACCATGCATACACATTTTTTTAAAATTAATAATTAAAAAATATATGTTAAAGGAGATTAGGCACATTTTCGAGCGAAGCTTTCAGCAATATAACTAATTGCACACTCACAATTTATTAGTCACTTGTATTTTTTGTAGTCCAGCAGCCAGCCAGCTACTGACCGTCAGCAGTTACTCGTAATTATTGACTAACCCCTAACAAAAAAAACTAACTTTAAATCGTTGTACTACGAAAATTTTACAATGGTACTCTCAAACTCGATATTATAAGATACTAGGCGAGGGAAACGTGAACACCTAGATTACCTAATCGAAACAGTTTCGTAAAAAAAATATTAGAATGAAATCGGTAGGCGCATATTTACAATGTAGCGTCGAGATCGGGCGTTAAGCAACGTGTATCGTTGCAGACGCCGGCTAGGCGAGGGGGGTCTGGCGACGCGCGGGTACAGCGTGTGGGCGGGGGCGAACACGGGCGTGGGCACGCTGGGCGCGGAACTAGAGGTGGCGGCGCCCGGAGAGCGGCTACCGCACCGCGCCGCGTACTACCGCGCCTTCCCCGCGCGCCTCGACGCAACCGCGCTGGCGCCGCCGCCGCACGCCGACCGCAGGTGCGACACCGCCGCCGACGAGTAGCTAGACCCGCCTCTTTTGACGCAGCTAACGTGCGTTAACACTTTTTGTGTCGTTTAGTTTAGGTCGTTCGGTTTTCGGTTCTATTGTGTTAGCGTTATGGTGTGTTTTTACTTGGACGCTTTGATTTCTGTCGTGTTTTCTCTGAAATCTTTGATTGGCTTTGAGAGTTTTCATGAGTTTATTTGCGTTCAAACTTTTTGGAGTGTCTTAAGTCTTTGGATCGGGGATCTACGGTCCATGCTTTATTTAATAATGCGGCCTCAGAACGCGATTAAATTATAACATTTTTTTTTATATTTTCATAAGCGAATAGTAAATACTAACAGCTTTAGACTAGAATGATGTTTGGGTTATTCTAAGATAGGTATTGCATGCTGTTAGTTATTCCAAATTTAATTTAATACATTAATTTATAAACACACATACATAGACGTTCCAAAGTGTCTCAAATAATTAATCAAATTATAATTTAAAATAAATTATAATATATTTTGTTTAACAAAAATCTTTTACATGATATTTAAAGACTTAATAATACTTGCTACCTAAAATGTAAAAACTAGACAGAATTAATGATTTAACGCTAGCTGCCTCATAAGAGCCTTTAGGATTTAAGAATAATTGGATGAATGGTAAAGTTGTGGTTGTCTCCTGTTGATCTATATACGAATTAAATCAATGTAAATTGTAATAGTCTATCGTTAGTAAGGGTTTTTTTTTGTTCATGTGGCTTGTCTTTGTGTCGCTACGAAATGTTGCGGTATCTGTCGATGTTCACTCAATGGCACATTCTCACTAGTTCCCAGTATGATATAGTAAATCAGTTCTTTAATTGACAAACAAGCATACGCTCATATTATTACAAGGATATCACTAGCGTTCCCAACCTTGTCACTTGCCGACATCATGTCACATCACCCTGTAATTTCATCGACTCTCTCACACTTCACATTGCTGTGAAGCAATGTGAATACTGCTGTTTGTTGCAAAGCAATGCAAATTCCGGAGCAATGTAAATACTGCTGTTTGTCGGTAGAAATAGGTAAGAGTGAGGTACCAATGCAGACAATTTGTATGAGGATTTACCTGTTGTAAAACTTGTTCTATTAAAACTAACTACGGAACTAATAAATATAGGAAACTCACTAGTTCCATAGAATTTATTATCATTGGAAGTAGTGAGAATGGCCCCACGCATGCATGCCCTCCGCGCACCGAGATAACATTACAATAGCTGCGTAACCTTAATACAGTAGACTAAAAGTAGATTGCCATACCATTGAAATAAGTTATACAATACAAAACCTCACTAATAGACACCAAAATTCATTTGTTTATACTATAGGCACGTGTAGATTTCATGTATGTGCAATTACTTGACTGTTACCTCGGTGAGCACTTGTTTTTTTTATCTATAGTCTATACAAAATATGATGATGTTAAATGGATTATATTTTTATTTAATATTATAAATGTGAACGTGCATTTAGATACACCGTAAGGATATCTCCAAGTTCAACATTAGAAATACTAAAAAATGACCATAATCTCTTTTTTAATATGTCACACGATATCTAGATGCGCAATCACCTTTATTACAAGCATGCGATTGCCTTTTTTTGCCAGCCTAAAACGTGTGGGCTTCTCGACCATGCACTACCGTCTTGTGCATGATATACAAAATTTACGATATTAAATCTCAGTAGAAATTGTGATTGATTTATTTATATACAATCGCGCTTTTACTAGGGTTAGGTTACACTATTCCTTTTTTATTTTGTATTCATAATAAAAAATCTGCATTCCGAAACTCACTTATGATCATTCCAACCGTGTTGTGCCACATATGACTCATTGCCGTCCAGGAACACCATGACTTCAAACGAAGGGAATCTTCAAGATGTCAACATAAACCAATCAAGGTATATAGTATTCAGCTTGTTACCTAAGCCATTATTTTGCCTACGACACATTACGCTGCTTTTTTGCATCTACATTCACGATACACCACAGTCATAAAGAATTCCCTATAATTTTCTTTCGTTTCGAAACGCTATAGTCGCTCTATTATGTGATTGCCATAGAGCAGGTTTGCTTAAAGCTGATCATAGTGGGTGCACACCAAATTTGTTGTAAAAATACGTACGACACGAGTGGCTCATTTATATGGAGATATAAGTCGGAGAAACCCTACCATAGAACTTAGATCCTTTTGTGTATGGCTTTGTTTACGACACTTTGGCACTTTTCGGAACGCAGCTTTTTTATAGCTTTATTTTAGTTTATATTTATGATCGCTTAGCGATGCTTGACCTGTTCAAACTGCCTCACTAAGAATTTGCGCTCGATGCGAGCTTCGATTCTTCGTCTTGAATAAATATATACTTCGTACCAACATGTGGTTTGCAGCTCGATATGAAACTTATGAATCTCATCCAGTTTATAAATTATTTATTGTATTTTCTTAATTATACTAGTGTTTAATGGACTTTTATATAAAAAAATGTTATAGAAACATAAACATAGCTAGATGTTTTTAGGAAGTCTCAAGTCTAATTTCCTTTTATGACAGTGATAAATACATATATATATATTTACTTTAATAGATATTTGTCTATAATATTCTAAGCTCAGTTAATGCTCATAGAGATATCTTTCTATAACAAAGTAAGATCACAATATTTTCATACTAAGGATACTTGTTACAGGTATTCTCTTACATTTACATAATTATTTTGCATTATTTAAACAGTTTGACATACCGTTAACTGATTTTAGAACAAACTATAAAAAAGTTAAAATTGAGTCGAATACAGTGAACTGTTATAAACGACATCTAATAAATTATGACTTCATTTGTAATTGTTTTAGAATCATATAAACTTTGTCATAAATACTTTTGTATTCGTTGCATGAAAATAGCATACTTGCATTGTTTTCAAAATGGAGGATAACTGATATACTCAAAGCATGCACTTGTCTTGACGTGCATGGCCTAAGAATAATGTGTGATTATAATGCTCATTAATGTAACTCTTGCTCAGAATTCCGAATTTAAGAGTG
Organism: Heortia vitessoides; assembly: GCA_020976665.1. Lineage (NCBI taxonomy): Eukaryota > Metazoa > Arthropoda > Insecta > Lepidoptera > Crambidae > Heortia > Heortia vitessoides. Next base: position 11,742,398 of record JACJUM010003237.1, read on the forward strand.
TTTGCATAATGGTGATTTGTCCAGCGACTTCATGGCGAAGCCGAGCCTAGTTAGTGGTAACGTCTGTGGTCATACCCTGCTATAGTACTACTACTAGCAAACTTGCAAAATCTTGTCCTTGCACAACTACTATATACCTTTAATTCTATTTAATAGACTTTAAGAGATATTTGTTACGCGCATTCTGTCCATCCATACGCATACCCGCCATGTTTTAAAATATCTTTTAATTACATTAGAACCTTTACATTAGTCTTTACAACAACATACTGACTAGAAAATAATTCGCGAAATTGGTCGAGCCGATCACGCATGCAATGCCGTAACCAAGGGATTCGTTTGTGTCAATATAGGTTTGTCGTGATAATACGATTAATAAAAATGAAAAAATCCCACTGCTTGTCAACTTCTCCAACAAACAGCTTGTAATTAAATGACGTACATTACGTCAATATAACGAATTACTCCTCTTGTAAACTCAACTCTCAAGTGGGCACTGTGCAAGAGATTGCTCTACTCGCTTCGTGAACGCCACGATATAGCCTCGCGATGAAGTCGCTGACCAACCCGCAAGTATGAACAGACCATCTTTGTAGGTTATTATTATAAACGTTTCTAAACGAACTTTTGCTCTTTCTAGCTTTATTACTTCAATGTTAATGTCTTCCTTTAGATAATTATGTTGCCTTGAATCATTTGATACATAACCTACAATATAATCATTATTTTGTAAATGTTTATACTAAATAAGACTAATTGTACCTTAGTGTATTTCTATTGATGTGATAATGTGAGAAGTTGCATGCACATTTTATTTGCATGCGTAAATTTTAAGTCTTTTCACCTACTCGTAGTTAGATGTGTTACAATCTAATACCTAATGTAGTCATTTTGATGGTTTGAAAAACCATCACATTATGATTTTAAGTAGTATGTTTATTATTGTAATAGGCTGCTATGCAATTTTTCGTTACTTGTTAATCAGAGAAATTTAATTTTATTATTTATGTATACCTCGACTAAGATTACATAATGCAATAAAGATCTTAAAACGTGCATTGTATTTTGTATCCTTTTATCATTTCCTAATCCCTAGCTACATTTATAAGTACGCACATAGAAAATATATAGTATGGTGTATATAAGTTCACATTAGTTGTGCTTAACGCTTCTTGTGCTTGCTTTGAACGTTTGTTTGATGAGATCATTTATTAATATCTTCGTAAATATTCCAGGACGAACAGTTTGAAACGTATAAAGAACGCGAAGTGGCAAGTGAAGGACTGCCCGCCGGAGCTTTTACTGGGAGATATTAGTAGGAAGTTGTCAACTGAGGTGACACCGGCCGCCATTGCTCAGAATAATAGGACGTTTGTTGAGAAACTTCTCAAGGTATTGCAAGTTACTACAGTAAACACTGCATTAATTATTAAGTGTAATAAAGAAAACTACTTATGTGTGAATTCTTGTAACTCCGGAATGATTACATTAATTTGAACATTTTCGTAATTATTTGAAAGATTTCGCTAAACTATCTTGAAGAAGTCTTGTTCATAGACAATTTGTTCTTTAAACATCAATAAAAGTATAAAAATCCTACAAAGTATACGGGCAATATACACGCATACAAAGAACCAATAAAATACAATTTAACGGCTTATAAACGCGGTTTATTTAATTATTTATTTTTCAACGTTTGATTAACCTGTAACCGTTTTTAAGATTAATAAAAACGAGAACTTATACCACGATAAAAAAAATTAAAAAGTTAAGTAAACCGCATTTTATTGTTGTTAAAAAAGTAGTTTTATTTTGAGTTTTGAAATTGTTAAAGAAAATAAAACTTCAGTAGTTTTATTCACAAGGTCGTGACTCGAAATTTAACTACATATCGTTGTCATTTGTATTGTATTTATAATCTCGAAGAACTCTATAGTCTAAGTTTTCCATATTTTGTGTAGTGTCCATTAGTGTTTAATAAAATCTTTTGCATAATTCAACTATTTAATATACCTGTAGCCTTTCTCCGACAATTTCTAACTATGCAAATGCGAAATCCATCCTATTACATTCTAATCCATTTCGAAGGCTATGTGATAAGATTTTTATTTCTGATGCTCGTACAATATATACTAAAGTAATTCAGTAAAATCCTATAATTTTAGGAGTGCAAAAGCAAAACCAAGCGTATGCTAGTAGAGAAAATGGGAACAGAGGAAACAGACCTAGGGCTCGGCACCGAAGTATCGATAACGGGCGTGGAAGAGAGTACGATGATTGCGTCCCTATGTGATCTGCTCGAAAGGCTGTGGTCACATGGGCTACAACACAAGATGGGCAAGTCTGCACTATGGATGCACCTCACGAATTACCAGGAGTTGGAGCAGTGCAGTAACTCCACCAAACCTATTGACCCTAACTATTTAACACCTGGTACGTATATCTCCATAATAAATCGTATATGTAGCTACATTTTTAAGGCTCAAGTAACTTGCGATGGGATGTTATGCTTGTGTGTGTAAAATAGAGAAATTGATTTCTCTTAGAGATGATTTACAACAGATTATATATGTACCTATACTGTAACGTCACTAATCATAGTTCTAAAAAGCTTATCCCTTCCTCTTGTGTCCTAATTGCTGTCCTTAGTGTATTGATATGCTCCTGTTAACATACAATATATTCACCCTTCTGAAGTCCATACAATTTTCAGCTCTTTTATAATATAGTATGAATTTCTTCTACTCACAATCTGTATGTCTAAAAATATATTACAGTGTATGCTCATTACAAGTCATTGCTTTTAAAACATGCAGCTTTGGCCTGGTGTGTGTTGCGTAAACGGCTCGACTGTAAGTAAACTTTACATTTTAACGTTTACTATATACTTTAATATCTGTTCAGCACTTATTTTAATTCACTTCGAACCGGACTCTTAACGGCTTTTTTCAAAAACAAATACAGAACTCGATTATTGACAAGTCATGATTAAAACCGCGTTCTCACTATGCCGGAACGGTTAACTAGTAATTTTACAGACAATGTCTTAGAAAAGCAAGCTGATGGCTAGCAACAAAAGTCAACTCAACTTTTTATTTACATCATTAATTCAAAACTATCTATTGGAATGTATGTAAATATCTGTCAGATATTATGTCACAAGTTTTTGGCATAGTGGGAACACGCCGTTATGCCGAAAATTTTAACACATATAATACTAGTATCAGATTAAACTTGAACAACAAATGTTTTGTAATTATTTATATTTACAAGCCAACTGCACAAATATTTATCTATCGCGACTAAGTGTTTACGTACCCTTGGGCTGCTGTTCATCAATTTTAATTGAACTAAAAATCATACTATTAAATTGAAATGTATCAACATACGTGTTACTCGTTATTATTTTTTATATATCGTTATATATTTCATCGTCGTTGCTTAATTATATTTTAGAACGGTGGTCCCCAACCTTTCGTTGACTAGAGACCACTTTGAGTTATTTTTTATCAACAGAGGCCAGGGTAAACGCAAATATTAAACACACACTCAATAGTATGATGTACTAACAATATTGTTTGAATAGAAAATGTAATAATACTTTTTTAGTAAAAAACCGGTAAAAATAGGTAAATTGAATCAAAATCATTTCTGAACTTGTATTTTCTCCAAAGGTTCAGTAATACTGAGAATATTCGTACAAAACTACACCTAGCGACTCAAGGAGTCAACATTTTCCGTCGGTCAAATGTTGACTCCTGTTGACAGCTTGTTGGAAACTACTGTTCTAGACTGATTGAGAAGCGATAAAAAGGCCTAATTATGTAAGATCATTAGCATAACAGACGTAGAAGAACTTGTTCCGTGTCCCTCTAGATTTGTCTTCTGTGGGCGCGGAGGTTGAAGCGCAACAAAGCACAAGTAGCAGCAACAGGTCGCGCGATAGTTCCCGCGGCGGGTCCCGCGACAGTTCGCGCGACCGCCTCAGCAACTCTGGCACCTTGGAGCGCAAGTCTGCGCAGCCGGCGAACCCTATGCGACCTTTGCCTGAGAGCTTGACCTTCGATATGAGGTAATGCACTCTCGATTTTTTGTTTCGTTAACGGATATCTGAACGGATTGACTGTTGAGCGAATTTCTGTTTTTGAGTTATTATGAATACCTATAACTGACTTACTCCTGATTATGAATATAACTGAATCACTCCATAATAGTCGCTTAAAGCACTTGTGTTACGGACATCAGAGGAATCACAAATATACTACTTAAATACACGTGTCTGGGTGTTAAATATAATACCCAGACACAGGAAACTTATCCAAGCTATATCAATCTACCTGTATCTACTTTAGATATTTATTCTATAATAAATATATATTCTTTTTGTTATTTTTTTAATAAAATTTTTATGTTTTATACAACCACTTTTATGCAAGACGTTGATACTTAAATGATGTTTACATTTATTTTCTAGCAGCGCACGCGACTTTGTCTGCATGGAATAGGGATTTTGATAAATCGTCTATCCAACAATGAAAACATTTTTCAAATCAGACCAGCGGTTCCTGAGATAAGCGTGTTAAAATAAATAAACAAACAAACTATTAAACTTTATAATATTAATATAGGCTGAATGTCAATTGAATGATGGAAGAGTTTTTGCAAAATTTTATGAATGGTGATATAATATTGAAATGTATGTGGAAGTTAGTTGCAAGTTCCAGTCTATTTTAACTTTTGACCTGGAAGCGATTGACGATATATTCCAATGACTTTCAGTATGATGTGACATCTATTTATGAACAGTGAACCATTTAATAAGCCGTGAGGTACCAGCAGAGTACAAAAGTACCTCCCCCTGTACCAGGTATCGTAAGGGGCGATTAAGGTACCGGAACTGATAAATGGCGGTATATATATCCGAAACAATGTATCTGATATGCATAGGGCGGAGATAGACAGCAGCATCCCTGTCGCGAAAGCTGCGCTCTGCGATAACCAATAAGCTTGCCCATACGTCTTATGTCCAGCAGTGGACTTCCAATAGCTGATATTATGAACCATTTATATAATAATTTAAATTTTTAATACAAGATTACACATAAGAAAATTCTAAGGCTAGGAGTATATAAAAAAAACTAATTCAATGAACGATACCAAAAAGTTGCTTTTACACTGCACTCAATCTATTTAAAAATTATAACAGAACAGAGAAAAGTAGCCTAGTTTATTTATTGCGTAAATAAATACTGATTACAATTTTAGAACATATTTTCTAGAACACAGTTCAAATTTTGATCAGTCGCCCAATGATTGATTGTTGTTCACTTCAGAAGTGTTACGTGTCCCTAGAACACCGCAATGTTAAATATGAAATTTAAAAAAAATTACCTTTTGTAGAAACGTCCAAGCCATGACGGACATAAAAACGGAAATCGGCTACGCCCGCGCCTGGGTTCGGCTCTCTCTAGAAAAGAAGTTGCTGTCAAAGCATCTCCGCGAATTGTTGGCTGACACAACACTGTTGCGGTCCCAGTACAAGCGGACGGCGTTCCTGCGCTGTGAAGAAGAGAGGGAGCAGTTCTTATACCATCTGCTCACATTGAACGCCGTCGACTATTGCTGCTTCACTAACACATATCCCACCACCAGTAAGTTATTAAGATATTATATTTATATAATTTCATTTAAATGTATAGGTTACCTAGTTAGCAGACGAAGTTCTCAACTAGCCACACGCCTTTCGCAAGGATGTGCATTCAAATGCAGTGTAGTAACGGATCGTTTTAAATTATTTATTTAATTATTTTATTGATGCGCTGAAGGAAAATTTTCTGCATTAAAACACTATCGTGTTTAATTTGATAAAGTTGCATCGTATTCAAACTATATTGTAAAATAAAAATAAGTTCTATCACCAACCCCTATTTTTAATATTAATTTTAATCATTTAATATTTTTTTTATTATTTGTATGGCATTCTACATGTGTAAACGTAAGCTTCACCTACATCGTGACGACACATTTAATATGTCTTTCATTGACGGTATGTTTAAGTAACAGGATATTGATTTTTCAGAACTACCATACAGAGTTCTTATTGTGCCATCTCGTAAAGCAAGCCAAACCACAGCTAACTGTTGGATATCCATATCGGGAACAAACCGGGAATCCACACCAAAGATACCAATACCGCGGAACACAAACGAATTTGTGTTTCATGTAAGTACTTCATCCTATTTATAGATATAAAACCTGTTTTTTTATTTTTAATTACTTATTTTAAATGAATTATGAAAATAACTCACTGATATTTGCCATTGTAGCACAAGAATTTGGGAATTTTGTCCACATTACGCATCGGTCACGATAATTCTGGTCTCTCGCCGAGATGGTTGCTCGACCAGGTGTTCGTGAGAAATGAAGTCACGGGACACACTTACACGTAAGATTTTTTATCAAGTTTTATTAAAAATTATGTGTAACCTTTTTTCTAGCCAGATTAGACTTTCAATATAGACAATAACATTAGTTTCATTCCGATAAATACGATTCGGCTTACTAAAAGCGATAAGACACAGACAAATAAATCTTAAAATATTCTGTATTTAAGTACTTAAATACAGAATATTTTGAGTTTTTACAAGTAAAACAATCATATTTATATTATACTCTTAACACTGATGATTTTGATGACGCCTCGGGATTATAAGATCGAATCATTCTAACTAACATATTTACTATACCTACTTTGAAAAAGAACAAAAAATACGTGAAATATATAAAGATAAGCATGGCTTATTTTTTTATATATATATTAAGCCAATGCTTAACAGGAAATCAATTGTTTGATCTCAAATAAAGGTGAGCTAAAATCTCGTGTATTAAATGTATATTGAACCGATTTTAGATATTCTTTCACTAACTTAAGGTTATATAAGCAGCGAGTAACATAAGCTATATTTATATCCATATTCTCACGGGACAGGGAACCGTACGGGTGAAACTGAGATTCATCAAATGTTCTTCCCGGATGGGGATCGTCCCATGACTTGTAGCGCGTAAAATAAGAACACTACCGCCATTGGGCTCGTCTAGGTACAGAAGGTGGTAGTATCTTTATTACGCCTAGATCAAACATGTTTTAGCTGGGATGAATAGAACCTGACGACTTTAGGCCATACCTGATTGTAGGAATTTAGTAATACAGGGAATGTAGGAAATGTAGGAAATCTTTTTAAAATCAGGACCGTAGATTGGTAGGCAATATAATTGTGGTCCGGCAGGTTCCCGTGCAACCGCTGGCTGGGCACGGGCGTGGACGACGGTTCGACGGAGCGGCTGCTGCTGGCGGCGCGCATGCGCAGCGAGCGCACGCCGCGCACGCCGGCGCACCAGCCCGCGCCCGCCGCGCCGCCGCTCACGCCCACCGCCACGCACCTCTCCACCTCCACCATACAGCACATGATCGGTGAGCGCCTTGATTTTTCATATAAATAAATTGTTATACATTCACACAACATTTCATACATGATCCCGACTCCGAGATGTGTCGCTTAAAGCACTTGTGTTACAGACATACAAACAACAGATACACAACTGAACAAATACAGATGTTAGACATATAAATATTAGTCCTGCATGAGTCTCGAAACCACGATCGCTACCGAAAGATGAATGAGTGCCTTAAGTTTTTTAAGTATCAGATAATTTCATCTAAGGGATTTTGAACGAAGTTCCGAAGTTTCCAAAGTCCTAGACAGAAAAAATTAAGACCAAAACTTGTGACGACACTTTTTGCTATTGGCTATATGCAAAGCGAGTAGTGGCGGACAGATAAATACCGCGGCGCACAACACGGCAGAAATTGCAAACAAATGCGGATGATCAGCTGTCAAAAGTGTGATTGCAATACAAAATCAAAGCAAAGAAATGGGCCATGACTGTGGTTGCGTTGTTAACTGCAAAAATAACGGCTTCAGAAGCAAATATAATTTTATATTTTCTCAAGCGCGTCCTATGAATAAATTTAATCAACACCATAACAGCTTGTGACCCATAAAGGGTGCCAAGCCCTTATGTTTTCTGAGTTGATATTAAAAGAAACCACATTTATAATCGATACATCTATAATGATCACATTGATGCTGAAATCCAAGTAGATATTGCATCTATTTCGAGAGTCATAGCAACAAATACTTCAAAGAATAAAGACAAAAGCTGTCGAACGGACAAAAAAACATATAAGGATCAATCACCCACCACATGGTCAAGAATTTGTTGGTATATCTATGCTAATATTATAAAGCGGAAGAGTTTGTTTGTTTGTTTAAACGCGCTAATCTCAGGACCTACTTGTCCGATTTGAATAATTCTTTTTTTGTTGAATAGTCCATTTATAGAGGAAGGCTTTAGGCTATATAACATTACGCTGAGACCAATAGGAACAAAGCGTCAGTGAGAAATGTTGCAAAAACGGGGAAAATTATTCACATTTGATTATTCAGTCTTTCGTCGCATGCGCTGCATAAACGGTTTAAATTATTCAAAAACTATGCATGAAAGAATTTTTCCTTTTTAATAATAAAAAAAGTCCGGCAGTGACAGTATATGTCTATCTCTCAAGATTTACTCCTAATAACATTTGTCGAAGAAGGCTTGCTATCATTATAATGTGTAAGCAGGCCGCGCGGCGGCAGGTGAGGGGGAGGTGGGCCTCGCCCCACCGCCGTGCTTGCCACTACCACTCGCGAGTGTATGTTTCCGAGGTACCATGCCGCGCGGCAAGGTACCAGACGCGTGGTCGGCTCCCTACGAAACGGTTAAATACAGCGTGCTTGATTTTAAACAAAAGTAAAAATATAATTTATGCCGAAGTACCCATTATTTTAAAAACATTATTTTTTTACATATTATTTAACAAAATCTTATTCACGACTATACAGTAACATAAACTAACGTGAGCAATCAATAAATAATCTCGATAGAGTTTCCGATAACCACGCGAACGAAGTCGCGGGCACAGCTAGTTATCAATAAAAGAGATCAATAACCCTTAGATCTTGCGGGTGTGTGCACATTTAATAACTTCGTGTTCTTTGTAACAAGAGTAAAAAGTAAAAAACGTAAAGCTTCTATAAAAACCGCCTTCTCATTTATTTAATGAAAATAAAAACTGGCTTGACATTTTCAGCATTCAGTGTTTATTTAGTGTTCATAGAACCACAGTTTCAAGAATATTCATTTTACAGTAAAACTATTGAATAAATTGCACTTAAATAATGTCAACAATACTATTTTAATCTTTGGTTTTATTTATATTTGCAAAGAAAACTAACAATGTTTACATTTTTACTATTTGACAGCTTCCGCAAATGTTGTAAACGCTTCGCGTCGCCACAGTCGCGCACATAGCTAATAGTTGTAAGCCGTGCGGCGTGCGCGTGTGTCGTCTGTGTTAATTTTATCCTGCGTAGGCGTATTAGTTGTAAATTTTGCATGAACATACAATTGAACATCATATTCTTAATAATTTTAGGTGATTGCGTCAACGCTATTGTAAAATGGCACTACCAGTCCAAGAGAGAAAAGGACGCGAACTCGCTTAGCGTTCTCTTATGTGGCGAAAACGGATTGGTAAAATGTTTGGAGCAAGCCTTCCTCTGCGGGTTCAAGTCTGCTCGATTGTTTGGAAAAAACCTTTTCATCTGGGACTATTTTGGTGAGGACCAAAACTGTTATAATGATCTTAAATACTAAAAACTCTTTGAAAACTATGCAATCGTTACAAAAAGCGTGACCATTTATTACTTATAGAACATTATTTAGCTACTATCCAATATCCACCCAGTACCCAGACATTGGAAAGGACCACAATAGACACCTATTCTATCAGTAACTACTGATATTTCCGACAAATATATCAATGAATTATAATAACAGCTTACGCTTGTTAAAGAATTGCCTGCCAGTACTTCGCTATTACAGCTAATACAGCGTGCTTCATTCACTATTTATTTCGTATATCTAATTTTTAACTTTAGCTTTTCACTGTGTACACAGTCAATATTGAAATTTTTCATTTTTAATATACTGCCATAAACTTAGGATTCATGTAAAAGACTTAAGTATTTTTAATGATACATACAACTAATTTTAAGGTTATCTAATAAAGCAATATTTCCTTTTTAGCGAGAGTGAAAGACGAGTTCAAAATGAGTCTATGCGACGAGCCGAATGCGCAGACCAACAAGAGCTGCGGCGTCGCGTACAACTGCCGCCAGGACCAAGAGCACAGGTCCATCTGGCGATGCTACTGCCATCTCATGGACGAAATCAGCACCGTCGGCCGCACGCTCGGCAAGGATGGCAAGTTCCAGCTTTTCATTTGTCTTAGTTTGCGGTAAGTCTGCTTCATCTTTATATAGTTTTGAAACAATATAAATACAATATAATTGTTATCACCGCGAGATTTGTACGCGCCCACGCCAATAAAGGTTCCACTAACATCAACTACGAATTGTTTGTATACATTTACAGTAGATGGTGCTGTGGAGAGTTAAATCACATCGACAACATTATTTGTTATTACTTATCACAAAACTCTTTTTTTTCAATGGAATAGACGCACATACTTATAATACTAGCTGGTATTTTTATCACCACCAGTAATACATAAAAGTTCTTTTCTGGATACTCGCCAAACGAATCGGACCTTATAACAAAGTTTACAGCAGGTAAACTTTGTTTTAAGGTCCGATAAGGTTCATAATATAGACAATTATAAATCGTCAAAGCAAACAACAGCGTAGTCTTTTTTAAAATCAATCTGCATCAGACAACCTTAAAACTATTTTATAGCGGGCAACTAGAAAGGAACTTGTAGGTAGAACTATTTATATATAGATCATTTGAGTTTATCCTACACAAAGTCATCAAACCATAGCAGCCGCAGGCTTTTGTTAGACGTAAGCTTCCCTAAGAAATCTACGGTTTTTAACGATTTTTGTCCGTAACAGCTTAGACACTTACACATTATAAATACACTTCCATCTGTCGGTACCAATAATACCTCAGTCGTTTCTTATGATTCCTGATATCATACCAGAAATACTTACAAATTGCACGCTGGTACACCACAATATCTAAAATTACTTTTCAGAAACCACGTTCATGTCTAAGTGTAGCTGGCAAAGTTGGCTTAGTTCAAGACTAGTCTTCAAGTTACCGCATAATCGACCTGAAATCAAACGAAAGACTAATTATTATGTTATATAAAATAGTTTTTTTTCACTGAGCTTCAATGTGATCAATGTGTAAAAATCTTTCTATTTTATAATCTTTTATTGTAATTATATTCCAGCGAACACTGGCTTCATAGGATGCTAGTTCCGATGTCAATGACCCGTGTCACCGCTGAAATGTACGAGGAGCAGAGTTTCCTCCGCAAAAGGGGACTTCTTACTTTCCTCCGGCAGATCCTCGAGCCCCTGGACGAATTTGATATTGTCCTTGAAAATTCACTTACTCAAGGCATTTAAATTCTCGAGAACGTAAGGTATCTTATGATTTGATTTTTAGTTGCAGCAGTACAACAATACTTTAACCAATAATAATAATGCTATTCGGTATACATTAATGCTCTTGAATACTAATATCAGTCGAGAGATAGTGATATATTTAAAACGAAATTTTCTTTCGTTGTTGGTTTGTAACGTACCATTCCCGTACTTAATTAATTATGAAAATCATTCATATTTTAATCAGGTGAACGAAGTAAGACTTTATTGGAAAAGGTTATAATATAACGGGTGATATACTATTTCATATTGATTGGAATTCCCCAGAATCTCGTCCCGACTGAAAGTGATTTTAACTAATATTTTTAATGTTTGAGGCTTTTGTATGTGATGGTAATGCTAAATGAGCATGTACTCCATCGCCTTTAGTACGTTAGATTCTAATTACATAAATTTTATTTAGTGTACGATGAAAACGTAAAGGCGAACAATGGTGAAACCAATCCGAGGTCGTGTAGTTTGCCCAATAGTTCCATCCTGAATAAAAAACAACATTAATGTGTAGTTTTTAAGATGAACTTTACAATACTCATAGTTACATACGTCTCTATTGACAGATGTAATTTCGTAGTGCATCTACATAACAGTACACCGCACACTGCAAAACATTTTGTTACAATAGTAATTAAGTTAGTACTCAATTTTATTTACAGTTAATATTTGCTTTGTATTTTGACATCTATAAAGGCAAGTGCGAAAAGTCATTAAGAATGCAAAAAATATTCATAATTTATTTATTCATCGATGATTGTAACTTAAAAAAATGTTTGTTATGATATTGAATTTCAAAGAATACCAATGCGCTGTTGTACTCTTCCAATATATAATCAATAATCCAAAATATATTTTTTAGTTCTGTATGTTTTAAATTTTTTCTATATAGTTGAATTGCCTTTAAAACTTATCTTTAAACATACATGAGAGTGTATGTCCGAGATTTCTTTCGTGAGTTTGCAACCGTTAAAACAAGGGTTAGTACGGATATACAGACAGACAGGACAGACCAACATAAATAAACCATTACCACCATTTTATTTGTTTATATAGATAAGGGTTTCTTGATTACAAACTAATACCCTATTGTGAGCGACACTGTTGCATACATAATCAACTCAGTGCAACGGTAATGGCCCGGTGTCGCTCGCCATTATTTTTACCAGTTTTTGTAGATCTCAATTCTAGACTAGTAGAATATTGTATACAGTTTGTGGTGTGCGATGTACGCGATCTTTCTATCCAGATGTTAGTGCTATAGTTTTACGGAACTTATGAATTTGATATTAGTTTTCAGGGTCTGATTTTAGCGTACCTATATCGTTTTAAGTTTTAAATGTGATTGTTATTTATTTTTTCTTGCCAGTTTAATCCAAAGATATTTTTGTGATGGTGCTTATGACATTATCTAACTGTCTTTTTTTATGTGTAGTGCAATGTATGTTGTTTTGTAGTGAATGGGTGTGTAAATGGAAGGATGCTTTAGATTCTGCTTGCTAAATAAATTGTGTCTCTCTTATATATCTTTACTTTTTTGGGACAAAAATATTTTCACATAAACTTCTGAACGTGGAAATACACCACCTTTAAAATTAAGTACAGTTTCCTTTGTTTTCGCATTGCACTTTTAACAAATGTACGTTTCTTCGCATCATTCCATAAGTGTTTAGTAATTAAGTGTTTTATTTGTAAGAATAATTGTGTCAATTTATATCTAAATGCCATTTCTTCGACATTGCGTCGCTCGCGATGTCGTATCCTGGGTTACTTGAAAAATAACACGCATGTTGTTGATTAGCCGTTACGGCAATCGATTCGAAATTACTGTATCCTTGCTACATAATTAAACAAAAAATGTCTAATATGTTTGCTGTCATTTAAACTGCACTCATTAAACCTTTAAGGGTTTTTTAGTATGATGGTTGTTTAGAATGTTTGCCGTCCTAGATGTCCTACAACTTTAGTGCAGCACTTGGAAACTTAGCATGTAAATTTTTTCAACTTATGAAGTTAATAGTAACCATACAACGATAGGTCCACTGGTAAATGGTTAACAAGATTCAATTTTTAACAATTTTTTTAAAAGAATGCACGTCAAAGTGTGGCCTATTGTTTTATGCTGATAAATTGTGCCAAAAAAACATAACCGAAAATCAATTTAATTCGGATTAGAATATACTCAAGCCACGTCTTCATGGCTCTATGTTATATGACCGTTTCACTTTAAAATCTCACATATATTGAAAAAAATAGTTTTAAATATTCCCTAATACTTGATTCAGTTGTACCTAATACACTTCGAAATATGGTAACATTTTGTATAAATATATTTGTAACGCATTTAAAAATAATAAGGTAATTGCGATGTAGACTGTATAAACCTCATGATTCAATAAACTTCGAACCGAGACTGGCTAAGCCAAGCTAATCCATTAAAATAACTTAGAAATGGTTTAAAGATGTAAGATAGAATTCACACTTTCGTTTCCGCCCTGAGCTAAGCTCCTATGGTGGACTACGCTTCTTATATGTCTCAATAACCATGTTCTCATGAACCAATTCTGTCATATTATGTTACGATTTAATTACAGGAAACTTATTTTAATTCTACACTCGTATGATGAATTTATTACTGTCAAGTAAATAATACTCATTAATGATCATTTAGCCTGATTTATAATTTTCGTTTTTACTACATGTACCTAAATGTATTTACTTTATCAACTTTGTAACGTTGAAAGAATTTTTATAAATAGAAAAAAACACTATTTTTAGTTTTTTTTGTTTTAGAGTTTACCTATATTATTTATTTTACTTTGTATTTATAGTATATTATGAGCATTTATGACATGTTAAAGATACAAGTTGACTTTTATGCTATCGTCTACTTTTTCTCATTGAAAGTAACTGAACGAGATGTTTTTTTCCACTCGACCACTCTAACGATGCTCTCGTTTAGGTACTTATCTCGCCCTTGTCGAGTGTAAAATATTCATTTGGTATATTTATTACTCTAATCTGCTTGTATAAAAAGTGCAATCTCTACGCGCTACTATAGTTTTGTTACCCTTGTAAACCTCATAAACTCAATAGATACATTTTAAAGTATTAATTTACTTGACTATAAGCATGTAAAACGTAATTTTATAAGACAGTTTATATCGTCTCGTTGGCTAGTTTATTTCGTTTTTTATTTATACAAATGTCTTCCTCAAAATAATTTGTCTCACACTATGCATAAATAACATTATACCAAAGATGTGTGATGTGTTATTGTAATAAAATATCAAATTATTATTTCTATATGTGCATAATTTATAAAATTAAAGTATTGTCCAATAAAGATTTTACCCATGCATCTGTATTTTATTTTATGTATTTAGTAAACCTTTTAGGAATATGAACAATGGGCTTGTCTTATTGTTTACGAAATGTCTGTCAACAATATTTAAAGACATTTTCAAAATATATTTCATAAGAAACGTACAAATAAAACGTATTTAAAAAAAAAACAAAAGTGATAAAGATGGAAAGCCCTTTTAAAATAGAAATTACTCCCACTAAGTATTTGACAAGATTTTTAAATACACTCATTTGCAAAAAAACGGGTGGTTTTGATTTTAATTCTTCTTTAAAAATATATGGCAGCAAAATGATTTCAATCATTTGTAAATGTTACTGGCCGGTTTTAAAAATGCCGTGGTGTTTAAAACAGTACGTTTTAAATTCAAATTTTCATTTGATGCTCGTTTTTACAGAAAACCACTTTTTATCCTACATTTTTGGTGCGAAGTTCCAAAAGATAATATCGGTTTTCATAACTTTTAGTCAATTTTTGTGAATTTGTTTCATATTCTTAATTGTCAAAGCTTAGCTAAGCTTAATTTATCTTATTGCTGTTAAGCTATCATAATAATGTTAAAGAAAGTGGTAAAAGCTACCAAAATTACGCTGCTCGAAGAGGGTTGCAGCCAATGCTTCATGGCTCAGAGGCTACTAACTCGACGAGATCAATTGTATGTGGCACTTTTTCTAATTTCTCAACCCTCCATATTGTAGCTACATGAAAAATAATGCATATTATTATGCACTACCTACAGATAGCATGTTGAAGTGACAGTGGGCAGGGGACTTTTTACGCAGACCCAATGGCCAATTTAGTCGTAAGATTTTGAAATGTAGGCGACGTACCGACAAGCGCAGTTTACGGTGTCCGTCTACATGGTTGACAGACGATTTGACTAAAACCGCAGGATCGCGATGGATACAGGCCGTATACAACCGATCCTATCGGAAATCACTTTTTTATTAGACAAGGTCAACAAACAACGAAAGGAAAAACAAAAAAAAATACTTTGTTCAGTACATAGCTAATGAACTTGCATTGCTTGAGGATATCGCGGTGAGATGCAAGCATGTCAAATTATTAGAGATAAGAAAGGACATTGAATATGCTATAGCCAAGATATTGAAAAAAGATTTTAAATAGTTCATTTATAAATTTGAAAATAATTTATTTTTAACCTATAAGATTTAACTTTTAGTGAATTGAAGTGGCAGTGGGCAGGGCATTTGGTACGCAGAACGGATGGCCGATGGAGTCGTAAGGTTCTGGAATAGAGACCAAAGCGCAGCGTAGGGCGTCCACCCGCGAGGTGGACCGACGATCTGACTAAAACCGCAGGATCGCGCTAGACACAGACTGCATACAAACGGTCCTATTGGAGATTACTTGGGGAGGTTTATGCAGCAGTGGACCAGCAGTGGACGTCTTTAGGCTGATGTAATGATGATATAAGATTTTGCAAGAGTGATAGTTTTGTAATAATGCGATCTCAGGAATAATCGGGCAAATGCTACAAATTCATGTTGATAAACCCAAGATAGCAGATAGCTTGTAAATGGGAAAAGCTAGAACAAAACAAATCAGAAACAGCTCAGGACTTTGTACAGAGGGGTATTCACAAATATGTACTCTGATTCTGAGATATTGTATTTCGAATTGTTCCAGATAGACTTAACACTGTGTTCCACTGCTAAGGATGATAAAGAAAAAGAAAATCATCTTATATGCGCAGACATAGTGTGGTGGTTATAAGTATTTTTATTCAGAATCTGTGATATATGTAAAAAATCTGAAGTCTAACATATATGTAGTATAAAACAGGAGATATGGACACGAAGGACAGAAAACACTTTTAGTGCTGTATGCCATCGTTCGATCATGCCATTGCATTGTGGATGATAATGATTCGTACGCATTTTAGTTAGACCTAGATACTTTATAAGCTGACTGAAAAGATAACCCTCAAATTGCCTACACTAGTCGCTTGTAAGCTTCAAAGGGCATCCGAAGCGATATATCCAGCCTTCAAAAACTACTCTGGCTACAGTTTCCGCAGTGATATTATGTACGGGAAAAGCTTCCGGCCAACCGGTACTACGATGTATCATAGTTATGCAGTATCTGTGTCCATCTGCCGATAAATGTAACGGGCCTACTATATCTATAAGGAAGTGCTGGAAACGGTCTGCACGTTCGAAATCTCCCAAGCCTGCTACAGTATGCCTGTTTATTTTAGATTTCTGGCAACTAAGACAAGATCTAGCCCATTTTGCTATATCCTTATCTAATTATATCGGGCCAAAAATAACGTTGTTTAATTTGGGTTTTAGTTGTCTTAATTCCAGGATAACTGAAATCATGATTGACTGAAAAGCAATTTGTCTAAAATCTTTAGGTAAATAATGTCTTATTTATTCGATGAAATCTCACAAAATATATGTTTCTCACAGTCTGGTAATTATTTATGCTTAAACTGCAGTTTGCGATCCGACACTTGCAAAGCTTGACGTAGGTATTCGTTGCTAGCTTGTTGTTCTGCTATATATGCGAAATCAAGAAATGTCGAAGAATGAATTGTTTCTATCCGCGACTACGTTTTGCTCACCGCTGGCATGGCGAATATCGGTAGTAAACTCACAAATATAAATCAACTGACGTATTCTCTCAGACTTAAGGTTTATGTTTTAACAACTGTTAGTCTATGCCAAATTTCATCAAAATCGGTTGAGAGGTTTACGCGGGAAAGCGTAACAGACAGACAGAGTTACTTTCGCATTTATAATATTAATATAGTAGGGATTATTGAAGTAGGAAGTCCTTTTTCACACTAAATTACGCCAGTAAACGTTATAAACTGTCACCACTGGTCAACACTGTAAGGGTTTTACGAATCCTATTCATTTGGTTCAGTAGGGAATATATAATAAACACGTTAATCCTGTAACTCTGTGTAATTCCGACTAACTTTAAATGTATATAATTTCTTATTTATAGTCATGGCGAATCATTGGAGACGCTGACGCGACTGATTAAATAACACAACTTGAGGCAATATCCAGTCGTATTTAGAATGAATTCTGAAAGTAGAGAGAACCAAAGTTTTTCACTTCCTACACTCGCAAAGGTACCGTATAGTGTGCGGGGCAGCAGTCAAGGTGCTAGCGGTAATCACCCACGGGACAAAAAGAAGCCGATACCTTGGTAGTAACTGTCGCTACGGCGATTAAAGCGATTTTTGGATCATTCTTAGACATCGGCCATTGTACTGAGTCGTCAAAAGGAAATAGTTATTGGATGGGGATTCTAAAGAACACATCTTCAGAACTCGACCAATTAACATCAATAATCATATGTTATTTAAATGTTTAATATTATTTACAACTTTAAATCGAACTACAAAAAAATAAGTACGTTGCTACGGTTTTTATTTTAAAGCATTAAAAAAGGGAGGAGAAATAAAGTAAAAATTGATACGAGTTTGGTCTAAGTCACTAGGAACTAATTTACGACAATTTTAATTTCTGTATTTTATTCTTCTATAAAAATTTCAACAAGCAAATTAAATTGATTGTATTTAGAGCCTTTGCATTAGCCAATTTACAGATATAAAAATTCAGTACTAGGTGCGAGAATTAGATATTGTTCTTATTAAATGTATTGTTTTTTTACTTTTTAAGAGTAAAAATCAACAAGTAACCGTTTTTGTTTTCTCAATCAAATTTGTCTTTGGTTACGCATATTATGATGATCAAGTACAGTCGTCATCTGACATTTTTTAATAGTTAATTGAATTTCGTTTTCTTTATAAAAATAAAGAGTTATACAAGTATTTATATAATTTTTACGTTTTCATTTTCGCCTCATCATAACAATTTCATTCGGCGTAACCTTGTATATTTTATTTTAAAATACTCCTCAAAGATTTGTTCCTACTGTCATTATATAAAAACTTATTCTGACTGACAGAAAATATCTGATTGCAATTGTGCAATCCATTGAAGACTATTGAAATCGATCGATTGTGTTTTAAAAAAATATAATTTTTATTTAATAACGTAGATGGCGCTGTATCGCTTGTTGTGCGGTTGTTCGACCGACAGACATTCGACAAGTAAGATGGCGTCGATTAATGTGAAAGGCGAAACGTTGTCGTATTTGTACTTGTAAATAAAGTAATCGGTACCTTGAATTAATACACCCCTTCAGAAACGTAGCAATATTATTAACGAAGTGTTATTTATATAGTGAACCCTTCTTTGTACCATTAAAATTAAGTGAAGATTCGTTTCACAATAGACAAAACCCGTCGTACCAAGGAATCGAGCGAGGCCATATTTATGATGTTATCTGTCGTGTGAGCGTCCTTTGAAAGCACATTGATAAATATTTGTTGAAAATAAAGGCAATGGTATGTCTCTTCTCGCTAATACTATCTCTTAGCTATATATTTCCATGAAACTAATGTCTGTATTGTCCCATGCTCATTGACGCTTCCATGGCGAAGCGGCGGTATTTTTATAATATTACATGATTTTAATGTTGTTGCCTGGCGTACGATTTTCTTGTATTAATGAACAACAATACTTTCATAACCAACTAAAACTTATGTATGACAAATACCATCCAAACATTCTTCTAATAAGACGTATATTCTTATTTATTGTTCTGTAATTTAAATTATTCTTCATTCTTTACAGGCGTGTTTCCTATCTGTCAAGAAAGAATAATCGAATCAAGATGAATAACAGTGCTCGAATTTAGTGGTAGTACAATACATTTGATGTGTACAAACTATGGATGAAAGTGTGGACTTCTATTGACATATAACATACACATTGACACTAAACATAACATCACGGAGGTGGTAATGGATCCAGTAGGACCATGGTCAGCATATGCCTCTTACAATCGGTTAGCAGGGGTACAAGCCGGTGCTGCAAGTGGCGACTTTCATCACCATCTTGCAAGTGGTGGTTCAGGTTTAGGCAGCCAATCTGTACCATCGACAACAAGCCAACTTTTATTGCAAGCAGCTCATACAACAGCATCATTAGCAGGACAACTTGGTTCATCAACTGCATCTCCGTTCAACCCTGGTGGTTTCCTGTCACCTCCAGCTGTGGGCTATGATGCAGTATTTTCACCACTATTTCATCATGCTAACCCGAAGCCAGCCCATTATAGCTCTTCTCTTCAAGCTCAACACAGACAAGTTATAGCTCAAGCTGCAGCTGCATCAAAACAGTCTTCTGTTGAAACAGAGCTATCCTCATTGAGGGAGAATTATTCACATCAAACACTAGCAGCACAAGGGACTTCTTTTTTTGACCAGCCATCAACACCTGGCAGTACAGCTGGATTAAGTTGGCAAGGCAATAATCAACTTCCTAGTCCTTTTGGAATTTTACCCCATGAAAGTGTTGTTCCTTCATCACCAAGTCCTGCCACAACAAAAGCATCATCGTCATATGAGAACTTCAATTTTGCTGCAGCACAAACACTAAATAATCACCTAAACTCTCAAATTTCTAGTGCTGGTAAACAAACAAATAGGTCTGGATCACCAGCAACAGCATCGAAGCCTACTTCTTCAACACCTTCGTCAACATTTTTTCAATCCCCTTCATCTTTTGGAAATCAGACTGATAATTCTTATAGTACAAGCAGTGCAAAGAGTGGTCAACTTTCATCACAGCAGGATTATGCGGGAAGTAAGTCATATTCAAGTTCTGCAAGTTCAACTGCTCATTCTCAACAATCGTGTATTGTGTCAACTCCACCTGTGACATCATCCTCAACCCCTCCCAGTAAAGAATATCGCTCTTCCTCTAGTATTTCAACAAGGCCTTCCAGTTCGATATATAGTTCTCAGTCTCCTAAAACTAGTAGCAGTGAAAAACCTGCAAGACCATCTACTACAAGTAGTAGCAGTAGTTTTGTTTCACCAACATCGAAACCGCCTCAAGTTCAAACTAAAGCACAAAGTAAAATATATCCCGAGTTAAGTAATGAACAAAGAAAGAGTTGTGAAACTAATGACAGTAAAATACAGCCCCAGTCATCTCCTATTAGTTATTCTATAATGGACGCACCAGGGAGATTGAGTTATAGTAGTACTAGTGGTAATTCTTCTAAATCAAACCGTATTGGAAGTTCTCAGTATTCCACCCAAGGCTCAAGTTTCAGACATTATCAAAGTGGCAATAATGTTGAATCAGATTATCATGTCCGAGCTAAAAGTAGTTCTAGTACAGATACAGGCTATTCTAGCAGTAGTTCACAAAACGGACCAGATTGTGGTGTAGTTGTAGCGAGACGGAATAGTCCTTCCCAAGCACCTTCCCAGAGTTCTCCACTGGGTCATGGTTCTAGTCCTGCCTATCCTATGTATCATAGTCCTATGAATTCTTTAAACTCACCCCAACAGCATGGTGACCACTATACTAAACATAATAATGGTGCCCCTCGTTCTCCCTTAGATGCGTCTGTTACTAGACCATCATCTCAAAATAGTCAAGTAGCATACCCATCCGTCATAACTAGAGCGCTAGGTCTTGAACAAAGTAAAAGTTATACTGAAAATAGGTATGATAGAAGTAGTAATCAAAATCAGTCATCCAGCCAAAGTTGCTGGGAGAATGACCGGCAATCCTCTAGAAAATACTCTAGCAATAATAGCAGTAGCAGTAATTATAATAGCAGTTTAACAGAAAACAATACTCACACTGATGAGTCCTCAACTCATCCAGCAAATCATAGACTGACCCTGCCTGAAAAACACCATAATTATTTTGATGGTAGTAATGTTGCATTACAAGATTTGTCTAGCTGTAGAGGAGATCCAATGACAATAGTAAAAAATTTGCAAAGTCTACAACAGAGTTGTCAATTGCAAGATACAAAATCATCTAAAAGTCAACCTCCAATCCAAACTTCTTCCAGTAAAACTGTTGCTAGAAGAAAAAGTACAGAGAAAGCAGTTTCTCATACAAATATGAATGAAATATCAAATGCTGTAATGGCTGATTACTTGGCTAACAGGATACCCCCTCCTGCTCATAGTTCAACTAGTAATCAACAACAAAATGGTAGCTACTTTGATTTTGAGAGATGGAACCTTCCACCTCCCCCGCCAAAAATGTTTCCCGGAACATCTGCTTTCGGTTCTCAAGCCCCCTTACATGCCACAAATTTTGCGAATCAACATCAAGCTCTTGCCATGCCACATGGACATGCATTAACTTACTTCCCTCCTTTTCACCTAGGACCTCATCCTGATTTCCAGTCCTCTGTGGAGTTAACACCATTATCGTCATTCAGTGAAACTCCACCTTCGGCTTCCTCATCATCATTTTCTACGCCTGAAACTCGTGAGGAGGAACAGCCCAAGGTGGTAGTACCTAATATAGAGGAAGAACTTGGTTTCCTTGCAGAACAACGGGCAAATACAGCATCTTCGGTAGCACCCACTTCACAGCAGCAGATAAACAGCACTTCACAAGACAATACTTCAAAAATTATGGAAAAAAAATTCAATGTTCCAGTCACGGGCCCCGGTTCAGGCTTCATGGCTTCTTACTTGAAATTTCTTCAAGGAGAGCGAGATACGTCTCCTCCGCCGGCCGGTAGAGGCGCTAGAAAATCGACTTGGTCTAGAACTAACACAAATAGCAACACCGCAAATAATAAGGCTTATCCTCAGAATGAACATCCTAAATGTGATTCAACTCAAGGTTCGAACGGCACTATGGCCTCACCAAGCGTTATGAATTCGGGAATGTCATTGAATAATCCGGCTATGAGTTCGTCGGTTAACATGAGTACAACCGGCATTCTGGGTGCTAATCAGATTCACGCTCCGTCGTCCACGACTCTCCTGGGCTCTCAGTCGAAAGGTGTGGAATTGGACGACCCTCGTTATTATAGTTTAAATAAAGATAGAAAACGTAAATATGACGGGAGCGAGGAGTCCGCCTACGACGCGGAGGAGGAAGCGAGGAGGCTGAACAAGCCCGTGCTCAATGTGCCTAGTACGCCCCTAAACGACAAAGGGAAAAAAGCTAGAGCGACAATGAATAAGCCGACACCTTCAGCCGTAGTGGCGCCTCAGCCGGCCGCGCCTAAGAAGCCACGACCGCCTGCGCCGCCGCCCGTGGCTGCGCTGCAGGCAGCTCCGCAGCAGCAATACTATTACCAACACCAGCCTGATGAAGGTGCGTTCAATTTACTAGATTTCCACTTACGAAGTAGAGCGCGATGGTGAAGAGCTAGCCCTGAAGCTTGTATGACAGGAGCAAGCTAACTGCCGCTCAGGCAGATTGCCGTGAAAACTTGTTACATTTTAACTGTGATAATGTAAATTTTTATTAGATGAAATCTATGATTATTAATTTGTAAATAATTAATTTCTATGAAGAAAATGTGATGTACCTATCTTAGTAGAGGTTGATATTTTAGGGTTAGTCTGTAACAAGATTTCACACACTTTGTTGTTAATAATGACACATTATTAGTGCCATTTTATTGTAAATTGTAGTATTTGTGACTCTTGTCATACTCGCTATTGAAGGGGTGCTACCATAAATAATTCCAAAATTGTGGTATATTTTTTTATGGAATTAATACCAGTGGGTGTCTGTTGTATATATAAATATATTGTATTGTATTTTACAGTATTTGAGTTTAGGAGGTACTTACTATAGTGTATGCATATTCTTTAGCTGAAAGTGATTTTATATTTTAAGGAGGAATGAATTGCATAATAACTTTGACAGCTACAAGTAAGTGCAAATAATGTATTAGATGGCCATGCCCTGAACATAAGTTTTTTGTATTTCTATTTAATTGTTATTTGTTTATGCACAATTCTCAATATTTTATGTAAATACTTTTGTATCATAGGAGGAGACATAAAATAAACACGAGTATATTACTGATGATGTGTTAAATAATTTTAATTTGTAATTATTCCTGGTAGCACCCCTCACTTCGCCAAATAGGGATAACATGTACAGTTTAAATATACTATTTTGGAATATATTGTTTTGTCTCGGTCATGGTTAAAAAATAAAATGTTATCTAAAATGTAATGCACAGTTGGTGTACATGTTATCACGCTGATGACTGCTCATCATTTGGCTTCCCTTCCTGTTATTCCTTATCCTACCTTTTACTGCTTTCCACACAGTTACGGTCTTACTCCTTCTAGATGGGCTATGTATCAAATTTTTATATAATTGTTATTTAAGTTTAGATTCTAAATAAAACTACTGTAGGAGTAAGACCGTCCATTTAAGATTTCTTTGATTATACCTGAAAATTAAAAAGAACACGAAGGTAATTTTTTTTACTTGATATTTTTTATGTAATTTTTAACTTAAGTGATTGATACTCATTTTTATACCCTTATTATAGCTGCAGCTCATGGAGCGAACTTGGGATATGGTATCTATGGGGCGACGGACAACGATAGTAATGCCAACAGAAAATTACAGCATATGAAATCTCATCCGCAAATCTCAAGTACCAGCCAGATTGATAGTACTAGACCTTTAGAGGAAATGCCATATCAGGTACATTCTAATTTATCTTCTCATTTATATTCTACCTATTTACCACGTTAAACTTGCCATCAATTTTTATATTACATTCAGTTTCATGTAAGGTCAAGAGTAGTATCTTGACTATGTATATACTCATTTTTTTTTATATGTCATGACCTTTGAGTATTGTGTATCTATTGATTTTTTATTTTACTTATTTTACTATTAACTTTTTAACATAACTTGTTCCTTTGGCGAAAATATCGTTATTTGATTTTATCCTTTTAAATAAACTTGCATGCAAATATACAAACTTACATATATACTATACTTATATATCTTTAAGGGAAATATAGAGTTAAGAGAAATCTTTGCTAATATAATAAACACAATTTTTTGTAAAGATGGGTGTGTATACCTACCTATATATGTATTATATTATACTTTGAATGTATATATTACACTTTGAATGGTTTTAGGGTAACAACAATAATATTGGTCAATCATCATAGAAATATACTTTTATTTAGAAAGATAAGTATGTAGACAAATTAGAAAGGTCGACATTACGTGATACGTGGGCATTAGCTTAAACATCAGCCTGCAAACCTAGTCGCATATTACATTATTTACTTTCAGTAAATTTGTGTAACAATTAGGTACAGTTTACATAAATCCTAAATTAATCATTACCAATTTCGCCAGATACATATTTTATACAATTCGAACTTTGTTAACAATCTGCCGAGAATCAACCCTTGAACCGATTTAAAAAAAAATTAATAGTTCTAATGAAGATTATAGTCACTGTATTTTTTCTATTATTTTATTCCAAAAAGAATTTATGGAATTTCACAGCATGTCTGAAAACTAATGTCGTTAAACCTTTTTTTATTATTATTATTACTAGGTACAGTGTTGATATTTCATAGTTAACTCTCCGAAATTTAACTCAACCCATATCTTTATGTAAGGTTATGCAATTATTTTTGTCATGTTTATTAAAAAAGTCAAATTTATTATTTGCAGTCTGGAGAGTTCGTAGCAATAAAGACGGAACTAAATGAAATGTGGCCTGCGATTTGGAGAGTAGATGGTAAAACATTACTGCAAAAGTATGAGCCTTTTGACGAAAATGGAAAAGTATTATATAGGAATATATCAACGGTAAGATTGTATTGCATTGTATAGTGTATATCTAGTAAATTAGATTTCAATCAAAAATGTTTTTACAGTATGCCGCTTGGAATCCCGAGAATAAAAAACTGTACACTCAAGTCCCAGTAAAAGTCCGTTCCCAATCTCATTTGGAGACAATAGTGGAATTAGTTAGAAGTGAACAACTTGAGGACTGTAATGTTATAGAAAAGAGAATGGTAGAAACGCAAATGTACCAGGAGAATTTCGAGGTTTATATACAGACTTTGATATCGCACGCGCTAGATCCCAATTTTCTAACAGAAATATTCCAAGAGCAAGGTAAGATATTAACCTTATATAAGTATTACAATTCACGGTTATACTGTATCACGTTATAGATTAGTAATTGCGTACCATAGTTAATTACAAAAATTAATCGAAACCCATGGATAATTTATGGTTAAGAATTTACAAGGTATTTTATATATATTATTTCTAGTTTGCTTCGTTACCAATTTCTATTTCTTAGAACATGTTTCGGTATATAATTTAAAAGTAGGTATTATGTTATATAGTTTATAAGTATATATAAGTTTGGAGTCGAATATTAAAAAAATTAAGGATTTTCTATCCTTACCTGGTAAGGAAATTAAAAAGAACTACATTTTAATTTCTCGATGAGAACTATTGTCTATTAATTAAAAATCCCTATTATAGAAACTAACAATTTTATACAAAAATTGACACTCTTTTTTTGACCCTCCAGATGTTGAATTTTGTTTTAATGACCGAACCTCCTGTTCACAGACGAATACTTCCTGTCGAACGTGAAGACGGTGGACGAGGTGACGGAGACGATGCGGGCGCGCGTGTCGTACAGCGCGGGCACAGGCCCCGTGGGGTCGTCCACCGGGCCGGGCAGCGGCGGGCGCGCGCTGGACGCGGCCGTGGGCACGTGGCCGGGGCTGAGCGTGGCGGCCGGCGCCGGCGTGTGCCGCGCCTGCTCGCGCACGGCCGTGGCGCGCCTGCTGCTGTACGGCCAGCCCTACAACCCCGCCACGCTCGAGCCCGTGCAGCCCGACGCCAGGCTCGCCTACGAGAAGGTACGCCTGATGCGGATACCTGCAGTAAATATCTACATTCTCTAGGTCTGGATAAACCCAATAAAAACTGAATTTGAAATCATTTTTGTTGCGTTTTATAGCCGCTTAAAAGGGCATAATTTTTTAGTGCTGCGTTACCAGGGGACGCGCGCACTTCTGCTGAAACACCATTTTAGAGACGATTTTTGGCAAAACAATTTTTCATTTGTTTGTGACACTATATAATAAACTACTCGAGCCGTAAAGTTAAATATCGTTTTCGGGTAAACTAGTTTAAAATAGTTGATGTAAGAGTAATAGTCAGAGTAAAAGAACAATCGATTCATCCAACCTCTATGTATACTGGAAACCGCTCGATGCCCCATTGACATCTATCCGGTTGTGAAGTGGTATTCGGACGCTCAAAATTGTTCAGCGTTTGGGTTTTTCTGATAGATGTCGTTTTTTTTCTTTTATCTAGTGCGCCAAAGAACATGGGTTCGATCCCCACCGAGGACAAATATTTATATGATGATATTTGTGTTTGTGCTGTGCCTGTATCTTGAATATACGTATTCAAGTATTTTATTTGTGATTCCTCTGTTGTCGCGTGAATTAATATTTATTATTAATTTATATGTACCTATTGTCCCATTTCCAGGAGTTCCTGGTATGCTCGACGTGTTGCGGCCGGGTACAGCTGTACTCGCGGATATCACACCAAAAGTATCTAATGTTTGCTGAGTGCAGTAAAAGGGTAGCGGAGAAGAGGATACAGAACCCAAGCAAAGATACTACAGTAATCTTAAACGAATTACTAGCCGATGAAGTCTGGCTTTCTCAGGTACAATTTTTTTACATCTATTGCAAACCGCTTAAGTACTTAAAATATTAAGTACTTGCAATATTTTGATAGAACTACTTTTCCGTTTTAAAAAACTAGATAATTTTAGCTTTGACGCTTTCAACAGTCAGTATTTGTCAATTCTAACGAAAGCAAGTTGACGAAAATGGTGTTAAATAAAAATGTTTTAGTCATAAATATGCCACGTTTAAAGTATAACGGGTAATTTTAAGAGGTATAGAACTTTGAAATGAAATAACACAAAGGTGTTCTTTTTATTAAATTATAATTTAATTATGATTTCTGTCATAAGACATCCACAGCTGGCTCGGTCGGACGTAGTCTAATCTGGAGGTACAATTTTCGATGACTGAAACATTTGTGGCCGTATATCGGCAATAACGCGGCGTTTGTTGTCCTCACAGTGGTCAGTCAGCCAAACCAAACTAAACTTAATCACTTGACAGCTGACAAAATGACCGCCTGTTAAAAAAGTGTAACTAACTTAAAGTTTTATACCTCTAAAAAAACATTTATTTTTTACATTCTCGTTAAGCTGTCACTGATTTCATTGAAGGTAGGGTTGGCGGCAAGGTGGCATCGGTTCCTAAGTGTTACATAGACCTTAGTTTTGTCTGTTTATGCACAAAGTATGTTATACGGATGTAAATATTTATTTAGCATATTGAGAAGTTAATAATTATATATTCATTACGAAATATAGTTATTTGAAGCTGAAGCTGATTACATCTGAGGCCCATATAAAGCACAAGGTATACAAGGTAAAACATGGTCGTTTGGCTCGCTGCTACGATTGTTACTGTTGTCGTTATGATCTTATAGCTGTGACCGGGACTTCGTCCGCGTGGAATAGTTTTTTTGGGTACCATACCTTTTTATCTCAACTTATATAAACTTGTCATGTTTATTTATATCGAATCAATGAATGAAATCAAAAAATAAGTTTCTAGCTCTAAAAATAGCGATACTTCCATACAACTTTTCATCAACTCTTTCGACCCCTTACTAACCCTTATTTCGTATTAAAAAATAGCCTATGTCCTTTCTCAAGGTCTAAAGATTGTCTGTGCCAAACTTCATCAAAATCGGTTGAGAGGTTTAAGCGGGAAAGCGTAACAGACAGACAGACAGAGTTACTTTCGCATTTATAATATTAGTAGGGATTTAAAAACTATACGCTTTTAACGTTCTAAGGAAATCAGTGTCATAAAAATTATACTTTTATTAATACATATACGGAATAGTTTATAATGAAACATGTATAATTGTGACATTCCAGTTGTTCCGCGACGTCCGGCACTCGTGGGCCGAGGCGGAGTCTTGGGAGCGCAAGATGCGGCACTCCAGCAGACAGATGATATAACAGTCGCCGCGCGTCCCCCGCGCCCCTCGCGCCCCCCACGGACGTTATACCCTCACTATGATACCTGTGAAATATGTGCTCTATGTATGTAATTGTTTTTGTATTTTATTATACAATGTTCTAGCATTTAATATATTTTTACGGAATCCGGGGCAGGTATTGTGCCGTGTCGGCGACGAACGTGACGCGAGCCGCGTTCGCCCCGAAGGCGGGCGCGCGGCGACGCGGGCGTCCGCCCCGCCGATGTGGTACGCGATTTTAGTTTTACGCGCGCATCACATACGATTAGTGTTATTTTGTTGTATCTTCAATTTCTCAGCGATATTATTGGCTGTCTTTTTATAACAGGGATTTGTCTTAAGACTCCGGTGCCATTCGTTGCACGCCGTATCTATATCGGGAAGAGTGATTTAGCATAATGCTGATAGTGATTCTTTGATAACAATTTAATAGGCCTAAAATATTACTGTATTTTACAGTCGTTAGAATGAGTAAGTTAACGAAAAGTTAATCGATGACTGATGCTGTTTTGAAAAATTATTTTGATTTGAAAAGTTACAATTCTTCGAATAAATCTCAAAAACATACGCAAGTCTTGACATCGGCAATCATGCGAATTCAATGAAAGTATAGCGCCATAGTGATATTCTTAAATCAATATCGATGTAAAATTGTAATTAAAGCCATATGTTAACAGTTATATGCTATGTGTTTATACGTCGTCGACGGATTTACGACCGGCTTTTTCAATACTACTTATTCAAAATACGATCATTGTAGTAAAATCTATCGTGTTTCATTAGTAATTTTTTTTCTTATATGTAATTATAATTTTAAAATTTTGCGTCCAAAATATTCCATTATACTATAAACCATCGATATGTGCCACAGACAATATGCCAAATAATATAATTAACTTATATTTTTTTTAAATCTGTTTATAGAAACCTTATCAGCATAAAGAGTTTTTTATCAGTTTATTTTTAAACAGCATTAATTGGTGATAACTTGGCATGACGTTGTGGCATAGTTGAATTACAGTATAGATCTCTTGGGATATAACTGTTATATTAAAATAATTTAAGTAATTATTTATCGTATGCTTGTACTAAATCTCCGTTGGTAAAATATTTTTTTGTACCTATAACTCTGCTATTCTTTTTACATCGTGTTGTCCAAACCGAATACAATGGACCCAATTCGGAAACTTAACTGTTCTCTTCTTTTTCTTATCGACTCTGAAGAAAGAGAAGTAAATTATGATCGTGTCTTTTAAAGTAAGTACTCTACTTGTAAAGATGTTGTATATATCACGATTAAATACTAGTGAATAACAAATTTAAAACATAAGTTTTTCTATCAATTTCTTGAGAAGCGAGTAAGATAAAAGTGGTAAATAGGTTTAGTTAAATCTCCAGTGTTTCAAATTGGGTTCAATGTAGACTTAGTATAATCAAGATGCAAGATGCATAACTAAAATAGTCTTCCCATAGCTTAGTATTGACAGGTAGTAACTGTTTATGGTAAATCTGATATATTTATATATCTGGTGTAATTAATACATATTATGCGAAAGAGTCTACGATATTGTAATTATGAGAGAGAGATCCTTTTTATAGCGATGCTTAAAAGCTTGCCGTGACAGAACAAAACATTGTAAATTATATTCGTTCTTTCAACAGTACCAGTTGGCAGGATTGACTATATTGTATTTTAAAGACACTTAAATTTTCTTTAATGTTTTTAACTGTATATGTATTATTGTATTGAATTTAAAATGCATTTCTGGATAAGAAAAAACAATGTAAATTGATAGAATAGATAAAATAATACACAGAATGTGAATTTAAGCATATTAATTGTAAAAATAGCTAGCACTATAAACTCCACAGAAATATCAAAATTTATTATTTATTAATAATTTACTAAATGTAATATTTGCCTACAAAAAATAAACCAAGTCTTATAAGTCTCTTTTTCCAGGTTCAAACCTAATTTGTAGATTGCGTTTATATTTCATTTGTTGATGATTCAATTGATCACACTAATTAACAAAATTTTTTTAAAAAATTGTAGATTATGTATTTTATTTTCATGATCGTTGTTTGTTATACTAATAATCCTACTGTGATGGAGGCCTATAAACCTGTCACTTGTCAACCACCTGAAGAGAGCTATGATGACCATTGGACGACCTCAAGATGATATGATGATCATTGATTAATATAAATTGTATAAAATTCGGTTTTACTTTTTATAGACTTGGCACAAAATGTATTATTAATTTTTTTTTTCTTAAAATTGTAAACAGTTTTATACATTCTTGTTTAGACAAAGCTATACAATTACATACATTACATTTGTCTCTAATAATAGTCACAGTCCACTGACCTGGTTATTTTTGCTTTATAATAAGTTTTAAATGTTTATGTGAAACTGATAAGTTTGCAGGCAGATATTAGATAACTATTAGCGTGTTGTATCTACTAAAGTAAGCTGTTGTTGTAGGTACTTCAAAATCAATTTACGATATATTTAATCAGAAGTATAACTTGAATCACAATTATCGTGTTCTTATTATATATTGTTATAAAACTTCACCCTTACAGAAAATATAAAACCCAACACTGTCTCTTTAAATCGTGTATTAAAAAGTGGAATGGATGTATGTTGAGGAAGGAGGTTTGAATCAATCAAGTATGTATAGCTTCAGGGTGCCTTCACACGCGGCAGCCGCTCCGCTGGCGATATCTACTTGTTTGTGGGTTTGAGCCCTCGCCTATTGTTAACGTGTACAGAACTGTTAAGAAGAAACATTGAACGGGTTGTGATACTCTTTCACACATTCCTGGAATTTATGCGACCTTGGTCGACCAATCTTATAAACTTTTACCTTTGAAGTCATGATTTTAATCATGACTTCAAAGATCATCTGCCCTAACTTATAATTGAACAAAATGTGACGATATTATATTTCTATTTTAAATAAGTACAGTATGAGAAGATATTTTGTATAATGGCATTAGGTTGTATAGGTAACGTCGACTACACTGTTGTAGTTCGTAATCTTAGTAGCTAAGTAGCATTGTAAAAATTAACAGGTTCTTTCTGGTAATTAAAGTTAAGGAAAACTTTATTTATTTTGTTCAGATTGGTCAGGATTATTTTGAACTATTCGACATCATTTTATCGTAAGACATCCTAATAAATTGCAATTTTATCAAATAAAAATTTTCAATAGCAAAAGTATTTTAATTTTTGGTAAGTGTTTTGTCTTTTCAGGGAAGTTGCTGAAATATGCAAAGACCGATCTCGTGTGTGATCGCAAAGATTATTTCTCCCTAATTTAGTGCAAAATATACATCAGAAATGAGAATGGGTGAACTGTTTCATGCTTTCATAATAACATATCATTACATACATACCCACACTTGCACCTTTCACGAAAGCAAGAAAGACAAGAAAATAATTTGAGAGGTGTGGACCCAAATTCAAGGATTTACCGTAGATCTAAATGTTATAAACAAATGGCTATCATGTAGATGTATTCATTTCTTTTTTATATGTTGTAAACTTATTTAATATGTTCCTTCAATATCTATGAAAATAGAACCCATCTGCGTAATCTGAAAAAATTGGCCCTTGTTTTCATTCTAATTTTTTTATAAATCTTAACCATCTTGTGTTAAAGAATTTGTTTGTAAAATTTAATCAAAATTCATTATTTTTGTTGCATAACCTTTAGTTACATTGCAGATGGTAGTCTACGCTCACTTGAATAATTTTAATAAGACAAAGATTTACTTACTTTTTTGGTTTACTTTTAAATCAACACTTTTTAAGCTGATCGAACTCGATAGTTCGTTGAATTATTGGTAACAACGGTGTATATAAGATTGTAGGACTAAGTGGCAATAGACATGTTAACTAGGTACCTAATAAGATTATTGATGATGTCTTACCGCAGTTCTGAAATGTTAAAGAAATATTGTGGTATAGAAGATCATCACAATTAATGTAACAAAACGAAAGATTGATAGTTAATATTAATCAGGGTAGAGTGGTGTTATTATTCAACGGAATGACTGACTTTATTGTAAGTTTTCGTAAATTTTGTTTATTTACCTTAAAACGTATATGTAGTCTAGCAATAAAGGTGTTTACATAGATTGTTATTTAAAAAAAAAATTACAAACTATGTATCTAAAAAGGTATTTTAATAGCAGCGTTTCGCCCATCACTAAGCCGAAATGATTAACGCACATAGAAGATAAAAATGTTTTGAAAAACCGACGTGGTGTCGATGTGCGGGGAATTTCCAATAATAAGATGAAAAATCTAATGTGACTTGTACAATCAAAAGCGTGCAAGGGTACCCTGACTCGCCTTAAATTGTATATAGCCTTGCAGTTTCATCAATTTGAAGCGTGTTAGGGTAATACCCGACGTATCAAATTACTCGTAGTAATAGGTATCGGTTGCGAAATTATGATTTGTATAATCTTTTAATACTTTGCATCACAGTAACAAAAAGTATTTTTAATTCCCATGTCTCTCCATAGTCTTAGTAGGATCTAATTAAACTCACTAGAAGCTGGAAGTTGAAATTGGTTATAAAAAGTATATGAACTTATCTATTACCTTGTGTACACTAAATGTAGATACGTATTTTAATGAATCCAAAAGGAAAGTAATATAGAAGCGAGGGAAATAAAACAAAATTTCTCTCGTAGAATACTTTTAATTTTCTCGCACACAGCCTCTATTGAGAACAATGTTAAGAAATAGTGAGGAAGCCTGGACGAAATAAAAATAATAGGTACAAATCGACAACGACACCGGTAGTAAACGTGACCAGGCTATTTTAAAATGTCACAAGCAGTATGAACCTCATGCTCTTATAAGAGGGATTATTAAAGGATGGATTTGTTTGGTATTTCTGATGCAATATGACTTAAAATAAAATTATCTAAAACCATCGCTTTACAGTAAAAATTATAAATACGAAAGTTTTCTTTAAAACTTATTAAAGGAAACAAACTCGTATAGAATATCTTAACACATATAATTACCATTCAAATAAACTTTATTAAAGTACAAAGATCAATGAGATTTGGAAAGGGTCCCGGTGTTTTCGACAGTTGTGTGCACATCTCCTGTACTTCAATTATCACGAGGACGAGGCACGCAAGTCCTGATCGTCCCGCGGCGTCGGCGCGACCCGCCCGCCCTACACACCGCGTCATTTAGCCACCCGTGTGGCCATAACCTATACAAGAATCTAGAATTACGTAACTTATAATAATTGCAATATATCATACATCTAAATTCAAGTAACTTATTTTTTATTGAGTTTCTTGTTTTATTATTTTACTTTTTTTTTATTCTTTTTTTTTCATTTATTTTTATACCATAATCTCTGTTTGTTGTAACCACAGCGCGTTGTTGCCGGTGAAATCTGCCTTCCACGAATGATTTAGTCCATCATATAATATTTAGTATATTAATAACGCAGCCGCTACTAATGCGGCACATCGTCAAGCTCTGGGCTGACTATTCGACGTTTTCTTGTTTGCGGTTATACTGGTGCGGGCGGGGTGCGCGAGACACGCCGCGGGGCCCGCCGCGCGGGCCTCCCCTGCCGCGGCTCTTGAAGCCGCCCTGGTAGTTGTTGTCGTTGTATCTGTCGCGACCGCCGTTTTCATGCTCTCGGTGATCGCCTGCATCACCGTTGCCGTAATAGCCGTCGTCGCGGTTCTGATACCCATCCTTGTGCCTGCTCTGATACCCGTCGTACTGCCTGCTCTGGTAGTTGTCCTTGTTGGGCCGGTTCTGGTAGTCGCCGCCGTGTCGGCCGCGGTACCCGTCGCCGCCGCGGCTCTGGAAGGCACCGCGGCCTCGATGCCCGTTCGGTGCTCCACGGCCGCCTCCGCGTCCGTAGCGCCTGTATCGGTTCTGGCCGTCGCCTTGTCCCTGGGTTTTGCGCTCGGTGCTGTCGTCGTTCTCCGGGCTTCGGCTCTCTTTCCATTCGTCTTCGTTTTTGTCTTCGGCGGGAGTCATGGCACCCCCTTCGTCGTGCTGTGGCGCGGCAACCGGGGCGGGGGCGTTCCCGGGCGCGGGGATCGGCGGGGACGGCAGAAGCGGAACCGGAGTAGACCCGGAGATCTGGGCCGTCGGCGTCATCGCCTGAGAAGCGTTCAGGGGAATGGAGTGCACGGAAGCGGCGAGCGGGGCCACGTGTGCCGGGTGGGGAGGCATGGGCCCGGCCATTGGAACACCTCCCGCGGGATAACCGGCATGTTCGGGGTGCGGGGGGTAATGCGGTTGAGAGAGCGGAAGGGCACCCGAGTCGGGAACGCGTGCACCCGGAATTTGTACGAAATGCTGGTTGGTGAACGTCTGCGTGGGAATCGGTCCCGGAGGAGAAGGTTGATTAGGAATCGTGGGCGGCTGCGGTGTCCCGACAGGGCTGTCGATTTCCGATTCCTGCAGGAAGAAGAAGTTCTGCGAGCCGATCACTTCGGTGATCGGTCTTTGTTGAGGATATTGCGAGAAGTATGCGAGCTCGACTTGCTGCAGAGTCATTGGAGGCAGGGGACGCAGCGGATAGGCGGGAGCAGGCACGACGGCGGGCGCGGGCGGCACGGGCAACGCGCCTTGCGGGTATGCATTGGCGGGCTCCACATCCACTTCATCTTCTAA
The DNA here is from genome assembly GCA_020976665.1 of Heortia vitessoides. NCBI lineage: Eukaryota > Metazoa > Arthropoda > Insecta > Lepidoptera > Crambidae > Heortia > Heortia vitessoides. Next base: position 11,778,011 of record JACJUM010003237.1, read on the forward strand.
CGGCTCTTGTGTCACTTCCTCGGGAATAGCGACCTGGTTCTCTTCGATCTCGGTTATGGCTTCCAAAACTTTATCGAAGTATCCGCAGTCTTGGACGGTACTCACGATCTCTTTTATGCGAGTGTATGTAGTACCCAGGACTTCCTTGGGTTTGCCGTCGATGATAGCATATAGATGCTCGGCAGCTTTAGTTGTTTGTAAATGAAAAACGGCTTGTCCTTCTTCATTTAACTCATGCTTAGGTGTCACTTCGGGGTATCTGTAAAAATTAAGAGAATTATAATATATAGCGTTAATTTACACATTATAATGTACAATAATGTCAAAATGTTTTCAGGATTACTTAAAAACATCATTTTAAATGATGAACAATCAGATGTACCTTAACTTTGAGATACTTTACTGCGACTTTGTTCGCGTGAATGAACTACAAAATACCACCATTGAACAGAATTCTTGCACAGTGGATGTGGTGTGGATGGTCACACAGGTTAATAAATACAATAAAACGTATTCTATGAGCCTTGCTACACTACTATAATAATATTATATATATTATACACTCATTCGCAAAAAAAAAATTTAAAGAAGAATTAAAAGCAATACCGTCTGGTATTGATTTAAATTCTTCTTTAAAAAAAATACGGTACCAAAATGATTTCAATTATTTGTACATGTTACTGGCCGGTTTTAAAAATGCCGTGGTGTTTAAAACAGTACGTTCTAAATTCAAATTTTCGTTTGATGCTCGTTTTTACAGAAAACCAATATCCTACATTTTTGGTGCAAAGTTCCAAAAGATAATATCGGTTTTCATAACTTTTAGTCAATTTTTATTAATTTATTTCATATTCTTAATAGTCAAAGCTTCATTTATTGCTGTCTAGCTGTCTCAATAATGTTAGAGAAAGTGGTAAAAGCTACCAAAATTATTGCGATGCTCGAAGAGGGTTGCAGCCAAAGCTTCGTGGCTCAGAGGCTAAGTGTGAGTCGCTCGACGGTTCAAACGAGCTGGCAGCGGTATCAAGACACCGGTTCCATCGAAAGAAGGTTTATTCTGGAAGAAAACCATGTACCCAACCACGGGATGATCGTTTTCTTGTGAGTCGCGCATTGAGAAATCGAAGTCTTCGTATGTGTGGACCTTAAGAACAACCTCGAAGAAGTAAGAAATGTGCATATTAGTCTATGGACGGTCAGGAGGAGGCTTCTCGCGGCCAATATACGCAGTCATCGCCCGGCCCGCGGCCCTAAGTTACTCTGTGAGCACAGAGTTTCCAGGCTTAGGTTTGCTCGAAATTGTGAGTCATGGACTTAAGAAGACTGGAATAGGGTATTGTTCTCCGATGAAGCCAGGATATCTCTGTTCAGTGAAGATCGACGTCGGCGAGTGAGACTCAATTTTTATGGACGACAACGCTCGCACCCACCGGTCTGGCAATGTGGAAGCGTATGTGCAGGAGGTCGGCATTCGTCGTTTGGATTGGCCAGCTCGAAGTCGCGACCTCAATCCTATAGAGCTTTCTGGGACGTTCTGAAACGACGTGTGAGATCAGTACAACCAGCTCCGCAGACCAACAGAGAGCTGAAGAATGTGATTACCGCGGAGTGGGAACGTATTCCGCAAGCAAATATCCGGGATATCCTCGCCAACATACCCAGACGAATTCAAGCTGTGATTTCAGCTAGAGGGAGTCACACTCGATACTAAACATGTATATGTTTTTACTTTATTAACCCTCGAATCTTCGCATGGGGTCTTTCAAAGCCCAGGTCTTTAAAAACTTAGAAGTATGTTGCCTTAGAATAAGTTTAGAGATCATTTACTTTAGGTAGCCTCCCAAAAGGGATTACGGTTCACGCTCGCGTCATCGCAACTAAATCTGCGCGCGCGCACCGAGAGATTTAGACGCGTGTTTCTGCGCAAGGCTCGACCCCCGCGACGAACGACGTAGGTAAAATTTTCCTATTACCTTAATGGTTTTTTATTGTTGTATTGTATTGTCTTTGTTTATATTTGTTTTATTGTTCCAGAATATTGGTTATAAGAGTAGAAATGGATAATAGACAAATTTAGCGCATTTTAAGTTGGTTAGAAGATGAGGAGATTGTTGGCGGTGAAAGGGATGATGAAGAAAATATTTACTATCCGGATGAAGTTAGTAAGCATGACACGGAGTCTGAACAGGGATATGAAAAAAATTATAATCTCGAGCAGGATCATCCTTCGGATAATTCAGGTGCTGAAGAGAATATGGCATTAGCGAATTTATCCTCGCGTAATTTTTATACTGTCAAAAAAAACAAAGAGATTGTTCTTATATAAATGTTTGCAAATGGAAGAAAACTCCGTACCAACAAGGTGTAAGAATACGATAGCATAATTTAGTCACCGAGCCCAAAGGTCCACAAGGTGCTGCGCGAGAGGTTAGCAGTCCTTTAGAGGCTTCGTTATTGTTTATGGATATAGATATGTTACAGCATACGCATAGATATGTAATTATGCTCTTAACAATGCACCACAATGGCGTCATCGATGATACCAGCGCCAAGAAATTGCCAGATGTTATAGAATTCTATAATAAAACTAAAGGAGAGGTTGATGTTGTAGACAAACTTATTGGTACCTATTCAGTGGCGCGAGTTTGTCGCCGTTGGCCGCTGCGACTTCTATTTACTTTCCTTGACGTAGGGGCACGGAATGCTCATATAATATGCTGGAAGCTGTGAACCCATCAAACAAGATGCAACGGAAAGTTTTCTTGAAAACTTTGGCATTTGAAATGTGCCGTCAAGAATTGCAATCACGAGCCTCTGTGCTGACGTTACCTCGTGATTTGAAACAGTGTATAGCGTATAAGCGTTGCATTCACTGTCCACGAGGTACAAACAGGAAATTCAAGTCAATCTGTTATCAGTGTAAAGGAAATATTTGTCCAAACCATACCAAAACCATATGTACTGATTGAGTCCAAAGAAATAGATGGCTAACTAAGAGCTAAGAAGGATATTTTTTGTTTTCAGTTGATTTATATTCAATTTTAATTTTTAGTTCATTGATCTTAAATTAATATAAACAAAAGAGTACCTACTCCTTTGTTTTCTATTTTTAAGTAAAATTTAAAGAGACTGAGTTAAAATGTAAGAAAAATTGTAGCTCCTATTTCTTTTGAGTTTTTTTTAAATAGAAACAAGTGACTGATTTACAATATGTATAGTTTTTTGTTTTAATGTTGATTACTATTTATTTTTGGGGTCGCTGCAGACCCCATGCGACTGTTTAGGTAATAAAAAAGGCGCGACAAGCGGAGGGTTAAAGAAAAAACAAACAAAAATCTTTTTTACGAGCATACACTACTAGTAAATTTTACCACTAAAACCCATAAATTTTATAAAAAATTATGATAATACTGACGAAAACGATTATTTGCTTATTAATTTACAAAATTGTGAAAGTAAAACTACCTATGATTATCAAACAAACTAATAATAACATTTGAAATGGTTCATTGCTTAGGTGCCCGTTTTTTTTGCAAATGAGTGTAGTCTGGAATAACATGATCGAGTTCAAACATTCATCCGAAATTTCACATTTAGAATATTACTAACTTCACTATTGTATATACGTAATGGTAGCATTATGCCAGATTTTACCGCAGCTTTCGCAGAATCGTAGCTTAATCGAAAGGCTATCAAGCACCGGCCCCACTGATTAGGGTTGTTTCCAAAAGATAATTACTAAGTGAGCCCGGCCGCACTAGTGCGGTCGTTTATCGATCGAGTGACAGGAACTGCACGCGTATTGTTCTACGAAAAGGTGTGTGAAGTGTTTATAATTGTGGAGTGCCAGTGATAAGGCGACAGATGAATACATTTATAGTTGATATGCTATGACGGAATAAACTTCAGGCTTCATTAGACTTCAATATAAGTGTTCGGTTCAGTTCTATTAATAGAAAATATTATATAATGTGTTATTTACACACATTCACACACTTTGAAATGTCTTGAGTAAAATAAAGTATTGGCACGTCCTACTTTTAAAAAAGTATATGTACTCCTTACTAATGTTATATAATGCAATAGTTTGAGAATGGATTTATAGAATATGAATGTATTATATATATTTATATATATATATATATACATATATTTCTTACTCTTTCGCCAGAACTACTGAGTAGGTCGGAATAAAATGCCACAGAGATTATTAACATAAGTCTGAAGTAATTAACAGTAGTAAACGTAAAGTACTTGAATTATTAAAAAGTAAATCAAAGTTGAGTGGTAGGTACCTAGCTAGGAAAGAGTAGTTGACATCCTGAATGTTAACTATCGTTATGAATTAATAATTAAGACTGCACGCCACTTACTTGGCTGTTTATAAAAACTCAGTTATACAAATGAGTTACATGTAATAATAAATTATGGTAATTGTGTGAAAAGTTTGTATGTTTACATGTGTAAACATTATGTATGTTACATAATTAAACAAATATTTTTCAGGAAGACAATTTTTATTATTTACGCCCGCAATGTTACTGGAGTGAATGATTTAACTGTTTTCATGAATAAATTATTGTTTTCATTTATTGCCAGAAATTCTTAAGGATATATATATTTTTAGAGATATTTTTCTATGTTGTTCCTTACATGAACAAAACCAAATTGTTTGAGTCCTACCAGAACTGTATGTTTTTTACAAAAAGTTGTCAACTACTATGTCAAATACATACACACAATATAAAATTAAATAAATCTCATGGAAACTATACATTTTTATAGAATCAAAAGGAGCTTAAGTTGAGCATAATTTAGCTCTGTTCCAAAATTCAAACAGATTCATTTTCCTGATTGGGTGTGACAGAATGACTTACAAAGTGTCTGACTCCTCACAAAGTGTTGTGTATATAATATATTAGGATATACAACTATTCCTTTTTTAATAAAAAAAAATTATAAATATTTGGTCCCTAGTCATGTAATACTAACTAAAACACTATTAATTTTTTGAAATAATTAATTTACTTACAATTCATCCAAAATCTTTAAGTCCTCTTCAGATAGCTTCGCTGCTCCATTGGTACCGTTAAGGAAGTCATCTCTTGCTTCAGTGTTGCCCATTTGCATGAGGCAATCAAGAATCAAAAGAACCTCCCGAATCTTGTTAGTCTCTGCTGCATACCGAACCCAGGCTTCCTAAAATACCATAGATGAAACCATCTTTATTTCCTGCAGTATTACCCAGGTAGTACATAAACTTATACTAGGTAGTTAACACATTCATTCAAATGGAATACATTTTTGATACTAATAGGTTAGTAAACAAGAATAAGTCAAAATGGTAAAATAGAAACCCCAATGATAGTAGCTAGCTATATCATTGGGGTTCACTAGCTTCACAAAACTTGTGACCTTAGGATATTTGTATCTTTTCCCAGCTATTCTATGGTACTCATGGAAGTGACACCTTTAAGAAAGAATTTCTTCAGAATATAATTCAAAGGTGGTATTTGATTACCTGTACATTGAAGGTTCTGAGCATAGGATTTTTATGGTTGTTATATTTATACTTTTAAATATATTGAGCTATTATAAGTAAACTGTGTAGAAACTTTATAAGTTATCACAAAGTCTAGTATATCTTATCAACACAATGTTGATTCATAAGATTATAATTTTGTGATTGGAAGATAGTTTTGTTTATATTGCTTTAATTAAAATTATTGATTTTATTCATATAAGGTAATCTTGTGTTTGGTTACCCATAGTAATAGAAGTGATTGTTCTTTATAAATTTATTGCACACATCAACATTCACAAAAGACTGTTATTGCAAAATATGTTTTGTGTAATCACAATCTCTCTTTACTAAGTCATCTCTTTATTATATTTAATAAACTAGTATATATATAAAAATAGTATTTATAAAAAAAAACTTTTTCTTTGAGATTCCAATCTAGAAATAAATGTGTATTAAACCATATTCTGTTTTCCAATTTTGTAGAAAAGATAACAAAAGACATTCTGTGACAGGATTTGTTAAAACCATACATAAGTCACTTTTCAAGTATTATTTAGTAGTATATTTATTATTCATATATTAAATTACTCATATATGTATCTAAAAATAATTGTATATTTTAGTCAGGTCCAAGTATGGTTTATTATGTCAAATTATTTATTTAGAATGTATATAATTCTAGATTTGCTTGATTTATGCATATTTTATTTTATCTGTTAGTATATTTACTTACAAAAGAGTTATTAGGAAACATATGGAATAAATTTAATTCCTTTTGCAGTTAAAGCAACAGCTACAGATGTCATTAGTCATGAGTATTTTCTTTTCATGTGACATAATAGTGAATACTAAAATCACCTATTGTTTATGTGTCAGAACTGTAATATCTATATGACAATCAGACTTGGTAACTACTAAGGGTCATTAAAAACATCCATAGGTCTGTTTACACTGAGGGAATTAGGTCATTTAATATAAAAATGTTTACGATTGCTAATGGGTGTCAAAAAAAAAGCAGAATACATTAGCTTGGTATCTAATTAAATATTCAATATACATATGATATACCTTTGGAAACGAAAAAAAATAAAAATAATAATTTAACAGATAATTCACAAATTATAGAAAAGTGTGTATTAATTTGTATTCTCTATAAATGATTATTAATAGCTATAAAAATGTAAAAAACATAATCTAGCATATTGTTGGTAATGACAAATTGTCCTATAAAATATTCATGGTAAATATTGTGTATATTGTATTAAATTTACATAGAAAACACTCACCTTCTTTGCTTGTTTCTTGGCATCTCGCTCAGCAGATGTGGCTATTGAAGTCACTTGCTTCGACAAATCCCTTGCAAACTCTAATGTTTGGGCCACCTCATCATACTTTGCAACTGCTACTTTTTGATCTGAATTCAGTTCTTTTCCAGCTTTTTGCAAGTCGCGGTATGATGTAAGCTTGCTCTGAAACAAATAGTTTGGTTGAAAATATATACATACTAGTAGTTATTGTTTGGAATAGTACTATAAAATAAGGTTAAGACTATATTTTTCTTCATAAGCCCACGAATGACACTGCATCTAACTTGGTTGTATACCAATAAAGCAAATTTCGGCGACCATAAATCTATACAAAACGAAGTAAAGCAACATTGAGACTATACAAACATCTAATACGGATCATTTTAACGTATAGTTATTGACATACGCATAATTATTTTATGCTAAAGTAATGAACAAGCGGTATAAATTTTTGGCGTAAATAATGTAATTTTTGGGCGTCAGTTTTGTATCGTCAACATTGGAATGAGCACATGTGTGAAAATGGCGTCAACCGTCCTCGGCAAACTTTATTTACATACAAAATGCAGATAGTACGGTACTTAATAATGCTTCAAGCTTGAAAATAGGTAGTTTGTATTTAAGTACAAAAACAGAAATAATCATCAATATGACTTATTACTAATGTTATCGGGTCTCTTGCGAATATTGTTAAAATTTTACATACCTTTCTTTTCTCCAGATTCCTTATTTTGTGTTCAATAATCGTCATAATTTGTCGAATAGGGGAGTTGTCCATAGCCTCCGAAGAGGCTGGTTTTTCAGATTTTGCATTCGCAGCAGAAGGCATCCTTCACAGGCAACAACTTAATCTGAATTGAATATGGTGGTGGTGGTTAAACGAACAGAGATTTTTTTATCTATCTTTAACCACAGTGCATATGTCATCTAGACAAGAGCAAGCACAGCCTAACTTATATTTTCTCATGTTGGCTAAATGATTAGTGATGTTAAAATCGGCAAGAATTTTTGATACTAATAAGAATTAATATATTTTCAACTAAAAAATATATTTCTTAGAAGAAATCTGTTTTTTTATGTCTTTACTACTATTATGTTTATGTAGACATAAACACGAATAGTAGTGAGTTGCGATTATTTGCAAACTATTGTTGAATTGTTTAAAACAACCGATCCACTCAGAACACTGTTTTTGCTACATCTGTTTTCAACTATGCAACTAAAACTAATCAATGCAACAAAAACTATTAATTAATATTAATTGCATATAATTAATAGATTATTTTTCACCTTGAAAAAACTACAAATAACCTTTAAGTTTTAGGTTTTTTGTATATAACAGGTAGAAAAGTATACATTTTGTCTTCTGTACATTTTTTGTAACTGTTTTTTTGTAAAATGTTGACGCTAGAAAATTAAAGCTAAAAGCTCTTTACAAATAATTTAGCTTAAATGTTCTACAAAATCGCCTTCAACAAGGTAGTAAAGAAAAAATGCCCATAGACATAGAAAAAACATAAAGTCAAAAAATTATAGCGGCATTTCTTATATGTTTTATGATTTATTAACTTTCCAGTGTAGCTTGTATACCTTCTCAAAAGCATTAAAACTACATAATAATGTTCTGTAATACACAGGTAATTTAAATATATTTCTTTTATTTTTTGCATTGGTTCTTGTAGTATTTGTTGTTGTAACAAAATCGGCACATTTGTCTGCTAGAAATGATATTCTAACTGTGTAATACATAAATAAAGTTTAAATCTTAGATTAAACCAAAAAAAATAAATTTTATTTAACATATTAATTTGATTACAGATACCGAAAGCCTTGTGTCGCCTAAGTATAGCTCCAAAGCTAAGATTCAGCACCACAATAACCGTAAAACAGAATCAAAAGACTGAAAAAAGTAAGGTTATTTTCTTGAGTATGAAATAAAAACAAAATAAACATTAGTGAATTCTGGAACTGTATTGTAACTTGAATGGTTTTCCCTTTAGACGCATATGATTTGAAATTTTTGCATAGTCTCCATAGTCCAGAATTTTTCTCATTATTTTGTGAGTGGCTAAAGTTTTCATAATAGTTCAAAATTACCTAATGGATTTAATTAAAAAAAAAAAATTGCAAAAATCCTGTTAAAAGTAAAAGTATTGAGCTACTGTTATTATATATTCATATAAATTTTTTTTTTAAATAATACAGCAATAAATCAAGTAACTCTTCTGGGAAGAGTAGGAGCTGATCCTCAAATGCGGGGGAATGAAGAACATCCTGTTGTTAACTTCCCACTAGCTACTCACTTCAGCTATAAATATGAGTCTGGAGATATACTGCAGAGAACCGACTGGCATAGAGTGAGTATCTTCAGACCAGGACTTCGCGATACTGTCTATAAGTATTTAAAGAAAGGGCAAAGAGTCTATATTACTGGGAAATTGTCATATGGGGAAGTCAAGTTGGATGATGGACAAGTGAGAACAGCTTCAACAGTTATAGCTGATGATGTTATATTCTTTCAAAATCAACCTACAGTAGAGTAGTGTATAGGACTGGTAAACAGATTTGCATGGAGGCAATTAGTTTAAGAAAATAAAGATTAAGTTAAGTAATAAATGTGCTTGTTCCTGATTGATGTTTTTAATTAAAAACTAAATATGAGCTATTTAGTTTTTATTAAAAACCTAATAGTACATATTAGTAATTAAAATATAAGATAATTGGAGAAGACAAAAAGTATGTTGATCGACAGTTCCGATGGCTCAGATGGTAGTGATCCTATCTTTAACACTTGGTTGATTGTAGGTTTGATCCCTACCTAGGACAAGTATTTCATCATCTTCTTTCCAGCCATTGGAAGTTCACTGCTAGACATAGGCCTCCCCAAGAAAGGGGGAATTTTAGCCCCTAATTGCTATAGTGGGTAAGCAAGATATTGGCCATTGCAATGCGCAGCTCTAGTTGCTGCTGCCCATCCCTGCGCTGTGCATTGCGTGCGTTGCACTGTTTAGGATGGATATACTGCCTGTCGACTTTGGTATCTCAGACTCTTCTTATGACACCTGGAATAGGGTAAGGTACTATTTTACTCTGCTAGTACCACACAGCAAGGTTAGGTACCAGGAAAGGACAAGTTTTTATGTAATGATATTTGTGCTTTTCGTCTCTGGGTTTTAGATAAGTAGATATTTTAATTCTCAAAGTTCAGTGTAAATGTGTTGTCTGATGTGTGTAACACAAGTGCTTTAAGTGACTTGTCATGGAGTCAGGTCAATGTATAAGTTGTGTGAATTTAATCATTATTTTTTATATTATGATGATTAAAGTGATAAACTTACAAAATTTAATTAATCCTCTATAATCATCTAAGTACATACTGTTTAAAGTGCTGGTATGTAAGATATTACCTTTCTTTTCATCTAAAACATTGGTGCTGTTTATGATATTATAGGATATTAAAAAAAGACTATAAATATTCTCAGTCTTCTCTTTCTTTTATTAAATTTTAGACTATTTATATCAAAGTTCACTGTGTAAATGTTATTTCACAGATTTCTTTATTTCCTTGACACTTATCTTGACAGTGGAACGCAAGAGAACACATATTAATTATTATATTTAACTCCCGTACATTCTTGGTACATGCTTAAACAAAGGCTTTTGGGGACGTACGGAAATAAATTCTCGTTAAATTTAAGTTCTCGTGATTACTCCTTTTGTAATATTATAGGCAATTAAACACTGCGCTGCCTTTCTGTGATGAAGGTAAACAAATTGTAACTTATTTAAATAAACATAAACAAAAAAAGCTTTTGGATCATCAGTCGATATTTGTTGATTTTGTTCATGTAAGGGGAGATGCTTCGTTTTATCGGTAGAGTGGAATAGTACTTTCAGCACCAGGTGTCTTTATAGGTGACTGAGGTACTGAGACCGACAGATGGCGGTATTTCCACTCGAAACAACGCGCTCAAATTGGCAGCAGCACTCCGGTCGCAAAAGCTATCCTCTGCGGTGCTGGAGATTTTCAGGTCTAGGATCAGTCAATGCAAATGTAAGTATCACGACATAAATCAAAGTCCCCCTTGTTCTTTCTATATGTATTTTCGCGATGAATTATTCGAAGGTATTAGCATGTGCATACAGTTAAAAAAATGGTCAGGCTTTGTAATATTCTAGAAAAAAATGTTGACTAGGAGTTTTACTTGAAACTAAGCGAGAATGAGTCACTGGGTGATATGTGACAAATTAGTTTGGGATAAAAATGTTACGTTCATTTATGTTGTCAAAGCTACTTTGCTTGACTAATTACTGGTATTATACTTTGTTTTTCAGCGTACTGGCTCTTCTTTTGTCTTAATAAAGAGATTGCCACCTTATCAACTAAACGCAAAAATTTACCTTAGCTAAACATATCATAGTAAGCCACTTTGTAATATCTACTGATACTGAGTATTATTTCTCTAACACTCGGTCTCCTCAGATGATCAACGAGTGTCTCGTAGTTTATTCGGAATATTAATCTACATTTAAATATTCTGCCTGATAGCATAACCACTCTCAACGCGTCCCTCTCTCGCTCTCTCACTAGCACTCCACATTCACGAACACTTTACACATATCTTTCGTAGCAATACATCGCATTTGCAGGAGAAAGCGTGCTGTCTCTGTACCATTGAACGATAACCGGTTGCCCTAGTGAGGCTGGGCACACTCTGTCCTTTTTAATTTCATCCCCAACGACGGCCACCTGAGCCTAGGTTGATCCTTTAAAGACGCCCTCGGGTGATCGCTGTCAATCCCGCTCAAATTTCTCGAGTCCTGTGGGGGTGACCGTAGATAAACGCACTTTCGCCGCTGCGGGGCACGCAGGTAAATAAAGGTACAGGGCCGCACAATAATGAGCGACCTCGGTGTCTCGTTGGGAGTAGTTTTAAGTGCAGCATTAAGTTCCACTAAAAAAAGAAAATAAACTTATATTAACCCACTGATAGTTCGAGCCGACATTGGAGACCTTGCCACATTCTTAATGACCCGCTTGTTACAATCTCTTATATGAATACCATCCTCAGTCCTCTCACGGCATACAACGCCCGAGCTTGCGAAAGCATGCACTACCCTCTCCTCGAGCAAATACCGTACACTAGTGCGGCTGGGCTCATTCAGTCCTCTTTTGTAAACGATTTTAATGCCGCCCCTAACGACGGTTACTCGAGCAGTGGCTTAGCCCTCTTCTATCCCGCCCGTAGCGCTGGAATTAACAACTAATTAGTAAAGAATTTGATTCGTTAAAAAAAAGCATTAGTTTACATTTTGGCCGAACTAGCCATTACTGCTAAATTGCCATACTGAGAATATATTTCGTTTTTTTTAATGCTTGTTTTAGAATTAGATCCCAGATAAGACCTGGAAAATGTACTACCAGCAAAGATCTACAATGTAGGTCTTTGCTGGTAGTACATGAAAGTCTGAGCTTTCCTTTACATTTTTTGGATTGCTATTAACTTCCAAACCGTGACATAGTCATATCTGGGCCGGTACCTCTACTGCTTAGGAGAGAGGTCCTATTCTACTCTTGGAATAGAACCTCCATCAGCACCAGGTATCGTAAGTCCAGGCAACTTCCTTACCGGAACCAACAGATGGAGGTATATCAATGTCACTCGTAAACACACGAAACAGCGTAACTCAACGTCTGTGACGTACTAGCAGTATTCGACTTGCGAAGCTATGCTCTGCGATTGTCACCACGCCTGCCTAGCGCTGGGCAAAATTGTCCGCTGATTCTGGGCAAAATTGTCCCTTTACGGGGATGTTTTCTCCAGCAGTCGACGTTAGACGGCTGCTATCATGATGACAATGAATATGGAAGTATAGAATTTTTAATTGGGAATCTATAAACATATGTATATTTTATATTTTAGGTAAAAAAAGGCGAAATAAAATATATATTAGGATAACATTATTCTCATTTATTTTAAGTTATAATAAATCTGACACAATATTTTTCTTGTAACATCATGTTTTGTATTGTGTACAACAAGTTGGAAATTATGGCATGCACTTGCCGAAATAGAAATAATTGTAAAAATACAAACTCGGTTGTAATTCTTACTCAAATACTAGGTACTTTGATAAAGCTCCACTTTTGTTTTACAAATCATACATACATTCTCTTTACAGTCTGTTTTTTATCCTATATCTTAAAACATTACTGAACTTATCTTATATTTACAAAATCCATAGTTATACTCTATGACATTCACCTATATTGATAAAAGAGATCACAGAAAATTGTAGCTGGAAATCTTTTGAGTAAAACCCCTAGCATACTCTATGTCTACCACTTTATATTTTTTTTATCACAGTGGACGTTTTTTTCGTATTCAAGGCATATACTTTAGTTATAAATTTGTTCGAAATTATTGTCTTTTGTCCAAATATATTAGAAGCTGGTAAATTCGAATAACATGTATATATTCTTATGTTAAAGCTGTTACAATCAGTTTTACAATAATACACCTTCCGACAGTTGTGGTAGTTAAAATTATTTTTTCTCATGCTACAATTGAAACTATTTGCCAAAAAGAATCTTATGGAAGACTGATATGATTAGTGGTTACTATAAAACTCTGTTCGAGCCTGCAATTGTTGTCATCATTTTTTATAATCTTTTTAGCAAATTTGAAACAAAGACATAAACATAAAGATACAACTAATTTAAATTACAAAATGCATTTATCAGCGCGTAATCTACATACACGGAGATGCTTTTGGCAACATTGCTATTTCAACTGCGAGATTTAGGCAGTCACCTGAACGGTCCATTGCACAAAATTTCAAAATAGTCTATACGACTTCCACACACAAACTCTTGTCCACTTTAGCTAACTATTTAGGTAATTGACACTATTAGATAAAATCACTTGGCACAAAGGCATAAGGTCCATACCCTGTAGAACTCCAGAAACCAAGCTAAATCTGTCAAAGTTTTCTCAGTCTGTATAATTAAATGTAAGAAGTTGTTGAATTATATAATTTTATTCATCAACTTTTTTACTTTTAAAAGGAAGACAGTTAGCAGCTCTGAGAAGAAATTGACTAGTATTTTAGAAGGTGGAGTTGTTGCACATATAATAACTCATAGCACTATAAGTGTTCAGCATTTTAATTATGATGATCATTGTTCACATTTTTCACTTCTTAGATTGAGCGCGTAGTTTTCAGGGCTGTAGTCTGGTTCACGTTTGGTCAACATGCTGTCTCCGATGAGGGCACTGATTCGATGCTTGTCATGTTGTGAAGGAATAGTCTGGTCAGACCGTGCCCGTTTCCGCCAAGGCTCTGAAGCAGCCATACTCAGGTCAGTAGGCATGTCTTCATCTACCTGTTCATCCTCACAGCGTTCCTCCTTCATTTCGGTTTTGACCACAGTTTGGGGGACTACTCGCGTTGGACTCATTTGTTGGCGTAAGAGTGAAATATTCTTAATATTTTTAAGTTCCGTAGGGTTCCTCAGAAATCTGAAAAAAGTTGAAAAGTACAAATTAGATTGTAAAACCTATTAATCTAGGGTTAAAACAGCGTATATGCAAATTGTTATATTTTGTGATTTTATTCATAATATATTAATACTTACTGGTAACAGTGCCGCTCGCCTTGCACTTTCCGTAAGATGTTGACACGGTAATAATATCTTAGAGCACGTGACATCTTGTCGTAGTTCATTGAAAGGTGGTTTTTCTGGATACCCCACAGTTTTGCGAGACCAGCTGGATCAACAATTTTGAAGACACCAGTATCCCGGTTTTTCCAGGCGATGTAATTAGTGTAACGCTGGGTTGGGTCATTAAGTAGTTGTTGAAGGAAGTCCCATAAAAGTCTCCCATCTGAGAAAGAAGAAACGAAACAGTTAAATTACCGTTTACTTGATATTAATACATATCTTTATTCCATATGGTTATTGCGTAGTTTAACTTACTTGTATTTGATTCTGGCATGTCGTTTGGAAAGAATTCCCTATGCTGTTGCGCTCGATAGTGTGAGTGCTGCGCCGCATGTGTTTGTGGAGCCGGACTCGTTAAAGGGACGTCTTTAGGTGAACGTGGTGGAGGTGCAAATTGTGCTTCTTCATCAGAATCAGAGTGATTGCTTCCTGAACTGGCTTGAGCAGTCGCGGGAATTGAGGGTGCATATGCTGGAGCATAGTTCACAGCTTCACCGCGTTGCGGACTTCCAGAGCTGTCTACGGAAGGGGCGGGACTTAACGTTACAGAATTTGGTTGCGCTGCAGCTGCAGCCGCTGCGCTATGGAAGTGATGGAAGCTATCTACTGCCCATGTCGGTGTTGGCGGGTGAGAGTGCGGGGAGGGAGGGTAAGGGGCAGCGCGTGCTGTCGGAGTAACTGGCGAAGATGGAACTCTTCCCAGAAGCGCCGCATCACGAACTAGCATCTGAAGAACGTTATGTAGGACATCTCCGGCACCAGGACACCGTTCGCCCAAGTCTGTTTTCGTCAAAAGGCATAGTGCCTTTCCTGTGATACAAGAAAATTGTATTTATATCATTTATGTTATTCTATGATGTATGTAAAAAATATTAATTATAAAAAGTATGCTAATTACCATTCATTTGAAATAGATCCATATCGAAGTTTGGTAGGTCAAATTCTCGTTCGCACCATTTTAAGAAGACTACAACATCCTCTCTTGTCCAAAGTCTTGGTTCTGGGGGGAGACCAGCGGGCAGTTGAGCCTTAGTGTCTCCAAGGGGTGAGGGTGGTGGCGGTGCCCAAGGCAAGGGATACCGCCACAGAAGCTCCGTCGGACTGAATGGAAGCGGTAGCCGCTCCATGCTTGGCCCTGACGGCAATTGTAGACTTACTACTTTCATAACGATAATCTGTAACAAAATTATTCCATAATAAGCGTCGGACGCCAAATTAAATAATCGGAGAAACAAATTATGTTTTTAATTGCTTATGTTGCTTTCGAGAAGGGACATTTTAAAATAATCAAGATTCATTACAGATTACGTGCATATATCTGGTGAAATAATAGCATTAGAATTTTATTAGAATACATGTTAAATGTCATTTGTGTTTAAATATTTTCCTAAATTATTACTTCCAGTTTTTGCCAGACAGACGTAAAAATGGTTTAAAACAATGTTTGCTTTATAATATACTTACATGTAAGATTGTGTAATAGCAATTTATATTATTTCTTAACTATTCTGTTAGTTTTCGCCTTTATTTTACGACGTAATTTCAACGCGTGCAATAACATACATTATGTAAGATATTACAAAAAACATTACAGATGTTACTTACAACATTATGTTAGTTTACTTAGATTTGATTGATTGTTTGAATACTGTATACCTATTTTTTCATTTCTTATTGTCTTAAGTCATTAGTAACTAGCTTTTTCATGTTGACAATATTAAGAATTTCAATATATTTATTAAAATATTTGTCATAACATAATGACTACTTAATTGTATATTTCTTTAAAAATATTGATATGAACTACAAGGGATGTAGGTTGAAGTATTTCCATTTTATTTATTGTTAATCTATACGCCTGGAAGTTATCAGAATTTAGATAACCCAAGTTTATTTATCGACTGGTTTTTATTAAACAACTTATTATGTTACACGTCTACAAAATAATACATTTATTTGTCGATATAATACCTTATCTCATTTATTTATGTAAGAAAAAATGTTCATTGTATATTTAGGTGACTAGTGCCCTTTGTTGACAAATGTATCAGAGTGTCTTCAAAGTGTTGGGGGCGTAAATGTGTCGCAGACCCGTATAAAGTGATAAATGTAGGGTTGTCACCTGCTGGATGCAATTTAAAGGGATCAATAGAGCATTTGCATAGAGTAGGGGAGAGTATTATTATTTTACGATGCATCTTATCCGAGGGGAGGTTGTAAAGAATGAAGAAAATAATTAGGGTCCATGTGCATATCAATCACACTACCCATGAAAAACGAATATTTCTAAATTCCACTTGTTAATTCAAATTCGCGAAGCAAAGTTCAAATTTATTTTTATGTTTCATCGTACTTTTAAGTTGTGTTGCATGATATATCGCATACTAAATGAAAATTTGGTGTGGTAAATATGTACAGATTTTACAACAATGTCCCTTGCTCGACGCCGCATTTGAATTTCGTATCACGAGGCACTATACCGGCCTTATCGGGCGCGGTCGGAAATGCGTGAGTCCGCGATATCGCGGCGTGCGATAAGCACCGCTACTTACCGGCTGAGCTGATCCGGAACTGGTTGGGTCGTCAAAAATCCTAAGATAAGACAGGAACCGGAGAAATTCAGCACATACGCATCGTCACTTCACTTTAAACACAATATCCAGTCACAGAGCACCAGGCACACTAGAAGCGGCGGCGGTCCCTCCAAACGTGTCGTGTTACGGCACGCCGTAAACCAGCAGCGTATCTGAGGGATCGAGCTCGCAGGCGAACGTCGCGGGCAACTCTCCGACGCGGACTGATGATGCGGTGGCGGCGCGGGCGGACGGACGCGCGCCCGCCGGCTCCCTTCGCCCCTCACCGCCCACCCGCTGCCTCACATATTGCTGAGATAAAACTTCGGGAGCGAGACCAAGACCCATTTTTTTAACTAAATCTGACCAACGCTTCCTGCAAACCGTTATCAGGATAGTCAATAAAAAAAATAAACCCTGAACTATCAAACTATATATATCTTTATCCATATTTAAAATCAAGATAGCATATTCTTAGGGCACGCGGAAGTGCGGCTAGCTGTGCGGTAGGATTACGTCAGCGCGCTAGTTTTTAATAACTCGCATTATTTCCTTGTTTGTACAGTAATCGCGGGTGTGACATGATCACACGAGTTGTTTTTTTTCATCTATAAGTAGACTTCTATGCGTTGCTGTAAAGTTATCTTTGTAATAAATTGAATACCTATTATTATTATAATTACTTATTTTTTCTTAGTTTATAAAAGTCATTGGAGTTTGATCTAATTAGGCACAGAATTATGTTTTTTGTTGTCCTAATTTGTAGTATCCAACAAGTGAGTGGCAGCTCATGGTGGCGTGGCAGTATTGAGATTGAGACAAAGCACAGGAAACGTCTGAGCAGCCGGACGGCGGTTTCCTGGTGCAGAGTGAGACAATATGATCGCCAACCGGTTTGAGCTGAGCTCATTCGGTTCGCCGCTATATGTTTGTATCCACAGTAATTCTCGTGAATCACATCATTATAATATTTACCCGTTTTTAAGGAAATTTCTTATTTTATTATAAAGAAATAGCTTCAAACATGTTATGTATCATAATATAAAAATAATAACAATTGCATCGTTTATGCAATAAACACTTATCATGTTTACGTATAAAGTAAAAAAAAACATCGATCAAACAAGACGTCTCTATCGGTATTCTAATATTAAATCATAAGCTATTTCTTCAGGTGTTAGGTGGGCAACGTTTCTTGTTTTGAATTCTACTGGCTATGAAATCAGTAGCTAACGTTTTCAAGGTGTCGGAGTGTGTGTATAAGTTAGGTTATGTTGTGTGTGCCCTGGCCGCCGTCCCACTACCGGTTCGAGACAGAAATATTCGGCAGCCAAGACGGAAGTGGCCTCGGAATCTTTACCTGTTGCTCCCTTCGCCCGCTCCGCGCTCCCTCTATCGTTCTCTCTCATTTTCTCATTCGGCTGGCTGCGTTTGTTAGCGCGACGACGGCGCGGCAGGCAGGTCCACATCGTGGAGTTATGTGCAGTAATTTGGAGGATAAAAGTCTATGATGTTCCTCCATACGTGACCGTGACTTCTCTTCCCTACTTTCTCTGTCAACGTTATTATGTTGCGCGTTCTTGTTTTTCAAATTTTCTAATAGATGATTTTTTCACTATTTCATTAGTTATGCTTTGTTTAAAATATCACGTATAATGTTATTATTGATAAAACGTACATAACGTTAAAAGTAAAATTATATTGACGTCTGTATTTATTACTTACTATCTTTAATAAGATTAGACATGGTAAGAACTGGATGAAGTGTGAACTATTCTACTCAAATTTGATTTCTCCAGACTAACTGTCTGTCCATGCAACTCTTAATACCTTATTTATTAAAAGATGACGTTGGTGGCTCGGGCGGAATGCGACGAACGGCCGGACTCGAATCCCGAACACATGCGGAAGTGCTCGAAATAAGTCCATTGCGTTGGCGCATACTTACAACTAACTGAGCGTTTGGTTTCTCCGATACTCTTACAAAGATATAGGTATAATGGACTAATCATCGACTTTGAGAGGTCAAAGTATAAAAACAGATAATTGAGGTTCAAAAACAAATAATGTTGAGATATATATATATCTATACATATATTCTACAATATTTACCTAGATTACACGTATGTCGAAATGAGACTTTATCGAAATCAAATATTATGAAACAATAGTAGGTACATTTGAGTACTTATCAAGAAATTAGAAGTTATTGGACGTTGAGATTTTTTAATACATTTGCTTGACAGGTTAATAAAAAAAATATAATCGCTTCATAATTTAATTACCAAAATTCGCAAATGC
Source organism: Heortia vitessoides (assembly GCA_020976665.1). Lineage (NCBI taxonomy): Eukaryota > Metazoa > Arthropoda > Insecta > Lepidoptera > Crambidae > Heortia > Heortia vitessoides. The sequence continues at coordinate 11,797,442 of JACJUM010003237.1, forward strand.
TAATAGGAAATGAATGTCATGGAATAGTTTAAGCCGGAAATTAATACACGCGGGTAGAGGAAATTAGGCAGCGGCCGTTTGCGGGCGGTGTACGTGTAGGGGGAGGGGAGGGTGGAGGGCGCGAATATGAACTGACTTCCGACGGTGGCCGCGGTACGGAAAAGGAATCGGTCCATACCGGAAGCACAGTACCGGCACATCCGTTCATGTAGGTATATGTTCTATATTGAGTATCATCTATGCAGTAGGTACGTTTAATTCGATAAAGTCGGAGAAGCGATGCATATTTGGCGCTAACTACTTAGGATACGCTATTTTGAATTACAATAATATGGAAATAAAGTATTTCCTATCCATTGACCTAAATCAGACACATTTACAAACTGTCTATCGTATTAGCTTTATACAAAACCTCCGTCAAATGACTTTGAAATGTAAACATTATATCGACCAATGCAAGAAATGATGGCAATTTTAAGTTGCGGCATCAACAATGGAAGGTGTTGCAACAACGAACGCACTTCCGAGCTCGCCCCGCGCGGCCTCGATTCGGCCGCGGTTGTCTCGTTACATAATGAGGTGCCACTCAAACTAGGCAACGATGTCACTACAAAAATTGCGCCACTTGCTCTTATTGGGAAACAGTACCGAAGGAATTGAATGTGGGCTTTAAAATAAAATGGTAGGCTATGCTATAAACATGTCTACTATTCAACGTCGGAGGCTAAATGATCTAGAATCTGTAGATTTAATGGGCAACCGTTTGCATGCGACCTTTTCCTTCGCGATGCTCGTAATTACGGTTGGCAAAGAAATCGTCTACTTCCGTCGACCTCAGGCGACGCGCGTCCACTTGTGGCCACGCAACCAAACGAAAAAAATATGCTTATAAATTCAGAATACGAGTTATCTTATTCTGAATATAAAACGGCGCTTGTTTTTTTGTATCGTATTGCGTATAGAATGACTGCTCTGCTCTATAAACACTAAGTTGGGATCCTTAGAAGTTTGTTATGTGTGTACTTATATTCCTAATTCTTGATTATACAATCTACTATTTGTATAGACCGTATGAACTTCAGAATACGCTAACTGCTCACAGTGAATAGACAATTAATCCATAATTTGAACGACTAACCCCCTGGGCAAGTTGAGCGCACAAGTGTCACATGACAAAGCGACCCCTCGCTCGTTGGGATCAAAAAACCGGGTTGGGAATGCACCCGTATTGAGGAGGGTACGTGATACACACGCTTCTGATGTGGTCCAAAGCTCATAGATTCTACTATAATGGCGGAGGTGTATCGATCTATAGTTACAACAGCATTAATTTCAATGAAGTTTAATTATTTTCTCACTTATTTCCTTTTGTTGTCTTCAGTTTCTTTAAAACTAACTTTTACAGAGACTATACTAATATTATGATTTACAGAAATAGCTTGTTTAGATTGGACTAGAAAGGTTAAGTTCAAATGATTTGTCATCTTAGCACATTTACGTGCGTCGCATAAGCTATTTGTTTTGATATGGTATTAGCCTTAAGTGAATCTGGAAAGCACAAGAGTTTTGAAGACAGAATGTGGAACTTTACAGAGAGTATTAGTAATAATATTTATGTGATGACTGTTTGTCAGCAACTGAATATTTTGTGACATGTTATATGGTGTCATAAAAAATGTATCGTCTGGGGGCTCTCTTGGTAAGTCCCAATCGGGCCATGTGCGCGCGCTCCCACGCGTAGCTGACGCACAAGTGTGCGCGAGCGCCACACAAAATACCTACTAACTCGTATCGCTCTTCCCTTGTGTGAGTAACCGAGCTGCTACTTCCTGGTACAACGCGAGAGACGCTTTATTTAAATTCTTCCATTGTGTGCGTACGCAATATTATTTATATTTTGTTACCTCTACTAAGGGCCTATAAATGGTACACGAATATTTTTATATTAATGACACGTGTGTGCGTGTGAAGTCTTTAATCTCCATTGTACTTCCTGATTACTTGGCTGTGTGTGTGAGCCACTTGTTTGAATGCTAGGGCGACTTTATCTCAGTGAGGGACAGAGTGCAGCGTCCGATTACTTTAGGGTAGGCGGGACACTTGTTGTATATCGACAATGTTCGCATGTGGTACGTTTCAACTGACTTACTACGTTCTTGACATGAATTACTGTAATACTCAAATCTTAGGTGTCGTTTTATCTTTATGATTTGGAATACTTACTTAAGTACATCACTTACTTACAAACAAAGAATGCTTGTTTACTTTCTCATTGGAAACAGGAAGCATAAAGTCCGTTACAATATGTCTCGAATACGCTGTTCTCAGTACGAAACAATACCAGTTCCGCTGTGTTTGCAAAACTGTACCGCTTTCAGGAAGTGACCGTTTCTTGATTGATTTGTCATGCTGAGAATGAAACTTTACTCACATGGGTTAACGTTATATATATATAATATAAATGTAACAAGTTAGTTAAACATATTTCCAAATCTTAAACAAAAATCATAAAATTTCAATTCACAAATTAAAATTAATAATACTCGTACACCGATACTTAGTACTTAGCCTATTAGTACCTAAATCATATGCAAATATTTTGGTAGTCTTGGAGTATGTCGTGATCAGACATTGGAGTGATTGGAGGTATCATAACATAGCGATACATTGTTTTGTTTTTTTAATAGACCAGGTCGGCAAACTAGCATACAGTCCGCGTGATAGTAGCCGCAGCCTATAGACGCTCGTAATTTCACAAGTGTATGTCAAGCGCTTACCCAGTAATTTTACTGCCTTACTCACCCTTCGAACCGAAATCAATGCGAACACTGCCATTTGGCGGCAGAAATAGTTGAGAGTAAGGTACAAATGCAGACGACATTTTTATGAGCTTTACCTCATTGTTAGTAATTTTACTTATTTATTTACTTCTAAACAGCGATAGTCGATATCGATATTTTGTCTAGTTTTGGAGACTACACTAATGCGGTATTGTGGCGCAAGTGGACAGATGCGTCCCGCGTGGAGTTTGCACAATTCGGAGGGTCTTTGTCAGGAGGGAGCGACGAGGTCCCTGCAAATCCCTGTCGTTCACATCTGTCGCCTTATCGGCTATAGATTATGTGCACTATTATTTATTGATTTTGTTTTACTAAATGGGTTAGGGGTTACGTATAAGCAATGTATCAGCTCGGAACAATGCTTTAATATTCCTAAAAAGTTACGATATATTTGATTTGTATGATACATACGATATATATTATCTTTTGAATAACTATTATCATCTTTCTGACCCAAACAGAGACTATTCATTCATACATTTCAGTTAATACTTTATCCAAAAATAGTGACTTAAAGGTACTTAAAAAAATATTATTTACTAGCGGCCCGGCTTCGCACGGGTAGACATAAATAGGTACAGATATTTAAGTTATAAGCATGCTAATTTATACGACCATAAATCACTAAATTAGAAAAAAATTGTATGCTTATCTTACACCCTCCACTACGTTGGCTGTGGTATTTGTAGGTGGCAACAAAACTTATTGATTTTTAGGAGATCCTACTCGAGAAATTGCCACAAACAATTGCTCTCATCGAGTAAGTTACTCGATGTGCTGCGTGGCGGCTGCCGCCGGCATGTATTTTTATTTTGATATCTTTTGAATGGAATGTCCGGTTTCAATAATTTAAGAAATAATCATTAGGTATTGAGACAGTCTTGAATATTAAATTATTTATTTGGATAAAAAATTATAAATGGTATGTATAACACGTCCTGATTTTGATCGGCATTTCTATCAATTTATTAATTGTAAAAAAGTAGTTATAGTGACGTAACTACAATAGTTAGACATATTGTCTCGCGAAGTTTTTAGTAGATATTGATATATTCTATAATATTGTCGAACATTTCTTTGTCCTATCCTACACCTTCGGTTGGTTTTAATAGGATTTTTTAAAGATTTCTATAGTAATCTAGCCTATGATACTCAATGATAATGTAGCTTTCCAATAAAAAGATAATTATTTAAATCGGTCCGGTACTTTTTGGGTTTATTCGTTACATACAAAAATACAAATCTTTCCTCTTTATAATATTAGTGTAGATTAGCAGATGTTACACAAGACATACCAAATTAAACGTTGCGTTCGTTTCATGATCAAATCTTGCGGAATACCTGTCTATAACTATTTATCAAACAAAAAACAACTACATTTCGTTTCCACTATCTCTTTTGTTTTAGTCATAAGCTTGACCTATGGCAATCCGCTGACGTTACAGTATAAAAATATATGAATAAATCTCAATTTACAACAAATTCTTTAAAATACTTGATTTAAGTTATTCGTTTGATTGTCACTTGAGCGCAGCTAATAGTTATGAATATTTTCGATGTACATTTAAAAATACTCTGGAGATGATGTTACGCTATTTATCGTGAAAATTAATGGATTATGATGTAATAATGATAAGTGATATTTATTTGTTATATTCGCGGACAATTCTTAAACATATGTTCGTAAACGTTAAAAAACAATGTGAACATAATTGAATCCTAGTTTCCGAATGCAATACGCGTCAATGCAATGATGCGGGGGTAGGAGTTGCGCTCGGCGCGGTAATGTGATTATATGTAGCCGGTTATGCACGTCGTTCCCAGGGACGCGGCACACTTGCGGGGCTTCGATTTGACGTAACCCGCCTTGTGCCCTTGCTTAACGAGAACAAAGAAATAAGTGCAGTGGATTTTTGTTGTTAATCGATAATTCAATTAAACTCAAACATATTGTGTGTTTAGTTTTTGTCTAGAAAGTAAGGTATTTTTTTTTTCAATTTTATTTATTGTGTTTTTTTTTTAAACCTTTTTCTAACGTTCCCTGATATCAAATTCAGCGCTACTGAAAGGCGGAATATTAATAGGCCATCTTGTTCATTATCGATCATCTTGACAAGCATATACGTGAAGCGTGGAAGAGGGTAACAAGATCGGAGCGAGACAGACACCGATTACACATGGACGCTGTTTAAAAATGTATTAAGCAATAATCTCTAGAATTACTACAAAAGGTAGGTGCAGTCAAAAAGTTGCCAGTTTGCCATAGGTATAAATACATGAAGCAATATTAAATTAAATACTTTCTTCTATCTAACACAAAATAGTTACTCAACTGATAAGTACGGATAACGTAATTATTTTTAGTTCTTTATTTTTTAATTTATTAGGATGATGATGACATTTTATATTTCGGTACTGAAGTTTCATCAATTTTGTTAAGTTCTAGTTACTAAACTGCTTCAATAATGTGATAGTCATTTTACCGATCTTTACTCTTAGGATGTCTATGTTCCACCCTTCCCGCTCTTGAATCCTTTACGTTCAACGGTAGCTTATGGCATGCAGGTGTTTAACCCTGATTTAATAGTAAAAAGCTCCGAGAGGGTAAAATTTGACGGTATTATGTTTCAATAAGATCCTGAAGTAATTATGCGCGTGCTTTCGTAGGTGCTTAAAATTTCGAGATAAAATTTTGTAATAATCTGCATTGCTAAAATATGTTAAATTAAATTGTCTTTTAGTAATGTACCTATACAGAACTTCTTAGTAAAAGTTTCTGTACGTTGATATTCAACTTTTTTTTATTTTATGGACTTATATGGTATCGTCTATTCATTAGCGCAAAAAAACATACGATAATAATACGTTACCTGTCATGGTGTCATCAACACAGTAAACAGAACTTCGAATTTTACAATTATATCATAGTCTCATTCTATAGGCGCCTGCTTCTGAACATGTGCGAGATTATAAGGTACAAAGCAAACTAAGTTTAGTTCAAAATTCACTGTGAAATTATAAGTTTCGTTTAGGTTGATGTGTTGCTTTGTGTACCGCGAAACAATTATCCTTACGCAGAAGTAGAAGTGAAGAATATCACAAAAACTACCAAATACTAATTGACATCCCACGTATAAGGAGTCAGTTCATCAGTTTCTATTAATATTTTTATCGATCCTTCAAAGTCCATTTTATACAATTATTTTCAAAATACCAGCGGGAATTTGTTTTCAGAATAAATTTTAGTCTATGAAAATCCGATTTATACTAATCGGAGGATTTATACTAACCAAGAAGCCTTCTTCATCCCAATTCATACATTACGTCTTTATAATACTAGTGAGATGCGATATATTGTTTTTTATGACTATCATTTTTATATCTACAATCCTTACTAATATTATAAATGCGAAAGTGACTCTGTCTGTCTGTCTGTCTGTTACGCTTTCCCGCTTAAACCTCTCAACCGATTTTAATGAAATTTGGCACAGACAATCTTTAGACCCTGAGATAGAACATAGGCTACTTTTTATTGCAAAATAGGGGTGGTAAGGGGTTGAAAAGGGGGATGGAAGTTTGTATGGGATTTCTTAATTTTAAAAGATAAAACCATGAAACTTTATATTTAAGCACTTGATAAGAAATAATAAAACATTTGTTCTAGCGTTTTTGAAATTTCGAACTGTGAGGGGATGAAATAAAGGTTGAAAGTTTGTATGAAGTTCGTAATTTTTGAAGATAAAAACATTACATTTTGTATTTAAGCACTAAATAAGATACAAAAATCGTTTGTTTTAGCATTTGCACTTTTTTACCAGTGTGGGGGTGAAATAGGGGTTCAAAGTTTGTATGGGTGTTCGTCATTTTTAAGATAAAACCATGAGACTTGGTACGTAGGTCTCTTAGGATGTGCAGAGTTTTTCTACAAACGGAATTCCGAAATTCGAACGGAACGGAACTGATTCGGAACGGGAACTACGAAACCAAACGTTTTGTATACAAAATCTTAAGCACTGAACCAAGGAACATGATATTTAGAAGTTTTGGGTGTATCAAGTTAAAAAAAAATTGGCTTTGAAGTAAAAAATCCTTCTAACGAATACTCTGCATCACCGCCGCTGTCATTGGTCGTCGGTCGTCGTCGCGCACATTCGCCGAAGTGTGGCGGCCGGCAACGGCGCTGTCGTGTGGTGGGGGAGCGCACGAATCTACATAACTATGCCTACCCGAACGGGCAGATACGTGAGGGCAGACGACGTTGTCGGACGCATGCGATTAGAGAAATTTGCGCTACAAAGATTTAGGTACTTTTTTCGATCCATTAGGTCATTGTGTCTCTTGGGCACAAGGGACCAATACATTTTCCTGAGTACTTTCTGCCACTCAATGCTATATCCAAATCTATACCGTTCCTTTAATCCATATCTAATATCTAATATTCAAATTAAAAGTACGCAGACAAAGTCGCGGGTACCGGCTATCTATATATAAGAGAAAGTCGTGTTAGTTACTACACTTATAACTCAAGAACGGCTGAACTAATTTAGCTTAAAGTTTGTAGAGATGTAGCTTAGAACCGAGGGAAGGAGAAGGTTCTTATGACAGAAAAAAAATAAAGAATTGCGCGGAAACTTAGAAAATTTAGGTATCCCCTCTAAGGCG
>JACJUM010003237.1:11805343-11833017 GCA_020976665.1 Heortia vitessoides
TCACAATGAGAGCGAGTGAGAGGCACGCGTCCCTCTCACTCGCTCTCATTGTGACGTGTGTTACGCAAATGTATTGCAAGTTATTGTATGTATATTTGTATATAAATACGTATGTATGTGTAAAGGTAAAAATAAAATTTTGTTAATATGAAATTCAGTGCGAGATTCTTTGTATAAATTAATGTTTTAAATATAATTCTTTGTATAAATAAATGTTTTAAATTGTTACTATTATTTCATCCTTATTCCTACTATACGAATGAATATTCACATTAAAATTATTTTACCACTCAAAGTCGTTGTCACGTAAAACTTTCGCCCGTATACCGACTTTACAGGCAACCAATTTTTTTTGTCACACATTGTAACTATAAATATTAATAGATATTCATTAAATCTGATCTCGCAGGTGTAAATATTGTTAGAGCCACGCCTCGCATCAACCCTTGCAACAGGTAGAAATTCACATGTGTACACACACAAATAGGGAAAATTCGTTGTATCACCGCCCCAGGGTAAGTGAGATCGAATAAATTACTACTTTTACGTTTTTTTGTGGGTGTCCTGCAACGAAGTTTTAATTACATTGATTTATGTTGTGTTTTGTATTTTACTTTATCGTATCACAAAGGGAATGAAATTGGTTTTTATAGTTTAGATTTCCTTAAACTCGACATTTTACACCTTTACAGACTCTGTGTGTCTGATCTTGTGATGTACGTATATCATGTCGAATAAAAATATTTATCTATGCATATAATTATATTAATAACTGAAATAAAAATTTCTAGGTTTGCTTTTAGTAAAATTAAGTGGCCTAAAGATTATTCATATTTTTTCATTACTAATACTACTACTCAACTAGAATAACAAGCAATTATTTAGTAAATTTGATGGACTAATAATGTTTTGTTGTGCGTTTTCTAACAACATGATTGGTGCGTAATATTCCTATACTGATACCTATTTAAATTACCTGTTGATTACTGAGACATTCATTCGTTTGCACGTCAGAGCAGCCAGTTATTTACCGATACTTATATGTTATATGGGCAACGAGACACTTCCGTATATTTTAATTATACCTATGCCAATCTATGGTATTGACTTAAACAGGAGAGATCGTACAAGATTAAGAAAATGTAAACTAAGACAATGTTTTGTCTTTGAGTAGGTAAAACTGATTTATTTAGGTAGATAATCTTTGCTAGCTATTTTAAGAAAAGTAATTTATGCAAATGTGTCTATTTTAGTTGTAGTAGTACTTATTATTTAAAGACTATACTTTAAGAGGTGGATTCAATTACAGATACTTAAATTGTGTAATGTGAGCTTAACACTGGTCTGATGCACCATCTTGTCATCTCTCTCTAACAACGATTATAACTGTATATGTTATCTCCTTTATTCCATCTTGGCTTCCTATTGCGCGGACTTTGTATGTTGCGCAGACAGAACTGCTAACATCCTTATTATTACATCAATGCTCATAGTGATGCAACTATTATGTCAGTCGGCGAATTATTCACGAAACCTGCTTGAATGCATTCAAATTACTTTGCATCGCCTAATGTCGTACGTAATTGTTATTTTCATCAAGTGTGACCCCAGAATGAACTTGATTATGATAAATACCTTTCAGAGTACATTTTCCATAGAAAACAAATCTTTAGCAAATCTTTATCCGTTGCAGTTATAAGACCATCTTCATATTTTTATTTCTTGCGTCACTCAGTATGCCTTCTAGCTTGAGAATACTGCATTAATAGTCACTTAATTAGGTAAGTCGTTAAATCTGAATCAATGATACGATGACGATAAAATCACATCGGCTCGACAAAGGATGAAAGGCAAGAATTAATTATCTTTCATATTAAAATTGTTTTTCCGGCTGGTATTATCGATAGTAATTATTACTTCCCAAGAAGAGATTAAGCGTTTGATTCGGAATATGTAATTATGTTTCTTCGCACCAACCTATCTGAATGTTTTTTCATTATATGCATTATGTTGATAACTAGCTCCTTTTTATAAGTTTCATCATCATCATACCAGCCATTGAAAGTCCACTGCTGGACATAGGCCTCTCCATGATAGGAGGCTCTTTTGCCCATAATTGCCGTTTTGCCAATCATAGAGCGTAGCTTTTGCGACGGGGAAGCTGCTGCCCACCCCCATTTGAGCTGCACTGTTTCGTTTGGATGTTCAGAATATTACTAGTATTTTTTGTTCTTCATTATTTTTACTTTGTTACAGAAAATAATTTATACTTTTTAGTTTGATGTAGTTAATAAGCGTGTTTTTTAGTTTTTTTAAACAAAATTTGATTTTTCACTCTTAGTTCGTATTATTGATTAATAATATTAATTAGATGAGTTCTTAGGCTGGAAATTAGGTAGACGGTATGGTATGCATGCGCAGGCTGCGTGGTCTGGTCTCACTTGCTCTTTGCACAGAGGAATTTATTTTATTCTAGTCATTATCCTAAATAGGAGGTCAGGATAATGAGATAATCTTATCGAATTATGGCACCGATTCTTGATATGTGAACAAAGTTTCAATTAGAACTGTCCGTTTAAAATGGGTTAAAATCGACTTAAAATGAGTTAGTTACAAACATACACACATACATACAGCTGAAGCTAATATTAAGCTTGTAAAAATGAATGTTAATCGACTATGCACGGCTTCTGCTTCTTTTCTTTCTACGAAATGTTTTTTGCAATACGTAGTATGAGTTAAGTACTTACACTAACAGAAGCCTTTTTACTTAATTCAAGTGGACCGTATTTATATTTTAAAAACTTTTACATAAAAATGTCTACAACAAGCATATTAATATTATAATTTTTCTTACGTGATATTCTCACGAACTACTGCTCCGATTTGAAAAAAATCTTACGGCGTAGAAAGCCCGTTTATTGAAAATGCCTGTAGACTATTTGTCATCATCACACTGCGACTAATACCTAGAAGCCTAGAACCTAAATAAAAAATATCGCAAAAACGGAGGAGAGTTATTGCTTTTGAGTTATCCCACTCCACTTTTACTGATAATAGCCAAATTTGCTCAAAGCAGTTTCTTAATGTGCTTACATTTAATACGCAAACAAAGTAGCGGCAAAAAATAGTCTACTACATTTGTGTTTTATTTATATATTCTAGTTTCTTTCACGTGCTTAGCATGCGAGGTAAAAACTCATTTCAGTAGGGATTAACAAGGGACGGTGCTGTGAATACATGTCACACCACCCGTGCAACCTCAGCTTTGTGTCGAGTGTGAAAGGGTTCACTCATTAGGAAGATTGCGAGGGAGGAAGGCGCGGCACTACATTGTCTATGGTTTCGTTGTCATATTGTCTTGCGAGCCGTGATCCCCAATTCTGTTCTCACTGTACTGTTCGTTACACGCAGGAAGCATCATTTCCACCGAGAAAGAAACGAGGCTGAGCCATAAAGAAAGTACATTCGGGTTAAACAACGGTCTACTCGTGAAACAAATGTCATACGCAAAATTGCTGGCCATTACTGGAATTATTCTGTAGAAGTAAAATCCACCATACACATTCTCATAAAAGACTGCTCCATCGTTTGTTTGTATCGCAGTGAATTTTCTCCTCTTATTTCTGTACAAAAATGTAAACGTTCGCTTTTGTATCCTTTTTGCTATTAAGCTGAAGTGAGGTGAGAGTGTGGTATTTTTTAAGTATATGTTGATATTTAATAAAACAAGAACAAAGACTTGAGTTGGGGCGCCGCGTCGCTATTCAAGTTAGATCGGGCTAAGATGGCAAGCAGGAAGTGAAGTAGGAAAACGTACGTCGTCGCCCAAGGTCGCCGGTTACGGTCTCCACAGCTCACATACCATTACATGCCGTGTCGTCACACCGCGACAGTCAATTGTCTCACGATTGGAAACGTTTCGGCGAATCTAATAAATGTTGCTTATTATTATCACACCTTCACACCTACCATGCTTTATTTGACTTCCTCAAAATACAAGGTAATTTCATTTTAAATATTCTTCACAACATCATATTTTAAGAAGTGTGTATACAGATTACACATTGTATTCATATTTGTAAGCAAAATTCGTATATTCGGGCCGTAATATTTTTTACAACTATCAATTACAATGTCGAATCTCCAGTATAAAACGCATTTTGCATTTGGTTATTATCTGATCCGTTCTTCGATATTTGTTCTATTTATAACGTTCTGCCCATAATAAGTGTGCAATCCGCATGCCTATTCTTCACAACTGCAGGTAACGTTTGGTAAGGATAACAATCGACACGAAATTCGTTCGGCTAAAATATTAACTTTCGTACAATAGGAAGCATTATATTTCCAAGTACGGACCACTTCTTCACTTCCGAACAATACAATGAATGGGAGACGAAGTGGTAAACAGTGGTTCTTTTACAGATCCCAAATCCAAGCGATGTGGTTAGGTTTTATACGACGTGCGGCTTGATTTCTTTGCAATATAAAAGACAGAACCATAATGTAAATCCTTAATAATCCGGTTATTTTATGATAATCAGCAGAATTTTCTGAATATGGATTCGTTTGATTCGAACATTATCGGTATACTAGACTCAATATATTTGTTTAGTTTTTTGACGCTTTATCAGGAGTATTAGATAATTTTTATTATTTGTTATTGTTTTAAGATTTCTATCTTGTTTGGTTGAGTTGAGATAGTTTTGAAAACGTTTCATTATCAAAATTTTAAATTATTAAAGGCAATTCTCAATCATTTACGTTTACTATTTTGTATTTAAAAAAGCCAAAACATTTTATTCAGAGAAAAATAATAGACTACTGTTTGTTAGTAAGATGGGATTCTTTATACACCTTTAAAATCTTTTCTTTCTTTCAAGCATAATAAAGGTATTCCAAAAGGCTTTTCGTAAAACGCGATTAAACCAAGTTTTAATAGGATATTAAACATCCACTTTACAGAACCATGGAAGAAAAAGGAAGATAGGAAATAAAAGGTTCAAATGCTTTATGCGAATTTTATTATTTGTGGAGACACAAAAGAATGCGGATGAAATAGTGAAGAGGCATCTCAGGCGAGACACATTGTCTCATTGACGCCGGCGTTTTCGTAAATGTTCATTGAGGGCATATACTAAATAATTTTCGTTCATATTACGCCGTTACTAGAATGCACATTTTTGGTTACTGTAGAAATCCTTGTATGTCAATATGAAGTAATTTAGCCAGGTTATTTAGGTGCTTTATTTATTATAATATTAAATTATTAAAAAATATCAGCCGTAAAAAAAGAAAGCAAAAAGCCACTTTCCGGATGAGAAATGTTTGAGTTCGCTGATAGATAGTTTGCCTTATCAAGAACATGATCAAATATTAGCCCATTACCTACCTACTTCAAAGCGTACCTCGCGCCGACGTATTGTCTGCTCGCTCCATCACATCCCAAAGGATCCTGATCATTATAATTCCGGCGAGCATTTCCATAAAAATCATTTCTGATCGTTATCTACGTAAACAGGTCGGAATCTTTTTTTCTTAAGCGCATCATTTATTATTTTTAAGGGTACAAAAAATAAAGGAATCTCTAAAGCGCCGCAGCGTCCCTTCTAGGAAGCGCTCTTGGATTTATTTGACACTCATCTGTGAGATATAGAGCGGCCACGGTGGACAGGCCAGTTTTCGCTATAGATGTCTTTCAGTTTGGGCACTGAGGACCGAGAGGTGTGAATTCATATTTTTGCACTTTGCGATCGTAGATATGGCGCCAATATAGATTAAGCTGATAATGTATACCTGATAAAATGTATTGTTGTGGTCACGTATAAGCAGCTGGGTGAAGGTTACCAATGTAGTCATAAATTTTACTTAACCGACAGTATATACTAGTAAGCTAATTATAATAACAGGAAAGCTTTGTTATAAAGTAAGTGCTGTAAACAGAAAACAAACAAATAATATTTCTTCTATGTATTCAAATTCACTATTGTGATTATTTTAAAACGGTATTATTACATTTTTTAAGGACTACCTAGCTGGTTGTTAACTATCTTTTTTACTATATTTTTATCGCTCACGCATTAAGGTCGCATTGACGATAAGAATGGCGTACAGGCTGCTGTATATAACTGTTTTTCTTATCGTAGATAATCCGTCCAGGTAATGATCGAAAGGGTTTCGAATAAAAAAGACCTACGTTTTTCTCTAACAAGGTATTCATGTTCATGATTGGACATGATACGGCTTTCGATAAAGTGACGGTTCACGGATTCTGTATCGTTGATCGGTCGTTGTGCAATTTCCCACAGGGTCTCAAAGTAAATACCTTCTTTAGAACCAAAACACAATAGAGGGGCAAGAGTCAGGTAAGCGCCGCTCACCGCGGGGTTTCAATGCGAGGAGTTTTATATTTCCGCTTCTTTGTTATGAGTTTGGAGCCAATTAATAATTTCTCCAGATGACCGAAGTCATTGTCAAATCACCCACGCACCTCAGTCCCATAGACACGTCGAAGATTGATGAACTGCCTCAATTGTCGCGTTTTTAGGTTGATAGACTTCTTTCTACGTTGTTCTGAATGGCGTAGCAAGTTTACTTATTGGGGATTCGGTTACGACGAGCTGGCAATCCTTGGAATTGTTATTTATATTGTGCACTATAAGTTTAATACACTCTCTTATGCCCGTTAAGTTAGTGCACAATAAAACTAAGTAAATAAGCGGATATTTTTGTAAATACAGCTCTTCTTGATATTAAGATAAGAAATAACAATGTTTTTACTAATAAATTGTACACTCGTTTCTGATTGCTAGCAATATAATATGATGTTTAGATTTTAAAGATATTTTATTATGTACTCGTTATTGTTATAGGTTTTCAATGGTTAAATTTATTTTCCTATTACACGTCTATATTTTTGGTATATAGAATAATATCATCATCAAAATTTTATCTCTGGTAGGTTATCATCTAAGTTATTTAGCATTAAAAAACAATATATAGTCAATTGCACCTGCAACCAATTTTCGATAAAATTGGAACAAAAAATGTATTAATACAATTGTAGTACATAAATGAAAACTCAGTTTTACCCTCTACTCTTGTTATCAACTTAACCTTTGCTATAATAAAACTCACTGCATTTTACTCAACAATAAAATAATTTCACACATCTAATACATTGACGTGACTCCGAGATAAGTCAATAAAGCACTTGTATTATGGGCATTAGACAACATAGGTATTACAAATACAATAACATAATAACTTAAATTCGTTTTTGACATCTAGACAGAAAAAAACACAAACATTTATCTTATTTTAAATGTTTGTCCTGGCTATAATCAAACGTACGACCATAGGCGCACAAGAAAGGAACACTTAGGAATGCGCCATAGGGTCATTGGAAGTCCACTGCTGGACATAGGCGTCCCCCAGAAAGTGGGAATTTTGCCCATAATTGCCGCGCTGGGCGAGTGTGTTGGCAATCGCAAAGCGCAACTTTCGCGATAGGAATGCTGCTGCTTATCCCCACCCTGTACATTTAAACTTCACTGTCTCGTATACGCTATCTGTCGGTTTAGGTATTTTAATAATAAATACTTTATTGTACACTAAACATAAAAATATATGAAAAAAATTAGTAATAAAGTACAATGGGGGCGGCCTTATCGCAAATAGCGATTCCTTCCAGGCAACCTTTGGATGGACAGAGTGAAGGAAACTAAGAGGTAGTAAGAGGTGTAAATAAGATAGTTAGAAAAATATATTAATTATACATAATATAGATTTAATATAAGGAAATATTATTAGGTATAACTATAATGATAGAAAGTGAACCTTCACCAACCGTTGAAACACGGGCAGGGACTGCGTGCATCTAATATTAAGCGGGAGTGCATTTCGCAAACGAACAGCCAGGGCCGTACTAAAAAATGTTGTCAAATGCACAAGCGTTTTCCGTAAAAGGTTCTCTGATGACCAAAAGACATTTCTGGTGGTTGTCACATAGGAACACGAAACGATTTTTAAGATATGAAGGGTAGGAAGGGTCGAACAGAATCTTGTATAATAAAGACAGTGGGAGCATGCCTGCGAAGTCGAATGGGAAGCGATTTGAGCTTAATTCAAAATGCGGACACGTAATCAAATTTGTTTTGAACCAAAAATGAATCTTATGCAAAAAAATTGTAGTCGCTCGAGCTTCTCAAGTTGGTTTTCGTTAAGGTCAAGGTAGCTGACATCTTCTTAATCTTAAATTGGATGGAAAAATGACTGGGCAAGACCAATTCTGGTGTCAAATAGAAGAAAGTTACGCATTCTCTTTAATGACGCAGCCGAAGCAAACGATTTTCGACTCACTTACTCACAGTATTAAAAAGAACACCCAGTTCTTGAATACGCTGCTGTGCGGTATTAAGGTACCATCAAAAGAAACTTAGAGAAGCGCAGACCAATCGATCCTTGCAATCATCCTAGAGCTGCCCAACACAATAATTTAAGTCTTTCCAAGGTTAACCTTTAGTCCAAACTCTTAAATTAATTATATCAATTGGCCAAAAACCAAGTTCAAGGAGCGATGCGTGGTAATAAAGGAGACGGGCGAACGTCCATACAAAATTGGGCCTGACGTTACAGCAACAATTCCTACACTATTTCATTGTGATATTACTGCCATTTATAATAAAAAAAACTTTTTTACAACTGCTACACGGGAGAAAGAAGATATAGAGTGTTATTATTTCCTTCGTAATAAGTTATTCTTACAAACTCTCAGTGCTCTCACGTTGTATTTAAAGACGACTGCTGACTATATTTTATCAGATTGTATTTAAGGACATTAACACATTGCGATTTCTAAGATTATTATAAAAGACTAGCTGTTTCCCGCTCAATGAGGTATGAATGATATAATGTAAGTCGAGAAGGCAAGAAAACTAAGTCCTTTAAGAAAAGCGTGGGTTGTTCCTTAAAGTAATAACCGTCAGAATCCTTCATACGTAGCCAAAGTCGCAAAATAATACTAATTGAATAATAAAAGCACACGAAAACAACAAAACGAAATATCCACTATCGTAAGTTCAAGCCAAACGAAGCGAATGATTTTTTAGTTTGACGTTTGATGTGACATGAGTTCTACTTTGTTGCCAGTACAAGAAAAAAAAATCAACCTGTTGATCAATTTATTTTTTCAATGTTTTTATAAACCTTGGTATATATTTCATTATTTAAAACGTTTTTTTTAAAACATAATCTAAAGAAAAAAACACTGATTCACTTTTATTGCTTTGATTTTCTATTTTATATCATTTCTTTATTTATATTATTACTTTATTTTATTTGGCAACATTGTTAAAAAGTGAAAGAAAAGCTAGGAAGTAACGAAAGCCTAAAAAATATTATGATTATATATTTTATTTAATATCCCATGGCTTAACATTTCATGATTAAAAATCTTGAATAAAATCTTGATAAATATTTTATTTGTGTAACGATAGGCCCAGATTCGCCTGTCTCCTTTGCAAACCATCTGCAGTGGTGGTAGGACGACTAAAGATTTTTCCTAATAGAGTTAATAAATACTGCGAAGACTAAAGGAGATAAAACGCCACCCTGTGGCACACCTTCAGACGTAGTACACCAAGTAGATATAGTTTCAATGCATTTACGCTTCCGGCGACCAAACATGCAACTATGAAACCAGTCATTAACTGATAATAGTGCGCAGAACGCCGATCTAAATGTGGAAATCAACAGTGTTAAAGGCATTGCTGAAATCTAGCAAAGCCAGTACAGTGAGACTTCCGACCTTCATACCTGACCTAATATCATCCGTAATTATAATGAGGGCAGTGGTGGTACTATGTCCGGGTCGAAAACCAGACTGTAACTGCATTGGAAGTAATATACACAATGCATTTTTTCACATCACAAACAGTAAATCGACTAAAGACTAAGTCGGGGCAGTCAAAGGTCGAAAAAGTTGAAAGATATCGTAACGTATTTGATGAAGTTGTCCTATTCAAATGGGACGAATCGATAAAATCATGGTTTAATAAGTTTAAGTCGAGGTCAACGGGAATATTGTCATTACGCGGTTTTCTAACCTCAGCGTTAGAAATTTTCAGACCTTATCTGGGTCACCGCTTTGCACTGAAGTATTAATATGTTGGCGTTGAGCATTCCTACACACATTATTACAGTGATTACGAATTGATATGTATGTTTCCCTATTGACGTTCCTCTTTATTATAGCTTTGAAGTTGTCATTAAGCTAAGGCGCTGGCAGATGTTTTATTTCGATAGGTCGAACTGGAACGTGCTAGTCATAAAGTTTGATAAGGCTACTAGTGAAAATGTTGACTCGCTCATCAACGGAGACAGAGTCAAAAGTCGCAGTCCAATCAATTTATGCAGCGTCATTATCACCTAGTACCTTAGTCGCTTCTTAGGTCCCATGGTACAGAGGGTTATTCTATTCTGCCGGTACCTCACGGCCGTTACATTACTTAACACTTATAAATACCTTTATTCCTTCACCATACCTTTACCCTTTTAACAAATTAATCAATATCTTCAGTTAAATCCATTAATTTATTTCACAGATAGGTAATGCAATTAGTACTTTTTCGTACATGATACATTTTATCAGCACGTTGTCCATTCGATCTTTATAGTCAGATTTTTTATTTCATATTCATCATCTAGTTTCGTTCAGTTCATCAGCCCAATGAAAATGTCAAACTCAAAATACGTCTTTTCCAAAACATCTTTCGTTTGCACACTCACAAAAATTTTTGGAAAAATATTTTCATTGAGTTCATAGACATATCATTCCCATGTAATTGATCTTAGAATCTAAATTTAGACCCATTGAAAATATAAATAAAAAATATTATTTACTTAAGTTTTCTTGAGGTGGCGATTATGAGGAATATGGGAATTTTACCCTACGAGACGTTGGAATACTCTTTGAAATGTTCTAACTTTTATTTACCTTACGATTCTGAGCCAGAGTTATTTCTTCACTACATAAGGAAGGTTTATATATATAATACGTGCAGAACATAGTTGACAAACATTGATCATTTTAGAGATTTCTAATGTGAATTCGTAAATAAACACATTTTTTGTGCTTACATTGGAAACGCTGTTTGAATCCGACGAGATAAATCAAAACAATGTGCTACAGTATTATACAATTTAAAAAGGGCTACGAAAAAGTCCGTGATGGCATATATCTATCTCTTAGGGATAACCCACAAAAACCATTGTAACCGTGTTTGCTTTAAAGCCGTGATGGGTTGCTAGTAGGTGCCATGGAGTGTTATAGAGTAGCATAGTGTCGTATGAGAAAACTGAAGTACCGGAATCTACAGTTACCGGCATACAACAGTGTACAGCATCATGTCTAGTCAAGCTATGTTTTGCGATTGCCTAGCGCAACAAATATGGCGAAAAATCCTCCAATACTTTGGGAGGCTTCATGGATATTTTAACTGTGACTGCTCGGATGATTATGTTGATGATAAAGTAGAGTAGTAAAACTATTTATGTTATATAGTATATCTTTACCTTTTAGTATAAAGTTTTAATCTAAAACTAAATAATCAGTGGATGTTTTTTATTAAAAAAATTACTGAAAATAACCTACAAAGTTTTACCTATTTTAGATGTCATACGACTTTTTCGACCTATTCATTAGTCTTTTTATAAGTGTATTTTAAAATCTTCCACAGCCTCACTTGTGTATGCGCTTCTACTTTACCCTTTGTATTTTTTCATCCGACTCGGTATTTCCTGTTTGCTTAATTATATTCAAATGTATGCAAAGTTTTTGTCGACAAGTTAACAAGTGACCGGCTATTCCGAGATGTGTTCTCTTGTGCAAAATTTTTATCCGAACGTCTCTTCAAGAAATTATTCAACGGTTACAAAACACAGAATAAATAATGTAATATTATGATGTGCACCTATATATTGATATTCAATAATGAATGCTGGTTCTGGGTAATATTTTATCTTGCTAAATCGAATGTAAACAAAAATATCAAAGAAAATTATCCGGTAATTTATTTTTCATCTGTCATAAATTATAAATGATAAGTACGTGCGAGTATTATAAAATTATCAAACACCATAAAAGTTAACATGTCTTCTAAAACCGCGTATTTCCCATTTGTTTATCTTATATCCCCATAATGTTATCTAATAAGTTTATCATGATAAAGAAAATCCTTTCCAAGATGTTTTCGTCTATTTCTAGATTTCTGATAGGTTTTAGTTTATTTCAAAATCTTTTTTAAACTGTATGTAATATAGTTAGTGATTAAACGTTTGAATGTGTTAACATGTTCATTTTAAAATAAAGGTTCAATAAAGAACATTTAAAAAGCAACGTAAAAAAAGACTATAAGACCAGTTAGAGCAGGAATATAATTTGTCCAACTAGCCGCGACATTATTCACGGTGGGTGACGATCTCAGTTCGCTAGGTAAGTGTTACTTGGGGGTTTAGCGGTCCACCTGCACTAGTTGCGATTTTAATTGACGCGGTGTCAGTGAACGCACCACCCACCGCTCGTCCGTCATTACCTCACCCGCAGGACCTGATCAGGCCAGCCGCTGGGGCGGTTCTCGCACCACCTACCCGACATTGACGTTCGGGAATAGATTGCAACGATGGTCAGCAAGGTCCTGGGTTTACCTGATGTAGTCGCCATAATCTGTTTTGCTGCATCGGCACCTCATATTTTAGTTCGACCTTTGAACCGCAGATTTTGGATTGTGTAATATATAACACTATGTTCGTAAGTTATTGGATAATGTCTCGTAATAGATAATTTCACACGACGATCGATATCCTTCTGATGACGCGTCTGTAGGAGTTCATATTTATGAGAGTAGCATTAAAAAAGTCCTGGAGGTTTCCCTTCTTTCGATCACTGATCGTCGTAACTACCAACTAGGCGTTACGGGATTTTTAGCACAAGTTTTCGTTCCTAGTTGCTGTCGTAATAGACCTGCTATAAACATAGTTTTAGTATCCGTTTGGCGACAAAACTGCTAAGAAGTAGTTAAACTCATGTAACTATTCTTACTTTGTAACTTTTTAGGTCTGTCAATATTCGTATGATTTTAATAATAAACTCACACAACATCTCATACATTGACCTGACTCTGATATCAAACAACGGAGGGATTATAAATATAGTAATTTGCTACAGCGGTTTCTTGTACGTTGTCGATACAGCGCTGATCTTTCGACAGCACCTTGCAGTATAATTCTGTATTACCTGAATAATAACTAATGAACTAATTTCCTAGTTTCCTTTTTCATTATTATCATATGCAAATGAATATTTCGGTGTCTCAGTGTCATTCATCATCATCATCATATCAGCCATAGAAAACCACATGTTAGACATAGGCCTCTCCAAGATGGGGGGATTTTAGCCTATAATTGCCACACTGGACAGATTGCAGAGCGCAACTTTGCGACGTGGATGCTTCTGCCCAAACTCACTCTGTAGTATATAAACTGCACTGTTTCCGATGGGTATACCGCCATTTGTCGGTTTCGGTACCTTCATCACCTCTTACGACGCTTGGTACAGGGGGAGGTGCTATTCTACTCCGTCGGTACCACACGGCTCAATGTCATTACATTATTACAATCATTGGTTACAACTTGCACAGGTATGAGAGTAACTGCATTCACATTGAGCTGGACCATCTGTAATAAAATTTTGCAGCCACCATAATTTAAGCTATCCAGCTAATCATTATGTGCAGCAATAAATAGACTTCGGTAATATGCACCTTCGACGCATGATGCTGTTTTACGAGTTGTCGCTACTCGGTGATTGGCTGCTCATTCATGTCTGGGTTTCACATTTTTCTTGAACATGTTTTGTAGAGGCAAATAATTACGTTATTAAAAGTAAAATACTTATTATGAAAAGTGGTGGTAGATGTAGAACCCCTCGGTACCTGGACTTCAAAATATGATTTTATAGTTTTTAATATTTGGATTTAGAATAATATGTATTAAAGTCATCTTATAGTAAACTACGTTATTTTTAAATTACTGGTGTCAAGTAAGTGAGAAAATACTTACGTAAATAATTTTTTCATATTTTTACTAACCAAGTTATAATATCAAATATCTCTATTGATGCCGCAGATGTGAGTTTTTTAAATGGTTATGGAGTTATCTATCGGTGTAAATTGCAACTGATTTAGGGTCTAAATGTTTTTTATGTAATAACATTTCAGAAATAGTTCGTATTTTCCAGTATGACCAAGAAAATTGTAAACGGCTTTTTTTTCTTAGCCATTCTAAAAGGGGGGCATCCGCCTCTGCCTAACCTACTCTGCGAATTGCAATCAGAACCCTTCGTTTGTCGGTGTTTACAGTACGCAGCGAGAATGCGACATGCGACAGTTATAGGTGTTTTTCTAGGCAGGTTTGGTGCATGCGCAGGCGCAGATCGAGGTCACGCGCGTCACGTAACGGGCGGTGGTAACGGGAGCCCGCGGGGCCGCGCAGCGGGATGATGCATGCGGAAGTGGGAACACCGACGCCGGTTAAAGCCTCGCTCCGGTATGGTTTAGTTCTTATCGTCGTTTGTTTCTAGTGGCGTGTTTTCTTTGTTGCATGTGTGCGTTCTAAATTTGACTGCAATTGTCTATGATATAGTTAAATTAATATCTTATGAAGCTAAGCTAAAGGTTTATTTACTTTTCTAGAACTTTTAAATAGTGAAGGTGTTATTGTTGTATTTATTAAATTTTACATTGCAGCAGCTGATTTATTTTATTGTGTATCTACCAAAGCGAGGTCATTAAATATAAGCCTCATCTATATTAAAATCATATTACGAGAGGCTAGACATTTTATAATGGTCGTCTGTATTGATACCTCACTCCCTTATTGCTACTACCAAATTGCAGTGTTCGCATTGCAGTGTTCTTGTTCAAAGGGAGTAATTAGTGGATAAATGAGTCTTAGTATCTTCAGTTCACAAGGTTAGCTACATGCTGGCGATATATTTGCTGATGACACGAGTGTCCATTGGCTGCGGTCACGTTGACCATCAAGCGGACCGTACCCATGTTAGCTGACTTCATAAAAAACATTAACAGGAAAATTTTATCAATCGGGTGATTTAATTATTTTGTGTATTCTTACTTTTGTCTGCCTATTTTGTTTTCATATTTTGAGAAAGAAGTATACTCAAGCAAAAGTGATAAGTACGGAGCACGGTTGGCAAGCAAGCGCAGCCGGCAGAGGTACGACGGGCGTCGGTCGACGGGTGGTGGCCGGCGCGGGCGCAGCGGCGGGCAGTAGAAAGCAAGTTCACTGTCACGGCCGCAGAGCGACAACCTTGCGCGGCGGCACCTACGTAACTCGTCTGCCAAATTATGCTTTTAAATTGTTACGCGATTATACAACGACCGAGTAATAGCACCGTCAAGGCGCCGGCGATAGATTTATATCGGTTAGCGAAAATTCTCTGCAAGTCCTCTTCTTTTAAGACTCATGAAAGTTTGGTATCATATCACACGTAACTAAACACAACATCAAGATAAGCATAGATATGTTTCAAACGAACGTGATTCCATTATTTAAAGGAAATACAATAAGTCAGCAGGTGACTGATAACGTTGATGTATATGTTTTCCTCATTTCCGATATTATTTTCCTTATTTTACGTAGGGCCCTTTAACACTTGTTATTTCAGATGGATATTGTAGATATTTTACAGTTGTTCATAGTTTATGCGGATTGTGGAGACCTATTGCATAAGTACTGCAGATTGTACTTTACGTGTTTCCAAGTGTAGAGATCAAAGTGGCATCGTGCTGGAAGTAGGCTGGGCCAGTGCACCGTTGGTTGCCTGAATGCCCCCGGATCCGGTTGCGGGCCGGCCCGGCGACGGTCGCACCGACGCGCGGCGGCGGTCGTTTGCGCTCTAAGGTGGATACAGCAGCGCACAGCGGACCGGTCCGTTGAGCGTGTACAGTCAGCGTCGTAAGTATACATGACATACACTTTAGTACTTTGTCACAGTAATATCTACTATTAGTCGTAGTAGTACTCATAAATTAAAATTTCACTATGACAGAGTCCTAAATTGTGGATATACTATTGGTGTTGATCGTAATGCGACTAAGAGCGCTAATAATAAATATCCATATTTTGTCAGATAAAATGCCATTTTCTATACTAATATTATAAAGAAGAAACATTTGATTTTTACTCAAAAACTACTAGACCTATTTTCTTTTTAAATAGTCTCTAAGTAATTTTTTCACTTCAGAGAGCTACTTCTTTAGCGCATAATCTATGTTATATTTTCGAAATAAAAAAAAACCGTTTGCCTAAAATAGTACCTACTATGTAAATAGGATAATTATATTTTTGTATGATTGTAATAAAGAAACTAAAAAATTACTGAACTTATTTAAAAAAAAAAATTATGAGTAGAAAATTACATTATCGGTAAATGACATAGATACATATATAACATATTCTATACGCATATTGTCGTGGGAAGTGGAGTTAAGTGAGTAAGACAGCGGTGCGCTGCTATATGAATGTATATGCGTCTATGAAAGTAACAACGCGCGCGTAGTACATCGCCAAGTATAATCTAAAGTAGAGCAATCTGTGACAATAATGTCCTTCTAAATATCTTGCGGGAATAAGCTTTTAAAAACATATTTATACATAATTCTTGTAAGCTAGTATAACTGTTCGTTCATTGTATCTTTCAAAAAATGTTATTGGTCCGGAATTATAGACTGAAGAGGAACTCAATCTATACAAATGATTAATAACATGTCCGATGGATTAACAAAGTTGATCAACATCATCTTATAAAAGCCTAAAACAGTATCTATCTATCCGTATCGTATCCTATCTTTATGTGTCTTCCAGGGGGAAAGAACAAACTTTAAAGAAGGCTCTTGCCCAATAATATCCTGTACTAAATGATCTTTTTGCTGAATATAATCCTGACGCATTCAAGTAGACGCGGCGTGCAAGTGTTTTTTACGAATGTGTCAATTTCGCCATTGGGATATTACCAGGAAATCGGTGTAAAGAATAAGTTCTTACATCCCTACTAATATTATAAATGCGAAAGTAACTCTGTCTATCTGTCTGTCTGATACCCTTTCCTGCTTAAACCTCTCCACCGATTAAATTAGGCAAAGACAATCCATAGACCCCGAGAAAGGACATTTTTAATTCGGAAAAACAACCCGTAAGGGGTCGAAAGGGGGGATGAAAAGTTGTATGGAAGTATTGCTATTTTTAGAGCTAGAAACTTGAAACTTATTTTTCAGACCATTGATTTGATATAAATAAACATGACATTCAAAGTGTATATAAGTTAAGGTAAACAGGTATGGTACCTAAAAAAACTAATCCAGGCGGACGAAGTCGCGGGCACAGCTAGTACAAAATACCCAGCAAATTTAAAAGAATAACTTCTAAAATATATATATTTTTTGTAGCATATCAAAAATCCATTATATATATTTTAGTTAATTATAAAAAAATCACCCGCAAACCGTACATTGCTAGACATGGACTTCCCCAAGCGTTTAAACGAAATACCTACACAATTAATAAATATTTTTCTTTGTAATAACAGCTGAGTGCATTATATACGTACTTCATAAACCAACGTCAGTGCTGCAAATGATTTGCTTTTACTTAATATATGTTCAGACATCATCAGACAGACAGGCAGACACATCTAACCTTGAGCGTTTTCGAATGCCAGACAGCAAATTCTATATACTAACTTGTGGACACCCACGTGTTGCGTAAGCCTGAATCACAATCCAGAAATGCAGCGAGCAGTCAGAGTTAGTCGCTTCGTACGTGAATCAGCACGGCCGGAAATATCGCCATGTTGGCTCGCCACCTCGCCGCCATGTTTATCAGCGCTCCGGAAGTTGCGCGCGCGCCGCTCGTCTCCAAACAACATTTCCACAAGCGCAGCAGATTACGAGTCGGAAATATTCAGCAACTATTTTGGGTGCCGACGTTTTTCCGTTCCACGGAGACGTACGGTGTTAATCATATAGTAGAGGATGGAGCCCCGTAGTATTTATAGAGGAAATTGCTTTGCGACGTATTTAGAAACTCGTAATTTTGTCTGGGCGGTTGTTTGTGGCAGGCGCGGTATGCATACCTACCCATACCCACACAAAACGAATGTGCGTAAATACAGAGATGTAAATAGGGAGATAAACGGCTATTGTGATTAAATGAGAAGATATGCGTTAAACGGATCTGTTATTTTTAAAAATGCAGCTACTAGACCGATAAATTTAGAATTCAGAAATAGCTTCATGTACAGGTAAACTGATGGAGTAATTTATTCAAGATTGCGTAGAAGCTACTAAAACAGATACGTTTCTACATTTATCAGTGGAAATTTCCATGGATTTTCATGAATATATTGTAAAAAATCCTGTTCTTAACATAAAAGACGTCTTGGAGTGTTAATCATTGCATATAACTTTCAACGAAGAAGCAATGATAAGCAATTTGTACTACTACAATACAAAGACGTAGGCAGTGATGGCATACATATTGTAATATTTTAATTTACAACCGGTGACAAAGACAGGATATATTAATTAGTGCCTAATACAGCACACCTATTATATTACAAACCACCGCCTTTATCAGTAGCACTGACTGTACGTCATGCTATTTGTATGTTAATGTTTGTACATACTTACTATACCAGGATTACACGTTTAGCACTTACATTATTATATCGTTTATTCTACCGCAAATACAACTGAAAAGCTCAACCTTATGAGCTCTAATTTGTGACAAGTACGTCGATTTGTCGTTCAATAAATAAAATAACTATCTCCCATGCAAATTTTCGCGACTGTTCAAAGGTCAAAAACAGAATATTATTGAAACAGTTCTATTTGAACCTATTAACTCTCGACAATAAGAGGAAGCTAATTTCTTTTGCAATATATAACCAATATATATGATATCGAGTGTCAAGGGTACACATCTACATAAAAAATTTCATTCTAAAAGTTTGTACTAAAAATCGTTATGTTCAACCTTATTTGAATCAACAATCATGTTAGGGTGCGCGGGAGCACGGAGCTACAGGAATGCGGTCTGACGGCCGGGGGAGGCGGGTTGGTCGCAGGGGGGAGAGGCGCAGGCTCGGGAGGGACAGCCCTGAAACTGGTTCTGCTTCCTGTACGTGTCGGATGTCCTGCGGCTTCCTGCCCCCTTGCCTCCTCTCGCTTAGTCCGCCACGCAATGGGATAACTCTCAGGGCTGTGATTAGCATTCTGATGATATTTTTACTATGCAATTTTGACTCTTTATGATGATTTACGAAAGGGAAGTCACAGTAAATTTGTTTGATATTTAAATACTTAAGACGTAAATATGTTAGTATTTTATTAAATAAAAATAATAAAGCCTAAAAATATTGTGATCCATTCAAATAGGAATCCCTGAAAGTTTCGAAAAGCTCCAAAGCATCTGAAATTTTTAAGGGCGACTGAAAAAAGTATCGTTAATATCCGCGACAACGAAGAGCATGAAGTACAAGATTCTAGTTTCCCTTATTTGAAACCTATCTTTGTGTTGTTAAGTGCTTTAGTCAATATTTAATAATATAATGTCGAAAATAACATAATCTTCTTTTAACCCTGAAAAGTTTTTGCGGCAATATACTCCTAAAGGGTAAACTTTTAAGTTTTAATGGTAAGGTTTTCGAATTACTAGAATATACTCATAATTAATTAGATTGTAGTTAATTATATTTCTTTCCGGAGTTTCGATAGCGGTAAAATAGGTGGTGTATGAAAAACACATGTGAATTTCACACATATAAAGTTAAATATAAATTTATATGATTTAAGTCAGCACATGATATATTCTTTGTCACAGCCCCGAGAGCGAGTGCAGGACACGCACGATTGAGGACACTCTCAGTTTGTTTTTGTTGGGCTGCGGTCACCGTAACGTAATACCACACCGCCTTCGGGAGTAATCACGCTACTCGCTTGCTTTTTGTAAGTTAAAAAAACCACTCAATTGTTACTCGTCCCTGCTATAATAGATATACATTGTCGGGGGCCTCCTTTGTTTTGGTATTCGTGATAGACGTTACACTCAGTAAAAATTTAAATCACACAAATTTACATCATCCAAATTTAATCTTCTAAGCTTATTGGACTAATCTCTGTAAGCTGTTAAGATGTTCGGTAAATTAATAAATGAATAAATACTTCTCTTGAGATGATGTAACGTTAAATATAAAAATTGTATCATGAAATAACATGAAATGTACTAAAGCCATCACCAAGAGAATGAAAATTTCGCGGTTTGCAAGTGTGTTGGTAATCGCAGAGCGCAGCTTCCCTGACGGAGATGCTGCTGCCCATCCCCGCCCCGTGCATTTAAACTACACTGTTCCAGATGAATACACCGCTATCTGTTAGTTCTGGTACCTTAGTGGCCTCTTACGATACCTAGTGAGAGGAAGGTTCTATTCTACTGTGCCGGTACCTTACGGTTAAATGTGCTAACAATTATATTTATTTATGTATTATATATGTACCATTGCATTATAAACCTGCTTGTAATAAAACTGCAATCAGAATGGTGCCTATAATCGAAATAACTTTATACTTCATAAGGTCGAAGTTTCACAAAACTTGTTAACCAAGTATGTGCATGTGCTCAACGAATAACATTATGGACAATCTAACACATTGGATGGTATGGTTAATTAGCTAACAGTGTCAAGTTACACATTCTGCGAAAAATATTTAATTTGTAAACACCTAGCTCTGAAAACGACACCCTGCTTCCCGTAGTGTCATAAACATTGTTTATTTATTGTGTTTGGAAGTATCTGCTCGTTTCATTTGCATAAGAACAAGTCGAGGGCTTGCAGGGGGAAAACATTATTAACCATAGTGTAGTTATTACATAATCTTGGCTTCTTACGTACATTGGTTGATTAGATCGGAAATGTAAGAAGTACGGACAGTTTATTGACAAGTTATTAGAAAACAAATTACCGTCGCCATACCAGCATTGTTCTATTATGTACTTCAGAAATATGGATTAACATAGAAATTTAGCAACAATTATATTACTTACAATAAGTTTATTTATATCTTTATGTATAAAAATTACGTGTCTCGTTATTTGTCCGCTACGTACTCCTTAACAACAGTACCAATTTTAGTCAAATTTTGCTCACTTTCTGCATCCAATCTTGGTCTCCAATATCCATTCATCTAATATAGTAGCATTTTTTTTATTTCTAGTTATTTGTTTATTATACAAAGGCTTATAATTATCTATGAGTTCCACGATATTTTAACCGTATTTAATCTTTTACTATTTTTAACGTATACCTAACCACAGCAACGAGTGGTTAGTTCGGCCTCTTTCAGAAAACTTCTAAACAAATGAATCGATTTTAATATATTTTTTACTCTGTACAGTTTGATCCTACTTAAATATATGATAGGTTATATCTCAATTTACCATCGTAATATTTTTTTAGATAAACAAATATAGAATAGCTAATACGATAGATCTTCTCCTGTATAAGGCGAAGGCCTATTGTGTTAGCTAGTATAGTATATACACGCCATCACGCATGAATGCCTAGACCAATTTCGATGGCTTTTCTTATTGAGTTTGTTATTATATGAGAAGGTTTTTATGAAATAGAGAAGAAATAAGTTTCGAGAAAGATCAGAAAATTTCTATCGTAATTTATATAACGTAACGTCGTTGCACGACAGAAGGCAAGTTGCAATTTATCATTCGAAATAAATCTACTGGTCAGAATTACATTATATTTTTTACTTTATCATGCGACTACTATGCGCTACTTATTGTGTGTCTCATGTAATAAAGGCTTCGTTACGTTTATTTTTATAAATAGCTCCATTATGTACAACACAAATATGTATTAATATTTTTTTTATATGAACTGACTATTTGATAAATAGTCTATAATATTTAATACCTTCGAATAGGATCCCCTATGTACAGTTAAGGTTAGGGTAAGGTTAAGGTTAGGTAGTTAAGGTTAAGGTACCTAGGTTAGGTACTTACGGCGAGAGCGGTGGAAATTTTCCATAGACAGTAATTTGAGAAATTAGCGCATTAATAAAGTAATCATAATATTCATTAACAGGCGGGTCGTCGTTCGTATTCGCTTCGCCCCCTCCGGTCTCCCCGCTGCATGCGCGCGCGCACCATCGATCTACGTAATCTACGTTAAAACAATGCGCTTCCGCGTCTTCACCGTTTCCACGCGCAAGGCTATTGCCAAGGTCTCGGCTTTCTACAGCACGTACACTGATTGGAGAACGTCAGTAAAAAAACACTTTAAAAAGTTCTTAATGATGGATGAGTCATGCTTCCAATTGCTGGTGAACAAAAACATTCAATTTCTTCCGAGGTGTGGATAATCTCTGCTCGTAAGAAGTTCTAATTTAAGTATTAGATAATCTTATAAACTAGAGTGTTATTTCCATATTTTTTTTATATCCGACGAAAAACTATACTTGTATTTCAATAATACTTTTATATCCTAACCACTACATATACTTATGTTGTTAATTGGTCATAGTGACAGTTTCAAATTTGATTACTATTTGTATTAAAAGTGACAGAATTCTTCATATTTTAAAAAGGTAAAATGTTAGCATAAGACGCGAGAGAGAAATTAACCCCTCAATACAGTATAAATATTATAATAAGCACGACGGTCACAATCATACGCAAATACCAGAAATCCAACAAAAATACCGGCAAAGTTACAGCGTCTAGTCGATAACGGAATTACAAACAAGAGGACATAGCCACGCGACTACCTTTGCAATTAACTTGTCTTTATAAAGAGCGAGAAGCGATTGGTCGCTATGCGATAAGTGAACAAGACGCTATAAAATATAATGGATGTTTGCAACATCCGCGATCACATCACGCTATTCGAGAAAAACTCCTGCCACGGAGGAAAATGAATGGACAAGCCGGATGTCACGGTTCACACGACCAATTAGAAGTGGCTGGTCAAGACGACGCATGGTCCGTTACAATCTTTTCCTTACAAGTGCACTTGCTCATTACTGACTTGATATCTTGCTGTGTACCAAAGTACATACATGTAATAGACTTTGGGTTTGGATTTTTATTGAAGGTATTTATTATTACTATATTCTACACGAGTAGAATAATTCTTCCCACTTCAGGCATCGCAACAGGCGAACGAAGTATCGGAACCGACAGATGGCGGTATATCCGCCCGCAGCAGTTTAGCTCAAATGCATTAGGGCGGGGATGGGCAGCAGCATTCCCGTCGCGAAGTTACACTCTGCGATTGTCACCACGCTTGCCAAGCGCGACAATTATGGGGAAAATACCCCCTAATTTGTAGAGGCCTTTATCCAGCAGTGGATGTTTTACGACTGTTTATGATGACTACGGAATTGGCAGTCAAGAATTGGAACTGTATTTTTTACATTAAAAGGTTTTTCGTTATTTCCTCGAAAAAAACTCATCTCAGGTGTCAGGCGGCGTCTATTTATTGATTATAAAGGATAGGTGATATAACATTAAAAAAATCCTTGAATCAAATTTCAAATATTTTTTGATGTTTGTGCTTTTTACTGGTGTTTTAGTCGTCGTTATTGTTTGAACTCATATTTCTCTAAATATTAATGTACCAAATTTTCGCAAAGTTTTAGACCTCACTTAGTTTATTGATTTAAACTCAATCGATATATACTTTTCACGTCACAGGCTTAAAGAAATTTGTTCGGTATAAAATGGCGACACGTGCCACAATTATCTACCAGCTTTTGGAAACAACTCATCCAACAAATTATTATGTTACCGGTAGTCTGCAACCAGATTTAGTTGCTTGTTTATATTAAGATGACCTTAATAATTGTATTCTGTTATATTATGATATATATATTTTTTATAAATATAGATACGACTTTGAATGCCAACTCGCGCATGGAAGCTTACTTCCTTGATGAACAGGACACAAACAGGCTGGCGATAATGACGAGAGGACTCGTTCAGGATGTAAATACAGGACCGATAACTGCGATGACATTGCTGTTACACAATGGTTAATTACTGATCATGCAATTATTAATTTTTACTTCTCTATACTTAATCGCTATTAAGGATGCTATAATGAGACTAAGTCATACTTTATTTAAGTTACTAAAGAATATTTAAATTGCTTAGTCATACATAAGTAACCGATTTAATTTCAGAGAAACAGTGAAATTCGCTGAGGAAGGGAAGTTGACGGTGAGTTTTGGAATTTTGCTAACTGCAATGAATTTAAATGGCTTAAGAAGTGCCAACGTTGACTCATAGCACACTAACACAGCCTTAGGCGTGCAATAATAATATCTCTGTTGACGTTGAGTTCATTGTCGCCGAGTTTCGCAAGATCGCGCGCGTGAAATATCTGCCGCTCAGAAAGTGGAATGCATGCGCAGGCGCATCCACCGAGACGGTGGGCGAGAGTGATTTGTCCTATAATCCAGTTACAATATCTTACAGCTTAGTTATCATTTCACATTCTTTTGTGTGATATTTCTACTGCCTATTTGGAACTTTTGACTAGTCTATTGTATTATTCTTGAAATAATTTGTAAAAATTATTTGCGATCCTAACTTATGTTATACTTACACAATATGCTAATTTATCTTATCAAAATTTAAAATAATTTTCATGGGTTAAAGCTAAACATTAGAAGATATAACTGAAGTGTAGACAAACGTTCTTTACATCTAATTAAAGTATTTTAACGTTCATGGTTAATGAAGGATTATAGTAGATAGATATTTATAATAATTTTTTTTTCCACCTTAATGAATATTGCTGCCAGGAAGTCGATAATTATAATGTGAAAAGTTAAAATTAGCTGGATTTTTGAGTTGTGTTGCTTAAGTTTTCAGCCACTAAAGCTTTTATAAATGCAGTCTCCTTATAGATAAGTAGGAACTACTGCATTTAACAATCGATGTCTAGACTTGTGAAGTCCCATAAGGTATATCATAAAGACCGTGTTTTTGAACAAATTTTAATTGTTGTTTGTATTATTATCATATAACGAAAAAAGAGAGAGAGATCAGTACATGTAAGCATTACTTCGTCGTACATATCGTTTGTGAGTACGGGCAATAATTACAAGGTGCTATTATGATTTGTAAATTAAAACCGTAATACTGAACGATCACGCACGCGCTTAGAAACTAGGGGCGTCGACTGGTGCACGCAACACACTGTCACTCTCTTCTGCTGAGAAGAAAACAATGTGATTTCTTCGCCGACAAAAAGCTGATCGTGCAAATAGTATTACCATATGTAGACCGTGTTTACACTGGTACACTCGTCTCGAAAATCCATTGCTGTTTAAATTTGTCATTAGAGCTCGAAGCTACGTCTTCCGTCTTAGATCTTCCGTGTCAATTATTTGTGCACACCGACACTGAATAAATATGATATTTTCAGAAGAATCACTTGAGTATCTACCTATCTATTTGCGTATCCGTTCACTGGTCACTTATAACGTATGTTTATTACAAAAACTGACACCACAATACCAGTCAACAGATTTGTCTTAATGGACCGTTGATTTTTATATTGAGGCAATTTACTGCCGTGAGGTAGAATAGGAGTCTAAGGTACCAGAACCGACAGATGGCGGTGTATCCATCCGAGACAGTGTAGCTCAAATACACAGGGTGTGTGTGCAAAATTCCCCCTTTTCATGGGGAGGCCTATTTCCAGCAGAGGACTTCTAATGGCTGTAATGATAATGATGATGAATTTACGGTTAATTGATCTTCCTTCCATTATTTGACACGGAAGTTTGGATTTGTTCTAAGAATTTGTGCCAGCTACTAGCTAGAACGTCCACTTCGTGAATAGAATGGCATTGACCGGGTATAAGGCGGAGAGTGAACGGTCTTAAACTTGAACCCAGTTCTATAACAAACAAACGTTACAAAACATTTTCCGTTGATAACAGAACAGAACTAGTTCATGCACCTTATTATTTTGCAATTCGTTATCAAACGAGCGCGCCCACACAACCACTGGAAACGCACGAATAGCTAATAGATGGACGAACCTTGATACAGTTATTTGTTTAATCCTGATCTATTGACCTAAACGTCCGGCTAAAAATTGTCTTCCATATCCTTTCTGAGTTAAATTATATATAATATTGCCCACCTGCAATTTAGATCTTAGAGCGTCGTTTACACATTTTAAGACATAGCGTTCTCAGACAAAGTTGCAGGTCGATAGTTTCTTGCCTTAGTGTTATTTAGTATTAATAGCCTTTTGGAAGTCCACTGCTGGACAATAGGCTTATCTAAGTAATGAGGCTTTTGCCATTAATGGGAGTGAGAAACAGTGGGAGGTACTATTCTACTCTGCTGGTACCTCACGCCATTTATTTTAAATATTTGTGCTCTATTATTGTATAAAAGTTATTTCAGATCTTTTGCGTTGTAAAAGTCAAGAGTATTCAAATATCTATGAAACTTTTGCGATTATAACATTCGTAGGATTTATCTGTGAATTTCGTTGCCTTTGGTAAATGAAATTTATGATATATTTTGCAATTACATTAACGCTTATTAAGTTTGCAGTAGTCAGCTATTAACAGTTTGGCAAGATTGAAAAACCTTGTTATTTTCTGAAACCCTGAGAAAGTTGTGTAAACTGAAATGTTAACTTTTGGTTAGTGAATGTCATTATTACTGTAGTTTTTAGTTAGATCTAATGTCGCCTAACAAAGGTACAATATAAATATACATGAACACAAGGCTATATGTCATTCTATACAAATCTATCTATGCCTTCCAATTAATATTGAACTTTACGTATTAAACATTGAGTTTAAATTTGGTTGCAACTTGGTTGACAGATTTGAATAGATTGCTCAGTAGTATTGCGCATATAGGTGGATGGTCGCATTTGCACTGCGTACATAACGCAGTGTAAATGCGATCATCCACCTCGTTAGAAATTGATAAGATATCAAGCCCACAGCTGCCCGGAAATCGCACGTCGCCGACCAATCAACTGTAACGGAGCACGTTAAAGTTTAGTCTAATCAGGTTTAACACTCGTTATTAGTACAGATGCACTTGTCACGAGGATAGTTTGGCAAAGTGTTTCGGTAAATTACCTTTCTCATTGCTATATTATATTCAATTAAGTCTTGCATAATTAATTGTGCATTTAAAAAACCAAAAACTGTTCTAAAATGTATGCTGCGATAACGGACAAAAAGTTTTCCGCCCGTGGGATCGTTACTTTATGTCTTATCCCTGATCATCATTTCAGCATCTCTTCCTATTACGAGAAGTAAGTCGCTCCCTGACTGCTGAACTTTGCAAAAAGTTGTGCCAATTCCATAGAGACAAATAAAAACCTGATCTATCCGAATATGTTTTTGGGGTAAAAGTAGCCTATGTGTTACCTCAGATCTGTTCCGTCGTAAAAGAGTTCTAACACACATATTATGTATATATTAACAGCAACTTGGTCTGTTAAGTAGGATATTAACAGCAACTTGGTCTGTTAA